>CM073134.1:54701018-55108518 GCA_037039145.1 Fundulus diaphanus
AACTAATACTACTACTACTGCTACTACTGATACTACTGATACTACTACTACTGATACTAGTACTACTACTACTACTGATACTAGTACTACTACTACTACTACTACAAATGACTTCAAATTGTTCAAATTCTTCAAATTTTTCAAATTCTTCAATGTTTTTCAGCTATTTTTTCTCTTCTGCATGGATCTTCTGCACCTTCTCCTCAAATCATTCTGCAGATTAGCATTCTCACTCGCTGTTGCGTAGGAACAGCTTTTTCTAGTTATCAGTGAGAATGCTATACAGCATTCTCACTTATTGTTTTCCTGTTTTTCTTTATTATTATTATTATTATTCCGTCGGCGTGTAACTACTCCCACATACTTCAACCGATTTCAACAATTTTGGTGTCAAAACGTTCAGCTCCTTCCCGACATTCCTGCTATATCTCATCATTATTCTAACTTTAATACTTTTTAAAATATTTTTACTTTTTGTGCGTACTTTTCTCCCATTGAAATGAATGCAAATGCCTTCAAATTCTTCAAATTTTTCATATTCCTTCAAATTCCTTCAAATTCTTGTAATCATTCTTATTGTTCAAATTGTTCAAATGGTTCAAATCTTTCAGATTTTTCAATTTTTTTCAAATTTTTAAAATACTTCAAATTCTTCAAATTCCTTCAAATTCTTTAAAAACTGATACTACTACTACTATTGATACTACTACTACTACTGATACTAATACTATTACTACTAATAATACAACTATTACTACTACTAGTACTACTGATACTACTACTACTACTACAAATTCCTTCAAATTCTTTAAAAACTAATACTACTACTACTGCTACTACTGATACTACTACTACTGATACTAGTACTACTACCACTACTACTACAAATGACTTCAAATTGTTCAAATTCTTCAAATTTTTCAAATTCTTCAATGTTTTTCAGCTATTTTTTCTCTTCTGCATGGATCTTCTGCACCTTCTCCTCAAATCATTCTGCAGATTAGCATTCTCACTCGCTGTTGCGTAGGAACAGCTTTTTCTAGTTATCAGTGAGAATGCTATACAGCATTCTCACTTATTGTTTTCCTGTTTTTCTTTATTATCAGTGAGAATGCTATACAGCATTCTCACTTATTGTTTTCCTGTTTTTCTTTATTATTATTATTATTATTCCGTCGGCGTGTAACTACTCCCACATACTTCAACCGATTTCAACAATTTTGGTGTCAAAACGTTCAGCTCCTTCCCGACATTCCTGCTATATCTCATCATTATTCTAACTTTAATACTTTTTAAAATATTTTTACTTTTTGTGCGTACTTTTCTCCCATTGAAATGAATGCAAATGCCTTCAAATTCTTCAAATTTTTCATATTCCTTCAAATTCCTTCAAATTCTTGTAATCATTCTTATTGTTCAAATTGTTCAAATGGTTCAAATCTTTCAGATTTTTCAATTTTTTTCAAATTTTTAAAATACTTCAAATACTTCAAATTCTTCAAATTCCTTCAAATTCTTTAAAAACTGATACTACTACTACTACTGATACTACTACTACTACTGATACTAATACTATTACTACTAATAATACAACTATTACTACTACTAGTACTACTGATACTACTACTACTACTACAAATTCCTTCAAATTCTTTAAAAACTAATACTACTACTACTACTACTGCTACTACTACTACTGATACTAGTACTACTACTACTACTACTACTACAAATGACTTCAAATTGTTCAAATTCTTCAAATTTTTCAAATTCTTCAATGTTTTTCAGCTATTTTTTCTCTTCTGCATGGATCTTCTGCACCTTCTCCTCAAATCATTCTGCAGATTAGCATTCTCACTCGCTGTTGCGTAGGAACAGCTTTTTCTAGTTATCAGTGAGAATGCTATACAGCATTCTCACTTATTGTTTTCCTGTTTTTCTTTATTATCAGTGAGAATGCTATACAGCATTCTCACTTATTGTTTTCCTGTTTTTCTTTATTATCAGTGAGAATGCTATACAGCATTCTCACTTATTGTTTTCCTGTTTTTCTTTATTATTATTATTATTATTATTCCGTCGGCGTCTAACTACTCCCGCATACTTCAACCAATTTCAACAATTTTGGTGTCAAAACGTTCGGCTCGTTCCCGGCATGCCTGCTATATCTCATGGTTATGCTAACTTTTATACTTTTTAAAATATTTCACTTTTTGTGCGTTTTTGGTTGCTCCCATTGAAATCAATGCAAAATCCTTCAAATTCTTCAAATTTTTCATATTCCTTCAAATTCCTTCAAATTCTTGTAATCATTCTTATTATTCAAATTGTTCAAATGGTTCAAATGGTTCAAATCTTTCAGATTTTTCAAATTTTTTCAAATTTTTCAATTTTTTTCAAATTTTTCAAATTTTTCAAATACTTCAAATTCTTCAAATTTTTCAAATTCTTCAAATTTTTCAAATTCCTTCTAATTCTTCTGATACAACTGATATTAATACTACTACTACAACAGATACTACTCTTACTACTACTACTACTACTACTACTGATACTACTACTACTGATACTACTACTACTACTACTGATACTACTACCACTACTACTACTACTAATGCCAATACTGCTTCTACTACTGATGCTACTGCTGATACTACAACAACTACTACTGATACTACTACTATTACTACTACTACTACTACTACTAGTAGTACTACTGATACTACTACTACTACTACAAATTCCTTCAAATTCTTCAAATTCCTTCAAATTCTTTAAAAACTGATACTACTACTACTACTGATACTACTCCTACTACTACTGATACTACTGATAATACTACTACTACTGATACTACTACTACTACTACTACTGATACTACTACTACTACTAATGATACTACTAATGATACTACTGCTGCTACTGCTACTACAACAACTACTACTGCTACTACTACTATTACTACTACTAATACAACTACTACTACTAGTACTACTGATACTACTACTACTACTACTACTACTACAAATTCTTTAAAAACTGATACTACTACTACTACTGATACTACTACTACTACTACTGATACTACTACTATTACTACTACTATTACAACTACTACTACTACTACTAGTACTACTGATACTACTACTACTACTACTACTACTACTACTACTACTACAAGTTCCTTCAAATTCCTTCAAATTCTTTAAAAACTGATACTACTACTACTACTAGTGATATTACTACTACTACTACTGATACTACTACTATTACTACTAATAATACAACAACAACTACTACTACTACTACTGATACTACTACTACTACTACTACAAATTCCTTCAAATTCTTCAAATACCTTCAAATTCCTTCAAATTCTTTAAAAACTACTACTACTACTACTGATACTACTGATACTACTACTACTACTACTACTACTACTGATACTACTACTACTAGTACTACTGATACTACTACTACTACTACAAATACCTTCAAATTCCTTCAAATTCTTTAAAAACTAATACTACTACTACTGATACAACTACTACTACAAATTACTTCAAATTGTTCAAATTTTTCAATTTTTTTAAATTCTTCAATGTTTTTCAGCTATTTGTTTTCTTCGGCATGGATCTTCTGCATCTTCTCCTCAAATCATTTTGCAGATTAGCATTCTCACTCGCTGTTGCGTAGGAACAGCTTTTTCTAGTTATTATTATTATTCCGTCGGCGTGTAACTACTCCCACATACTTCAACCGATTTCAACAATTTTGGTGTCAAAACGTTCAGCTCCTTCCCGACATTCCTGCTATATCTCATCATTATTCTAACTTTAATACTTTTTAAAATATTTTTACTTTTTGTGCGTACTTTTCTCCCATTGAAATGAATGCAAATGCCTTCAAATTCTTCAAATTTTTCATATTCCTTCAAATTCCTTCAAATTCTTGTAATCATTCTTATTGTTCAAATTGTTCAAATGGTTCAAATCTTTCAGATTTTTCAATTTTTTTCAAATTTTTAAAATACTTCAAATACTTCAAATTCTTCAAATTCCTTCAAATTCTTTAAAAACTGATACTACTACTACTACTGATACTACTACTACTACTGATACTAATACTATTACTACTAATAATACAACTATTACTACTACTAGTACTACTGATACTACTACTACTACTACTACAAATTCCTTCAAATTCTTTAAAAACTAATACTACTACTACTACTACTGCTACTACTACTACTGATACTAGTACTACTACTACTACTACTACAAATGACTTCAAATTGTTCAAATTCTTCAAATTTTTCAAATTCTTCAATGTTTTTCAGCTATTTTTTCTCTTCTGCATGGATCTTCTGCACCTTCTCCTCAAATCATTCTGCAGATTAGCATTCTCACTCGCTGTTGCGTAGGAACAGCTTTTTCTAGTCAGTGAGAATGCTATACAGCATTCTCACTTATTGTTTTCCTGTTTTTCTTTATTATTATTATTATTATTATTATTCCGTTGGCGTGTAACTACTCCCACATACTTCAACCGATTTCAACAATTTTGGTGTCAAAACGTTCAGCTCCTTCCCGACATTCCTGCTATATCTCATCATTATTCTAACTTTAATACATTTTAAAATATTTGTACTTTTTGTGCGTACTTTTTTCCCATTGAAATGAATGCAAATTCCTTCAAATTCTTCAAATTTTTGATATTCCTTCAAATTCTTTTAATCATTCTTATTGTTCAAATGGTTCAAATGGTTCAAATGGTTCAAATCTTTCAGATTTTTCAAATTTTTTCATATTTTTCAAATTTTTTCAAATTTTTCAAATACTTCAAATTCTTCACATTTTTCAAATTCTTCAAATTTTTTAAATTCCTTCTAATTCTTCTGATACAACTGATATTAATACTACAACTACAACAGATACTACTCCTACTACTACTACTACTACAACTGATACTACTACTACTGATACTACTACTACTTCTACTGATACTACTACCACTACTACTGATACTACTACCACTACTACTAATGATACTACTGCTGCTACTGCTACTACTACTAATGCTACTGCTGATACTACAACTACTACTGATACTACTCCTACTACTACTACTACTACAACTGATACTACTACTACTGATACTACTACTACTTCTACTGATACTACTACCACTACTACTGATACTACTACCACTACTACTAATGATACTACTGCTGCTACTGCTACTACTACTAATGCTACTGCTGATACTACAACTACTACTGATACTACTACTATTACTACTACTACTACTAGTACTACTGATACTACTACTACTACTGCTACAAATTCCTTTAAATTCTGCAAATTCCTTCAAATTCTTTAAAAACTGATACTACTAATACTACTGATACTACTCCTACTACTACTGATACTTCTACTACTACTACTGATACTACTACTACTACTACTACTGATACTACTACTACTCCTACTACTACTGATACTTCTACTACTACTACTGATACTACTACTACTACTACTACTGATACTACTACTACTACTAGTACTACTGATACTACTACTACTACTACTGATACTACTACCACCACTACTGATACTACTACCACCACTACTGATACTACTACCACTACTACTAATGATACTACTGCTGCTACTGCTACTACTACTGATGCTACTGCTGATACTACAACTACTACTGATACTACTACTATTACTAGTACTACTACTAGTACTACTGATACTACTACTACTACTAGTACTACTGATACTACTACAAATTCCTTTAAATTCTGCAAATTCCTTCAAATTCTTTAAAAACTGATACTACTACTACTACTGATACTACTCCTACTACTACTGATACTTCTACTACTACTACTGATACTACTACTACTACTACTACTACTATTGATACTACTACTACTACTGATACTACTACTACTAATGATACTACTGCTGCTACTGCTACTGATACTACTACTACTACTACTGATACTACTATTACTACTACTAATACAACTACTACTACTACTACTAGTACTACTGATTCTACTAATACTACTACTACTACTACTACTACAAATTCCTTCAAATTCCTTCAAATTCTTTAAAAACTGATACTGCTACTACTACTGATATTACTACTAATACCACTGATACTACTACTATTACTACTAATAATACAACTACTACTACTACTAGTACTACTGATACTACTACTACTACTACAAATTCCTTCAAATTCTTCAAATTCCTTCAAATTCTTTAAAAACTGATACTACTACTACTGCTACTACTACTACAACTACTACTACTGATACTACTACTACTACTGCTACTACTGATACTACTACTACTGATACTACTACTACTACTACTACAAATTACATCAAATTCTTTAAAAACTAATACTGCTACTACTGATACTACTACTACTACAAATTACTTCAAATTGTTCAAATTTTTCAATTTTTCTAAATTCTTCAATGTTTTTCAGCTATTTAATTTCTTCGGCATGGATCTTCTGCATCTTCTCCTCAAATCATTTTGCAGATTAGCATTCTCACTCGCTGTTGCGTAGGAACAGCTTTTTCTAGTCAGTGAGAATGCTATACAGCATTCTCACTTATTGTTTTCCTGTTTTTCTTTATTATTATTATTATTATTATTATTATTATTATTCCGTCGGCGTGTAACTACTCCCACATACTTCAACGGATTTCAACAATTTTGGTGTCAAAACGTTCAGCTCCTTCCCGACATTCCTGCTATACCTCATCATTATTCTAACTTTAATACTTTTTAAAATATTTGTACTTTTTGTGCGTACTTTTTTCCCATTGAAATGAATGCAAATTCCTTCAAATTCTTCAAATTTTTCATATTCCTTCAAATTCTTTTAATCATTCTTATTGTTCAAATGGTTCAAATGGTTCAAATCTTTCAGATTTTTCAAAAAATCTAATTATATCTAATACTACTACTACTAGTACTACTACAAATTCCTTCAAATTCTTTAAAAACTGATACTGCTACTACTACTGATATTACTACTAATACTACTGATACTACTACTATTACTACTAATAATACAACTACTACTACTACTAGTACTACTGATACTACTACTACTACTACTACAAATTCCTTCAAATTCTTCAAATACCTTGAAATTCCTTCAAATTCTTTAAAAACTACTACTACTACTACTGATACTACTACTACTACTGCTACTATTGATACTACTGATACTACTACTACTAATACTACTACTACTACTACTACTACAAATTACTTCAAATTGTTCAAATTCTTCAAATTTTTCAAATTCTTTAATATTTTTCAGCTATTTTTTCTCTTCTGCATGGATCTTCTGCATCTTCTCCTCAAATCATTCTGCAGATTAGCATTCTCACTCGCTGTTGCGTAGGAACAGCTTTTTCTAGTCAGTGAGAATGCTATACAGCATTCTCACTTATTGTTTTCCTGTTTTTCTTTATTATTATTATCAGTGAGAATGCTATACAGCATTCTCACTTATTGTTTTCCTGTTTTTCTTTATTATTATTATTATTATTATTATTATTATTATTATTATTATTCCGTCGGCGTGTAACTACTCCCACATACTTCAACCGATTTCAACAATTTTGGTGTCAAAACGTTCAGCTCCTTCCCGACATTCCTGCTATATCTCATCATTATTCTAACTTTAATACTTTTTAAAATATTTGTACTTTTTGTGCGTACTTTTTTCCCATTGAAATGAATGCAAATTCCTTCAAATTCTTCAAATTTTTGATATTCCTTCAAATTCCTTCAAATTCTTTTAATCATTCTTATTGTTCAAATTGTTCAAATGGTTCAAATGGTTCAAATCTTTCAGATTTTTCAATTTTTTTCATATTTTTCAAATTTTTCAAATACTTCAAATACTTCAAATTCTTCAAATTTGTCAAATTCTTAAAATTTTTCAAATTCCTTCTAATTCTTCTGATACAACTGATATTAATACTACAACTACAACAGATACTACTCCTACTACTACTACTCCTACTACTACAACTGATACTACTACTTCTGATACTACTACTACTACTACTGATACTACTACCACTACTACTACTACTAATGATACTACTGCTGCTACTGCTACTACTACTGATGCTACTGCTGATACTACAACAACTACTACTGATACTACTACTATTACTACTACTACTACTACTACTAGTACTACTGATACTACTACTACTACTACTACTACTACTACTACTACAAATTCCTTCAAATTCCTTCAAATTCTTTAAAAACTGATACTACTACTACTACTGATACTACCCCTACTCCTACTGATACTTCTACTACTCCTACTGATACTACTACTACTACTACAACTACTACTACTACTACTCCTGATACTACTACTACTACTACTACTACTACTACTACTACTACTACTGATGATACTATTGCTGCTACTGCTACCACTACTGCTACTACAACTACTACTGCTACTACTACTATTATTACTACTAATACAACTACTACTACTACTACTAGTACTACTGATACTACTACTAATACTACTACTATGACTACAAATTCCTTCAAATTCTTTAAAAACTGATACTACTACTACTACTGATACTACTACTACTAATACTACTGATACTACTATTATTACTACTACTAATACAACTACTACTACTACTAGTACTACTGATACTACTACTACTACTACTACTACTACAAATTCCTTCAAATTCTTTAAAAACTGATACTACTACTACTACTACTAGTACTACTACTGATACTACTACTATTACTACTAATAATACAACTATTACGACTACTAGTACTACTGATACTACTACTACTACTACAAATTCCTTCAAATTCTTCAAATTCCTTCAAATTCCTTCAAATTCCTTCAAATTCTTTAAAAACTAATACTACTACTACTGCTACTACTGATACTACTACTACTACTGATACTACTACTACTACTACTACTACTACTACTGATACTACTACTACTACTACTACTACTACTACTACTACTACAAATGACTTCAAATTGTTCAAATTCTTCAAATTTTTCAAATTCTTCAATGTTTTTCAGCTATTTTTTCTCTTCTGCATGGATCTTCTGCACCTTCTCTTCAAATCATTCTGCAGATTAGCATTCTCACTCGCTGTTGCGTAGGAACAGCTTTTTCTAGTTATTATTATTATTATTATTATTATTCCGTCGGCGTGTAACTACTCCCACATACTTCAACCGATTTCAACAATTTTGGTGTCAAAACGTTCAGCTCCTTCCCGACATTCCTGCTATATCTCATCATTATTCTAACTTTAATACTTTTTAAAATATTTGTACTTTTTGTGCGTACTTTTTTCCCATTGAAATGAATGCAAATTCCTTCAAATTCTTCAAATTTTTGATATTCCTTCAAATTCCTTCAAATTCTTTTAATCATTCTTATTGTTCAAATTGTTCAAATGGTTCAAATGGTTCAAATCTTTCAGATTTTTCAAATTTTTTCATATTTTTCAAATTTTTTCAAATTTTTCAAATACTTCAAATACTTCAAATTCTTCAAATTTGTCAAATTCTTCAAATTTTTCAAATTCCTTCTAATTCTCCTGATACAACTGATATTAATACTACAACTACAACAGATACTACTCCTACTACTACTACTACTACAACTGATACTACTACAACTGATACTACTACTACTGATACTACTACTACTACTACTGATACTACTACTACCACTACTACTACTACTAATGATACTACTGCTGCTACTGCTACTACTACTGATGCTACTGCTGGTACTACAACTACTACTGATACTACTACTATTACTACTACTACTACTACTACTAGTACTACTGATACTACTACTACTACTACTACTACAAATTCCTTTAAATTCTGCAAATTCCTTCAAATTCTTTAAAAACTGATACTACTACTACTACTGATACTACTCCTACTACTACTGATACTTCTACTACTACTACTGATACTACTACTACTACTACTACTACTACTGATACTACTACTACTACTGATACTACTACTACTAATGATACTACTGCTGCTACTACTACTACTGATACTACTACTACTACTATTACTACTACTAATACAACTACTACTACTACTAGTACTACTGATACTACTACTACTACTACTACTACAAATTCCTTCAAATTCCTTCAAATTCTTTAAAAACTGATACTGCTACTACTACTGATATTACTACTAATACTACTGATACTACTACTATTACTACTAATAATACAACTACTACTACTACTAGTACTACTGATACTACTACTACTACTACAAATTCCTTCAAATTCTTCAAATACCTTCAAATTCCTTCAAATTCTTTAAAAACTACTACTACTACTACTGATACTACTACTACTACTGCTACTACTGCTACTACTGATACTACTACTACTACTACTGATACTACTACTACTACTGCTACTACTGCTACTACTGCTACTACTGATACTACTACTACTACTACTGATACTACAAATTACTTCAAATTGTTCAAATTCTTCAAATTCTTTAATATTTTTCAGCTATTTTTTCTCTTCTGCATGGATCTTCTGCATCTTCTCAAATCATTCTGCAGATTAGCATTCTCACTCGCTGTTGCGTAGGAACAGCTTTTTCTAGTTATTATTATTATTCCGTCGGCGTGTAACTACTCCCACATACTTCAACCGATTTCAACAATTTTGGTGTCAAAACGTTCAGCTCCTTCCCGACATTCCTGCTATATCTCATCATTATTCTAACTTTAATACTTTTTAAAATATTTTTACTTTTTGTGCGTACTTTTCTCCCATTGAAATGAATGCAAATGCCTTCAAATTCTTCAAATTTTTCATATTCCTTCAAATTCCTTCAAATTCTTGTAATCATTCTTATTGTTCAAATTGTTCAAATGGTTCAAATCTTTCAGATTTTTCAATTTTTTTCAAATTTTTAAAATACTTCAAATACTTCAAATTCTTCAAATTCCTTCAAATTCTTTTAATCATTCTTATTGTTCAAATTGTTCAAATTGTTCAAATGGTTCAAATGGTTCAAATCTTTCAGATTTTTCAAATTCTTCACATTTTTAAAATTCTTCAAATTTTTCAAATTCCTTCTAATTCTTCTGAATTAGATACAACTGATATTAATACTACTACTACAACAGATACTACTCCTACTACTACTACTACAACTGATACTACTACTACTGATACTACTACTACTGATACTACTGCTAATGATACTACTGCTGCTACTGCTACTACTACTGCTACTACAACAACTACTACTGCTACTACTACTATTACTACTACTAATACAACTATTACTACTACTAGTACTACTGATACTACTACTAATACTACTACTACTACTACTACAAATTCCTTCAAATTCTTTAAAAACTGATACTACTACTACTACTGATACTACTACTACTACTACTGATACTACTACTATTACTACTACTAATACAACTACTACAACTACTACTACTACTACTACAAATTACTTCAAATTCTTCAAATTCTTTAAAAACTGATACTACTACTACTACTGATACTACTACTACTGATACTACTGATACTACTACTACTAGTACTACTACTACTACTACTACTACTGATACTAGTACTACTACTACAAATTACTTCAAATTGTTCAAATTTTTCAAATTCTTCAATGTTTTTCAGCTTTTTTTCTCTTCTGCATGGATCTTCTGCATCTTCTCCTCAAAGCATTCTGCAGATTAGCATTCTCACTCGCTGTTGCGTAGGAACAGCTTTTTCTAGTTATCAGTGAGAATGCTATACAGCATTCTCACTTATTGTTTTCCTGTTTTTCTTTATTATTATTCCGTACGTTTTTGTGCGTCTAACTACTCTTTCAAACTTCAACCGATTTCAACGATTTTTGTATCAAAACGTACAGCTCTTTCACGACATTACTGCTATGTCTTTTCGTCATTATAACTTTTATAATAATTAAAATATTTCACTTTTTGTGAGTTTTTCGCTCTCATTGAAATTAATGGAAAATCTTTCAAATTCTTCAAATATTTCAACTTTTTGTCATCTTACTGCTTTAGCCTACTTTCACCTATAAACGCCATTCAACTTTTAAAACGTAGTGATATCTTTTGACTATTATGGTATGTTTCAGCTTTTTCATATCTTTCACCATTTTCGTATAGTACGTCTTTAAAATAATTTTGGCTTTTCAAGAAATTCAGCAAATAACATGCGTTGCTATGGTCGTCAAGGAGCGTCGTTTAGAGTGCGCACTCTAGAAATTCAACAAATTCTTCTTCTCCGAACAACTTCTTCTCACTCGCTCAAATTTCACCCTATCCACATAAATTATACATCAAAACGTAGGAATTTTTGTCTGGTTTCGGAAAATGTAACCATCATTGGTGTGGGATTTATAGATTTTTCGCAAATCACCTCAGAGCGACACTAACCCGAAACCACCACCATTCGTTTCCTATGGAGCGGTTTTCAAAAATGACACCTGGAAATCCAAAACATCACATGTTTTCGCATCGTCGCTACTCTTAAACCGTTTCATGTACAGGGATGAGACTTTCACACACTCATGTCCCGACCCTTCTGGCGCTCACAAAAGAGAAATTGTGTCGATAAATGTTACGGTATTGCCGCAGGAACAATTTGTTCGGGAGTAGCGTTTTGGGAAAATGCTAAAACAGGATCAGACTTCAATCTCCCCAAATGAGGCACTTTTCTACATCGTCGCTACTCCTTAACCGTTTTATGTACAGGTATCAGACTTTCACACATGAATGTCCCGACCCTTCTGGCACTCATAAAAAAGGAATGTTGTGGATAACTGTTACGGTTTTTCCGCAGGAACAATTTGTTCGGGAGTAGCGAATGTGCAAAATCCTTAAAACGCTTTGGAGCTTCATTCTTCCACATCATCCACTTTTTACATCGTCGCTGTGCCTACACCGATTTTTGTACAAACCTAAAAATGAACTCCATAGTCCTCAAAAGCCTGCTGATACTCAGAGTAAAAGAATTATTTTGATATCTCTTATACTTTTTCAGCTAGAGCGATTTGTTCGGGAACCTTTTTAGAGGATTTCTGAAAATCGCTAGAAATTTCCTTTATATCATAATTTTTTATGCCTTTATTAAACTTTTTCCAGCAAAAACCGATAGCATGTCTTCTTCCCCTATCCGTTAAGAATTAAACGCTGAAAAAATTACATCTCTACCATTTACGGAACAGGAGATATGGAGCGTTGTTCGAGGCAAAGTTCTCCATTATAATCCAATAGCAGCCTCTGACACAAAGTCTCTGCACTTCGGTAGACTGGCCCGCTGCAGCTGTGTCAGTGAGTTTTCATGACGACGGAACTCTGAGGGCCAGAGGCAGAAGCTCCATTCGGATAGAATGGCAACTTTCAACATCCCCTGCAGTGGCTGTGATTAATGTAGGAGCCTGAAATTCGCACAGTTACTTCCTCTTAACATTTTAAAATTTTCAAGTGACTTTCAGCGATATGTGACTTTTCTGTCCCATTTTGGATGTCACATGCTTTCCTATTGGGCCTTTGCTTCCAACAGGACCTGGGATGATGCCCAGACATGACCCAATTGGTCGTGTCTAGTTGTTCTTAATCTTCAAATTCTTCAAAATTTTTAAATTTTTCAAATTTTTCAAATTCCTTCAATTTTTTTCAAATTCTCCAAATTTCTTAAAAAATTTCAAATTCTTCAAATTTTTCAAATTCATGAAAATTTTCAAATTTCTTCAAATGTTTCAAATTCTTCAAATGTTTCAAATTCTTCAAATTTTTCAAATTCTTCAAATGTTTCAAAATCCTTCAAAATTTTTAAATTCTTCAAAATTTTTAAATTTATCAAATTTCTTCAAAATTTTCAAATTCTTCAAATTTCTTCAAAATTTTCAAATTCTTCAAATTTTTCAAATTCATGAAAATTTTCAAATTTCTTCAAATGTTTCAAATTTCTTCAAATGTTTCAAATGTTTCAAATTTCTTCAAATTCTTCTAATTTTTTTAAATTTTTCAAATTTTTTGAATTCCTTCAAATTTTTCAGATTTTTCAAATTATTCCAATTTTTTCAAAATTTTCAAATTACAGCATTCTCACTTATTGTTTTCCTGTTTTTCTTTATCAGTGAGAATGCTATACAGCATTCTCACTTATTGTTTTCCTGTTTTTCTTTATTATTATCAGTGAGAATGCTATACAGCATTCTCACTTATTGTTTTCCTGTTTTTCTTTATTATTATTATTATTATTATTATTATCAGTGAGAATGCTATACAGCATTCTCACTTATTGTTTTCCTGTTTTTCTTTATTATTATTATTATTATTCCGTCGGCGTCTAACTACTCCCGCATACTTCAACCAATTTCAACAATTTTGGTGTCAAAACGTTCAGCTCGTTCCCGGCATGCCTGCTATATCTCATAGTTATGCTAACTTTTATACTTTTTAAAATATTTCACTTTTTGTGCGTTTTTGGTTGCTCCCATTGAAATCAATGCAAAATCCTTCAAATTCTTCAAATTTTTCATATTCCTTCAAATTCCTTCAAATTCTTGTAATCATTCTTATTATTCAAATTGTTCAAATGGTTCAAATGGTTCAAATCTTTCAGATTTTTCAAATTTTTTCAAATTTTTCAATTTTTTTCAAATTTTTCAAATATTTCAAATACTTCAAATTCTTCAAATTTTTCAAATTCTTCAAATTTTCAAATTCCTTCTAATTCTTCTGATATTACTACTACTACTACAACAGATACTACTCTTACTACTACTACTACTACTACTACTACTGATACTACTACTACTGATACTACTACCACTACTACTACTACTAATGCCACTACTGCTTCTACTACTGATGCTACTGATGATACTACAACAACTACTACTGATACTACTACTATTACTACTACTACTACTAGTAGTACTACTGATACTACTACTACTACTACTACTACTACTACAAATTCCTTCAAATTCTTCAAATTCCTTCAAATTCTTTAAAAACTGATACTACTACTACTACTGATACTACTCCTACTACTACTGATACTTCTACTACTACTACTGATACTACTGATAATACTACTACTACTGATACTACTACTACTACTACTGATACTACTACTACTACTACTAATGATACTACTAATGATACTACTGCTGCTACTGCTACTACAACAACTACTACTGCTACTACTACTATTACTACTACTAATACAACTACTACTACTAGGACTACTGATACTACTACTACTACTACTACAAATTCCTTCAAATTCTTTAAAAACTGATACTACTACTACTACTGATACTACTACTACTACTACTGATACTACTACTATTACTACTACTATTACAACTACTACTACTACTAGTACTACTGATACTACTACTACTACTACTACTACTACTACAAGTTCCTTCAAATTCCTTCAAATTCTTTAAAAACTGATACTACTACTACTACTAGTGATATTACTACTACTACTACTGATACTACTACTATTACTACTAATAATACAACTACTACTACTACTACTACTACTGATACTACTACTACTACAAATTCCTTCAAATTCTTCAAATACCTTCAAATTCCTTCAAATTCTTTAAAAACTAATACTACTACTACTAGTACTACTGATACTACTACTACTA
The DNA here is from genome assembly GCA_037039145.1 of Fundulus diaphanus. Classification (NCBI taxonomy): domain Eukaryota; kingdom Metazoa; phylum Chordata; class Actinopteri; order Cyprinodontiformes; family Fundulidae; genus Fundulus; species Fundulus diaphanus. The sequence continues at coordinate 54,716,826 of CM073134.1, forward strand.
CTACAAATACCTTCAAATTCCTTCAAATTATTTAAAAACTAATACTACTACTACTGATACAACTACTACTACAAATTACTTCAAATTGTTCAAATATTTCAATTTTTTTTAATTCTTCAATGTTTTTCAGCTATTTGTTTTCTTCGGCATGGATCTTCTGCATCTTCTCCTCAAATCATTTTGCAGATTAGCATTCTCACTCGCTGTTGCGTAGGAACAGCTTTTTCTAGTTATTATTATTATTATTCCGTACGTTTTTGTGCGTCTAACTACTCCTGCATACTTCAACCGATTTCAACGATTTTCGTACCAAAACGTTCGGCTCGTTCTCGACATTACTGCTATATCTCATGGTTATGGTACCTTTTATACTTTTTAAAGTATTTGTACTTTTTGTGCGTTTTTTGTTCCCATTGAAATGAATGCAAATTCCTTCAAATTCTTCAAATTTTTCATATTCCTTCAAATTCTTTCAAATTCTTGTAATCGTTCTTAATGTTCAAATTGTTCAAATGGTTCAAATTGTTCAAATCTTTCAAATTTTTCAATTTTTTTCAAATTTTTCAGACTTTTTCAATTTTTTCGAATACTTCAAATACTTCAAATTCTTCAAATTTTTCAAATTCTTCAAATTCCTTCTAGTTCTTCTGATACAACTGATATTAATACTACTACTACAACAGATACTACTCCTTCTACTACTACTTCTACTACTACTACTTCTACTACTACTACTACTACTACTACTACAACTGATACTACTACTATTGATACTACTACTACTACTACTACTACTGATACTATTACCACTACTACTACTACTAATGATACTCTTGCTGCTACTGCTACTACTACTGATGCTACTGCTGATACTACAACAACTATTACTGATACTACTACTATTACTATTACTACTACTACTACTACTAGTACTACTGATACTACTACTACTACAAATTCCTTTAAATTCTTCAAATTCCTTCAAATTCTTTAAAAACTGATACTACTACTACTACTGATACTACTCCTACTGATACTTCTACTACTACTACTGATACTACTACTACTACTACTACTGATATTACTACTACTACTGATACTACTACTACTACTACTACTAATGATACTACTGCTGCTACTGCTACTACTACTGCTTACTACAACAACTACTACTGCTACTACTACTATTACTACTACTAATACAACTACTACCACTACTAGTACTACTGATACTACTACTAATAGTACTACTACTACTACAAATTCCTTCAAATTCTTTAAAAACTGATACTTCCACTACTACTGATACTACTACTACTACTACTACTACTGATACTACTACTATTACTACTGATACTACTACTATTACTACTACTAATACAAGAACTAGTACTACTGATACTACTGATACTACTACTACTACTACTACTACAAATTCCTTCAAATTCTTTAAAAACTGATACTACTACTACTACTGATACTACTACTACTACTGACACTTCTACTATTACTACTAATAATACAACAACAACTACTACTACTAGTACTACTGATACTACTACTACTACTACTACTACAAATTCCTTCAAATTCCTTAAAAACTGATACTACTACTACTGATACTACTACTACTACTGCTACTACTGATACTACTACTACTACTACTGATACTACTGATACTACTACTACTACTACTGATAGTACTTTTACTACTACTACTACTACTAATTACTTCAAATTCTTCAAATTCTTCAAAATTTTCTAATTCTTCAATGTTTTTTAGCTATTTTTTCTCTTCTGCATTGATCTTCTGCATCTTCTCCTCAAACCATTCTGCAGATTAGCATTCTCACTCGCTGTTGCGTAGGAACAGCTTTTTCTAGTTATTATTATTATTATTCCGTACGTTTTTGTGCGTCTAACTACTCCTGCATACTTCAACCGATTTCAACGATTTTCGTACCAAAACGTTCGGCTCGTTCTCGACATTACTGCTATATCTCATGGTTATGGTACCTTTTATACTTTTTAAAGTATTTGTACTTTTTGTGCGTTTTTTGTTCCCATTGAAATGAATGCAAATTCCTTCAAATTCTTCAAATTTTTCATATTCCTTCAAATTCTTTCAAATTCTTGTAATCGTTCTTAATGTTCAAATTGTTCAAATGGTTCAAATCTTTCAAATTTTTCAATTTTTTTCAAATTTTTCAGATTTTTTCAATATTGTCGAATACTTCAAATACTTCAAATTCTTCAAATTTTTCAAATTCTTCAAATCCCTTCTAGTTCTTCTGATACAACTGATATTAATACTACTACTACTACAGATACTACTCCTTCTACTACTACTTCTACTACTACTACTTCTACTACTACTACTACTACAACTGATACTACTACTATTGATACCACTACTACTACTACTACTACTAATAATGATACTCTTGCTGCTACTGCTACTACTACTGATGCTACTGCTGATACTACAACAACTATTACTGATACTACTACTATTACTACTACTACTACTACTACTACTAGTACTACTGATACTACTACTACTACAAATTCCTTTAAATTCTTCAAATTCCTTCAAATTCTTTAAAAACTGATACTACTACTACTACTGATACTACTCCTACTGATACTTCTACTACTACTACTGATACTACTACTACTACTACTACTGATATTACTACTACTACTGATACTACTACTACTACTACTAATGATACTACTGCTGCTACTGCTACTACTACTGCTACTACAACAACTACTACTGCTACTACTACTATTACTACTAATAATACAACTACTACCACTACTAGTACTACTGATACTACTACTAATAGTACTACTACTACTACAAATTCCTTCAAATTCTTTAAAAACTGATACTTCCACTACTACTGATACTACTACTACTACTACTACTACTACTGATACTACTACTATTACTACTGATACTACTACTATTACTACTACTAATACAACAACTAGTACTACTGATACTACTGATACTACTACTACTACTACTACTACAAATTCCTTCAAATTCTTTAAAAACTGATACTACTCCTACTACTGATACTACTACTACTACTGCTACTACTGATACTACTGATACTACTACTACTACTACTACTGATACTACTGATACTACTACTACTACTACTGATAGTACTTCTACTACTACTACTACTACTACTACTAATTACTTCAAATTCTTCAAAATTTTCTAATTCTTCAATGTTTTTTAGCTATTTTTTCTCTTCTGCATTGATCTTCTGCATCTTCTCCTCAAACCATTCTGCAGATTAGCATTCTCACTCGCTGTTGCGTAGGAACAGCTTTTTCTAGTTATTATTATCAGTGAGAATGCTATACAGCATTCTCACTTATTGTTTTCCTGTTTTTCTTTATTATTATTATTATTATTATTATTATTATTATTATTATTCCGTACGTTTTTGTGCATCTAACTACTCCTTCATACTTCAACCGATTTCAACGATTTTCGTACCAAAACGTTCGGCTCGTTCTCGACATTACTGCTATATCTCATGGTTATGGTACCTTTTATACTTTTTAAAGTATTTGTACTTTTTGTGCGTTTTTTGTTCCCATTGAAATGAATGCAAATTCCTTCAAATTCTTCAAATTTTTCATATTCCTTCAAATTCTTGTAATCGTTCTTAATGTTCAAATTGTTCAAATGGTTCAAATGGTTCAAATCTTTCAAAATTTTCAATTTTTTTCAAATTTTTCAGATTTTTTCAATTTTTTCGAATACTTCAAATACTTCAAATTCTTCAATTTTTTCAAATTCTTCAAATTCCTTCTAGTTCTTCTGATACAACTGATATTAATACTACTACTACAACAGATACTACTCCTACTACTACTACTTGTACTACTACTACAACTGATACTACTACTACTGATACTACTACTACTACTACTACTGATACTACTACCACTACTACTACTACTAATGATACTATTGCTGCTACTGCTACTACTACTGATGCTACTGCTGATACTACAACAACTACTACTGATACTACTACTATTGCTACTACTACTACTACTACTACTAGTACTACTGATACTACTACTACTACTACTACTACAAATTCCTTTAAATTCTTCAAATTCCTTCAAATTCTTTAAAAACTTTTACTACTACTACTACTACTACTGATACTACTCCTACTGATACTTCTACTACTACTACTGATACTACTACTACTACTACTACTACTACTACTGATACTACTACTACTACTGATACTACTACTACTACTACTACTAATGATACTACTTCTGCTACTGCTACTCCTACTGCTACTACAACAACTACTACTGCTACTACTACTACTATTACTACTACTAATACCACTACTAGTACTACTGATACTACTACTAATACTACTACTACTACTACAAATTCCTTCAAATTCTTTAAAAACTGATACTACCACTACTACTGATACTACTACTACTACTACTGATACTACTACTATTACTACTACTAATACAACAACTAGTACTACTGATACTACTGATACTACTACTACTACTACTACTACTACTACAAATTCCTTCAAATTCTTTAAAAACTGATACTACTACTACTACTGATACTACTACTACTACTACTGACACTACTACGATTACTACTAATAATACAACAACAACTACTACTACTAGTACTACTGATACTACTACTACTACTACTACTACTGATACTACTACTACTACTACTACTACTACTACTACTGATACTACTGCTGCTACTGCTACTACTATTGATGCTACTGCTGATACTACAACTACTACTGCTACTACTACTATTACTACTACTAATACAACTACTACTACTACTACTACTACTACTACAAATTCCTTCAAATTCTTTAAAAACTGATACTATTACTACTACTAATACTACTACTACTACTGATACTACTACTATTACTACTAATAATACAAGTACTACTACTACTAGTACTACTGATACTACTACTACTACTACTACTAAAAATTCCTTCAAATTCTTCAAATTCCTTCAAATTCCTTCAAATTCTTTAAAAACTGATACTACTACTGCTACTACTGATACTACTGATACTACTACTACTACTGATACTACTACTACTACTGCTACTGATACTACTACTACTCCTCCTACTACTACTACAAATTACTTCAAATTGTTCAAATTCTTCAAATTTTTAAAATTCTTCAATGTTTTTGAGCTATCTTTTCTGTTCTGCATGGATCTTCTGCATCTTCTCCTCAAATCATTCTGCAGATTAGCATTCTCACTCGCTGTTGCGTAGGAACAGCTTTTTCTAGTTATTATTATTATTCCGTACGTTTTTGTGCATCTAACTACTCCTTCATACTTCAACCGATTTCAACGATTTTCGTACCAAAACGTTCGGCTCGTTCTCGACATTACTGCTATATCTCATGGTTATGGTACCTTTTATACTTTTTAAAGTATTTGTACTTTTTGTGCATTTTTTGTTCCCATTGAAATGAATGCAAATTCCTTCAAATTCTTCAAATTTTTCATATTCCTTCAAATTTTTGTAATCGTTCTTAATGTTCAAATTGTTCAAATGGTTCAAATCTTTCACATTTTTCAATTTTTTTCAAATTTTTCAGATTTTTTCAATTTTTTCGAATACTTCAAATACTTCAAATTCTTCAAATTTTTCAAATTCTTCAAATTCCTTCTAGTTCTTCTGATACAACTGATATTAATACTACTACTACAACAGATACTACTCCTACTACTACTACTTGTACTACTACTACAACTACTACTACTACTGATACTACTACTACTACTACTACTGATACTACTACCACTACTTCTACTACTAATGATACTATTGCTGCTACTGCTACTACTACTGATGCTACTGCTGATACTACTACAACAACTACTACTGATACTACTACTATTGCTACTGCTACTACTACTACTACTACTAGTACTTCTGATACTACTACTACTACTACTACAAATTCCTTCAAATTCCTTCAAATTCCTTAAAAACTGATACTACTACTACTGATACTACTACTACTACTGCTACTACTGATACTACTACTACTACTGCTACTACTGATACTACTGATACTACTACTGATACTACTGATACTACTACTGCTACTACTACTGATACTACTGATAGTACTTCTACTACTACTACTACTACTACAAATTACTTCAAATTCTTCAAATTTTTCTAATTCTTCAATGTTTTTTAGCTATTTTTTCTCTTCTGCATTGATCTTCTGCATCTTCTCCTCAAATCATTCTGCAGATTAGCATTCTCACTCGCTGTTGCGTAGGAACAGCTTTTTCTAGTTATTATTATTATTATTCCGTACGTTTTTGTGCGTCTAACTACTCCTGCATACTTCAACCGATTTCAACGCTTTTCGTACCAAAACGTTCGGCTCGTTCTCAACATTACTGCTATATCTCATGGTTATGGTACCTTTTATACTTTTTAAAGTATTTGTACTTTTTGTGCGTTTTTTGTTCCCATTGAAATGAATGCAAATTCCTTCAAATTCTTCAATTTTTTCATCTTCCTTCAAATTCCTTCAAATTCTTGCAATCATTCTTATTGTTCAAATTGTTCACATGGTACAAATGGTTCAAATCTTTCAGATTTTTCAAATTTTTTCAAATTTTTCACATACTTCAAATACTTCAAATTCTTCAAATTTTTCAAATTCTTCAAATCTTTCAAATTCCTTCTAATTCTTATGATACAACTGATATTAATACTACTACTACAACAGATACTACTCCTAGTACTACTACTACTACTACAACTGATACTACTACTACTACTACTACTGATACTACTACTACTACTACTGATACTACTACCACTTCTACTACTACTAATGATACTACTGCTGCTACTGCTACCACTACTGATGCTACTGCTGATACTACAAGAACTACTACTGATACTACTACTATTACTACTACTACTAGTACTAGTACTACTGATACTACTATTACTACTACTACTACTAGAAATTCCTTCAAATTCTTCAAATTCCTTCAAATTCTTTAAAAACTGATACTACTACTGATACTACTCCTACTACTACTGATACTACTCCTACTACTACTGATACTTCTACTACTACTACTACTACTACTGATACTACTACTACTACTGATACTACTACTACTACTACTACTAATGATACTACTGCTGCTACTGCTACTACAACTACTACTGCTACTACTACTATTACTACTACTAATACAACTACTACTACTACTAGTACTACTGATAATACTACCAATACTACTACTACTACTACTACAAATTCCTTCAAATTCTTTAAAAACTGATACTACTACTGATACTACTACTACTACAAATTCCTTCAAATTCTTCGAAAACTGATACTACTACTACTACTGATACTACTACTACTACTACTGATACTACTACTATTACTACTAATAATACAACTACTACTACTACTAGTACTACTGATACTACTAATACTACTACTACAAATTCCTTCAAATTCTTCAAATTCCTTCAAATTATTTAAAAACTAATACTACTACTACTGATACTACTACTACTGATACTACTGATACTACTGATACTACTACTACTGATACTAGTACTACTACTACTACTACTGATACTAGTACTACTACTACTACTGATACTAGTACTACTACTACTACTACTACTACAAATTACTTCAAATTGTTCAAATTCTTCAATGTTTTTCAGCTTTTTTCTCTCTTCTGCATGGATCCTCTGCATCTTCTCCTCAAATCATTCTGCAGATTAGCATTCTCACTCGCTGTTGCGTAGGAACAGCTTTTTCTACTTATTATTATTCCGTACGTTTTTGTGCGTCTAACTACTCTTGCATACTTCAACCGATTTCAACGATTTTCGTACCAAAACGTTCGGCTCGTTCTCGACATTACTGCTATATCTCATGGTTATGGTACCTTTTATACTTTTTAAAGTATTTGTACTTTTTGTGCGTTTTTTGTTCCCATTGAAATGAATGCAAATTCCTTCAAATTCTTCAAATTTTTCATATTCCTTCAAATTCCTTCAAATTCTTGTAATCGTTCTTAATGTTCAAATTGTTCAAATGGTTCAAATCTTTCAAATTTTTCAATTTTTTTCAAATTTTTCAGATTTTTTCAAATACTTCAAATTCTTCAAATTCCTTCTAGTTCTTCTGATACAACTGATATTACTACTACTGGTACAATAGATACTACTCCTACTACTACTACTTCTACTACTACTACTTCTACTACTACTACTACTACAACTGTTACTACTACTACTACTGATACTACCACTACTACTACTACTAATGATACTATTGCTGCTACTGCTACTACTGCTGATGCTACTGCTGATACTACAACAACTACTACTGATACTACTACTATTACTACTACTACTACTACTACTACTACTAGTAGTACTACTGATACTACTACTACTACTACTACTACAAATTCCTTTAAATTCTTCAAATTCCTTCAAATTCTTTAAAAACTGATACTACTACTACTACTGATACTACTCCTACTGATACTTCTACTACTACTACTGATACTACTACTACTACTACTACTACTACTGATACTATTACTACTACTACTACTGATACTACTGCTGCTACTATTACTACTACTGCTACTACAACTACTACTGCTACTACTACTATTACTACTACTAATACAACTACTACCACTACTAGTACTACTGACACTACTACTAATACTACTACTACTACTACAAATTCCTTCAAATTCTTTAAAAACTGATACTACCACTACTACTGATACTACTACTACTACTGATACTACAACTATTACTACTACTAATACAACAACTAGTACTACTGATACTACTGATACTACTACTACTACTACAAATTCCTTCAAATTCTTTAAAAACTGATACTACTACTACTACTGATACTACTACTACTACTACTGACACTACTACTATTACTACTAATAATACAACAACTACTACTACTAGTACTACTGATACTACTACTACTACTACAAATTCCTTCAAATTCCTCAAATTCCTTCAAATTCCTTACAAACTGATACTACTACTACTGACACTACTACTACTACTGCTACTACTGATACTAGTACTACTACTACTACTACTACTACAAATTACTTCAAATTCTTCAAATTCTTCAAATTTTTCTAATTCTTCAATGTTTTTTAGCTATTTTTTCTCTTCTGCATTGATCTTCTGCATCTTCTCCTCAAATCATTTTGCAGATTAGCATTCTCACTCGCTGTTGCGTAGGAACAGCTTTTTCTAGTCAGTGAGAATGCTATACAGCATTCTCACTTATTGTTTTCCTGTTTTTCTTTATTATTATTATTATCAAGTGAGAATGCTATACAGCATTCTCACTTATTAAGTTCCTTCAGGTCTTGATTATTATTCCGTATTTTTTTCGGCATCTAACTACTCCTGCATACTTCAACCGATTTAAACAATTTTCGTATCAAAACTTTCAGCTCGTTCACGACATTACTGCTATGTCTTTTGGTAATTATAACCTTTATAATATTTAAAATATTTAACTTTTTGTGAGTTTTTTGCTCTCATTGAAAATGAATGGAGAATCCTTCAAATTCTTCAAAATTTTCAGCTTTTTGACAGCTTACTGCTTCAGCCTACTTTCAGCTAGAAACGCCATTCAACTTTTAAAATGTAGTGATATCTTTCAGCTATTATGGTATATTTCAGCTTTTTAATATCTTTTACCATTTTCATATAGTACCTCCTTAAAATAATTTTGGCTTTTCAAGAAATTCAGCAAATAACATGCATTGCTATGGTCGTCAAGTGGCAGTTGGTAGAGTGCGCACTCTAGAAATTCAACAATTTCTCCTTCTCCGAACAACTTCTTCTCACTCGCTCAATTTTCAACCTATCCACATAAATTATACATCAAAACGTAGGAATTTTTGTCTGGATTCTGGAAATGTAACCATCATTGGTGTGGGATTTATAGATTTTTCGCAAATCACCCCAGAGCACCACGAAACCTAAAAGTTCTCCATTGATTTTCTATGGAGGTGTGGTGAAAAATCACACCTGACATGCCCAAGCGACACAGGTTTTCACATCGTCGATACTCCTGAACCGTTTTTTGTAAAGGCATGAGACTTTCACACATTCCTGTCCAGACCCTTCTGGCGCTCACATAAAAGGAATTTTGTCGATAAATGTTACGGTTTTGCCGCAGGAACAATTTGTTCGGGAGTAGCGTTTTGGTAAAATGCTAAAACAGGATCAGACTTCCATCCCCCCGAATGAGGCACTTTTCTACATCGTCGCTACTCCTAAACCGTTTGATGTACAGGCATGAGACTTTCACACATTCATGTGCAGACCCTTCTGGCACTCATAAAAAAATAATTTTGTCGATAGCTGTTATGGTTTTGCCGCAGGAACAATTTGTTCGGGAGTAGCGAATGTGCAACATCCCGAAAACGCTTTGGAGCTTCATTCTTCCACATCATCCACTTATTTACATCGTTGCTGTGCCTACACTGATTTTTGTACAAACATAAAATGGGCTCCATAGTCCTAAATAGCCTGCTGATACTCAGTGAAAGAATTATTTTGATATCTCATACTTTTTCAGCTACAGCGATTTGTTCGGCAACCTTTTTAGAGGATTTCTGAAATTTGCTAAAAATCCCCTTTATATCATAATTTTTTACGCCTTTATTAAACTTTTTCCAGCAAAATCCGATAGCTTATCTTCTTCCCCTATCCGTTACGAAATAAACCCTGAAAAAATTACGTCTCTACCATTTATGGATCAGGAGATATAAAGTGTTGTGCGAGGCAAAGTTCTCCATTATAATCCAATGGGACTTATTTTGAGCAAAGTGTCTGTACTTCAGTAGACTGGCCCGCTGCAGGTGTGAGCGAGTTTCCATGACGACGGAACTCTGAGGGCCAGAGGGACAGGCTCCATAGAGATAGAATAGCAACTTTCGACATCCGCTGCAGTGGCTATGATTAATGTAGGAATCTGAAATTCGCACAGTCACGTCCTCTTAATATTTTTTAATTTTCCAGTGATTATCAGGCATGTCATTTTTCTGTCACTTTTTGGATTTCACATAGTTACTACTACTACTGATACAACTACTGATACTACTACTACTGATACAACTACTGATACTGCTACTACTACTACTGCTAATACTACTACTACTGATACTACTACTGATACTACTACTACTGATACTACTACTACTACTGATAATACTACCACCACTACTACCACCACTACTACTACTACTACTACTGATACAACTACTGATACTACTACTGATACAACTACTGATACTACTACTACTACTACTACTACTGATACAACTACTGATACCACTACTACTGCTACCACCACTACTACTACTGCTACTACTACTACTGCTACTACTACTACTACTACTACTGATACTACTGCTACTACTACTGCTACTACTACTGCTACTACTACTGCTGCTGCTACTACTACTACTGATCCTACTGCTACTACTACTAATGATACTACCACTACTACCACTACTACTACTACTACTACTACTACTACTACTACTGCTACTACTGCTACTACTACTACTGATACAACTACTACTACTACTACTACTACCACTACTACAACTACTACTACTGATACTACTGCTGCTACTACTACTGCTATTACTACTACTACTACTACTGCTACTACTACTACTACTACTACTACTGATACTACTACTACTGCTACTACTACTACTACTGATACTACTACTACTACTGCTACTACTGCTACTACTACTACTAGTACTACTACTACTACCACTACTACTACTACTGCTGATAGTACTACTACTACTACTACTGATACTACTACTACTACTGCTGAGACTACTACTACTACTACTGCTGATACAACTACTACTACTACTACTACTACAAATTCCCTCAAATTCTTCAATTTTTTCAAATTCTTCAAATTCCTTTAAATTCTTTAAAAACCGATACTCCTGATACTACTACTGATACTACTACTACTAAAGATACTACTGCTGCTACTACTACTACTACTGATACTACAAGTACTACTACTGATAGTACTACTACTAATACTAACTTTCAAATATCCTTCAACTATCTTCAACTTCAGTTTTTTCATAACATTCTTCTAATCCTTCAGTTGTTTTTCATTACTAGTGATCAGAATCAGAATCAGAATCAAGTTTAATCGGCAAGTAGGTTTGCACATACAAGGAATTTGACTTGGTGTTGATGGTGCAGACAGAAATAAGAATACAATAAAATAAAGTAAAATTGAATAAAATCAATATATATACAGAAGTAATATACATTCAGTGGACTGTGCGTTAATGTAACGCAGAAGCTTGTAGTCCTGAACGGGGGAGAGAGACAGTGTACAGTGTCATAGGCGGCTCTTGGCCTTGTTCATAAGACCGGTAGCAGATGGGAAAAAACTGTTCTTGTGGCGTGAGGTTCTGGTCCCGATGGACCGCAGCCTCCTGCCAGATGGAAGTGTCTGAAATAATCCATGACTGGGGTGCGAGGGATCAGCCACAATCTTCCCTGCACGCCTCAGAGTCCTGGAGGCGTGCAGGTCCTGGAGAGGTGGAAGATTGCAGCCAATCACCTTCTCTGCAGACTTGATGACACGCTGCAGTCTGCCCTTGTCCTTAGCGGTGGCACCAGCGTACCAGATGGTGATGGAGGAGGTGAGGATGGACTCAATGATGGAGGAGTAGAACTGCACCATCATTGTCCTTGGCAGGTTGAATTTCTTCAGCTGCCGCAGGAAGTACATCCTCTGCTGGGCTTTTTTGGTGAGGGAGTTGATGTTCAGCTCCCACTTTAGGTCCTGGGAGATGATAGTTCCCAGGAAGCGGAAAAACTCCACAGTGTCAATGGTGGAGTCACAGAGAGTGATGGGGGTAGTTGGAGCTGAGTTCTTCCTGAAGTCTACAACCATCTCCACTGTTTTTACAGCGTTGAGCTCCAGGTTGTTCTCCCTGCACCAGGTCACCAGATGGTCAGCCTCCCACCTGTAGGCGGACTCGTCACCATCAGAGATAAGTCCGATAAGAGTGGTGTCGTCCGCGAACTTCAGGAGCTTGACAGACTGGTGACTGGAGGTGCAGCTGTTGGTGTACAGGGAGAAGAGCAGAGGAGAAAGAACACAGCCCTGGGGGGAACCAGTGCTGATGAGCTGTGAGTCAGAGACATGTTTTCCCAGCTTTACGTGCTGCTTCCTGTCAGACAGGAAGTCTGTGATCCACCTGCAGGTTGAGTCAGGCACATTCAGCTGGGAGAGCTTCTCCTGAAGCAGAGCTGGGATGATGGTGTTGAAGGCAGAGCTGAAATCTACAAACAGGATCCTGGCGTAGGTTCCTGCAGAGTCCAGGTGTTGGAGGATGTGGTGGAGGGCCAGGTTGACAGCGTCGTCTGCAGATCTGTTGGCTCTGTAGGCAAACTGTAGGGGGTCCAGGAGGGGATCGGTGATTTCTTTCAGGTGTTAAAGCACAAGGCGCTCAAAGGACTTCATAACCACAGAGGTCAGAGCGACGGGTCTAAAGTCATTAAGTCCTGTGGTCCTTGGCTTCTTGGGAACAGGGATGATAGTGGAGGATTTGAAGCAGGCTGGCACGTGACATGTCGCCAGTGAGGTGTTAAAAATGTCTGTGAACACTGGAGACAGCTGGTCAGCACAGTGCTTCAAGGTGGATGGAGAGACAGAGTCTGGTCCAGCAGCTTTCCTGGGGTTCTGTTTTTTGAATAGTTTGTTAACGTCTCTCTCGTGAATGGAAAGAGTTGTCACTGAGGTGGAGGTGATCTGTTGGGTGGAGTCGTGGGGGGTGGATGCAGGGCTGTCCCTTTGTCTGTCGAAACGACAGTAGAAGTTGTTCAGGTCGTTGGCTAACTGTCGGTCGTTCATGGAGTGGGGGGCTTTAGGCTTGTAGTTTGTTATCTGCCTAAGCCGTTTCCAGACAGAAGCAGAGTCGTTGGCTGAAAACTGGTTTTTCAGCTTCTCAGAGTACAGTCGTTTAGCCTCCTTCACCGCCCTGCTAAACTTGTATTTGGCATCTCTGAATCTGCATTTGTCCCCACTTCTGAAGGCATCTTCTTTGTCCAACCTTAGCCTTCTGAGTGTTGCTGTGAACCAGGGTTTATCATTGTTGTAACACACCCTGGTTCGTGATGGAACACAGCAGTCCTCACAGAAGCTGATATATGATGTCACAGCTTCTGTGAACTCATTCAGACTGGTGGAAGCAGTCCTAAAAGCGTCCCAGTCAGTAGAATCCAAACACGCCTGAAGATCCTCCACAGCCTCACTGGTCCACTTCTTAGATGTCCTCACTACAGGTTTGCAGAGTTTTAGTTTCTGCCTGTAAGCAGGAATCAGGTGAACCATGACGTGGTCAAACTGGCCCAGTGCAGCACGGGGGACGGCGTGATATGCGTCTCTGACTGTGGTGTAGCAGTGATCCAGAATGCTCTCCTCTCTGGTCGTGCATTTAATAAACTGTTTATATTTAGGAAGTTCATGACTGAGGTTTCCTTTGTTAAAGTCGCCAAGAACAATAACTATGGAGTCCGGATGTCTCTGCTCCACATTCAGTATCTGGTCTGCGAGCGTGCGCTGTGCGACCTGCACGTTTGCGTTCGGCGCGATGTAAACACCGACCAGAATGAATGAAGCAAACTCGAGGGGTGAATAAAAAAAAAAAAAAAACTGATACTACTACTACTACTACTGATACCAATACTACTACTGAAACTACTGCTACTACTAATACTGCTACTACTACTACTACTATTTATAGTACTACTACTAATACTAACTTTCAAACATCCTTCAACTATCTTCAACTTCTTCAGTTTTTTCATAACATTTTTCAAATCCTTCAGCTGTTTTTCATTACTACTGATAGTACTACTGATACTACTGCTAGTAATACTGCTACTACTACTACTACTACTACTATTTATAGTACTACTACTAATACTAACTTTCAAATATCCTTCAACTATCTTCAACTTCAGTTTTTTCATAACATTCTTCGAATCCTTCAGCTGTTTTTCATTACTACTGATAGTACTACTGATACTACTACTACTACTATTACTACTACTACTACTACTGATACTACTGCTACTACTAATACTGATACTACAACTACCACTACTTATAGTACTACTACTAATACTAAGTTTCAAATGTCCTTCAACTAACTTCAACTAGTTCAGTTTTTTCATACCAATTTTATAATCCTTCAGCTGTTTTTAATGTTAAAATTGGTTTTTTTATTTCATTTCAGCTAGTTTTTCACTTCTGCAGGAATCTTCTGCATCTTCTGCTCAAATCATTCTGCAGTAAAGCATTCTCACTGCTGTTTCGCAGGAACAGCCTTTTCTAGTTATTATTATTCCGTACGTTTTTGTGCGTCTAACTACTCCTGCATACTTCAACCGATTTCAACAATTTTCGTACCAAAACGTTCGGCTCGTTCTCGACATTACTGCTATATCTCATGGTTATGGTACCTTTTATACTTTTTAAAGTATTTGTACTTTTTGTGCGTTTTTTGTTCCCATTGAAATGAATGCAAATTCCTTCAAATTCTTCAATTTTTTCATATTCCTTCAAATTCCTTCAAATTCTTGCAATCATTCTTATTGTTCAAATTTTTTAAATGGTTCAAATCTTTCAGATTTTTCAATTTTTTTCAAATTTTTCAATTTTTTTCAAATACTTAAAATTCTTCAAATTTTTCAAATTCTTCAAATCTTTCAAATTCCTTCTAATTCTTCTGATACAACTGATATTAATACTACTACTACAACAGATACTACTCCTAGTACTACTACTACTACTACAACTGATACTACTATTACTGATACTACTACCACTTCTACTACTACTAATGATACTACTGCTGCTTCTGCTACTACTACTGATGCTACTGCTGATACTACAAGAACTACTACTGATACTACTACTATTACTACTACTATTAGTACTAGTACTACTGATACTACTACTACTACTACTACTACAAATTCCTTCAAATTCTTCAAATTCCTTCAAATTCTTTAAAAACTGATACTACTACTACTACTACTGATACTACTCCTACTACTACTGATACTTCTACTACTACTACTGATACTACTACTACTACTGATACTACTACTACTACTATTACTACTAATGATACTACTGCTGCTACTGCTACTACAACAACTACTACTGCTACTACTACTATTACTACTACTAATACAACTATTACTACTACTAGTAATACTGATACTACTACTAATACTACTACTACTACTACTACAAATTCCTTCAAATTCTTTAAAAACTGATACTACTACTACTACTGATACTACTACTACTGATACTACTACTATTACTACTACTAATACAACTACTACAACTACTAGTACTACTACTACTATTACTACTACTACAAATTCCTTCAAATTCTTCAAATTCCTTCAAATTCTTTAAAAACTAATACTACTACTACTGATACTACTACTACTACTACTACTGATACTAGTACTACTACTACTACTGATACTAGTACTACTACTACTACTGATACTAGTACTACTACTACTACTACTACTACTACTACTACAAATTGTTCAAATTGTTCAAATTTTTTCAGCTTTTTTTTCTCTTCTGCATGGATCTTCTGCATCTTCTCCTCAAAGCATTCTGCAGATTAGCATTCTCACTCGCTGTTGCGTAGGAACAGCTTTTTCTAGTTATTATTATTATTATTCCGTACGTTTTTGTGCGTCTAACTACTCCTGCATACTTCAACCGATTTCAACGATTTTCGTACCAAAACGTTCGGCTCGTTCTCGACATTACTGCTATATCTCATGGTTATGGTACCTTTTATACTTTTTAAAGTATTTGTACTTTTTGTGCGTTTTTTGTTCCCATTGAAATGAATGCAAATTCCTTCAAATTCTTCAATTTTTTCATATTCCTTCAAATTCCTTCAAATTCTTGCAATCATTCTTATTGTTCAAATTGTTCAAATGGTTCAAATCTTTCAGATTTTTCAATTTTTTTTCAAATTTTTCAATTTTTTTCAAATTTTTCAAATACTTCAAATTCTTCAAATTTTTCAAATTCTTCAAATCTTTCAAATTCCTTCTAATTCTTCTGATACAACTGATATTAATACTACTACTACAACAGATACTAATCCTAGTATTACTACTACTACTACTACTACAACTGATACTACTACTACTACCACTTCTACTACTACTAATGATACTACTGCTGCTACTGCTACTACTACTGATGCTACTGCTGATACTACAACAACTACTACTGATACTACTACTATTACTACTACTACTAGTACAAGTACTACTGATACTACTACTACTACTACAAATTCCTTCAAATTCTTTAAAAACTGATACTACTACTACTACTGATACTACTCCTACTACTACTGATACTACTACTACTACTACTACTACTGATACTACTACTACTACTGATACTACTACTACTAATGATACTACTGCTGCTACTGCTACTACTACTGCTACTACAACTACTACTACTATTACTACTACAACTATTACTACTATTAGTACTACTGATACTACTACTAATACTACTACTACTACTACTACAAATTCCTTCAAATTCTTTAAAAACTGATACTACTACTACTACTGATACTACTAATACTACTACTATTACTACTACTAATACAACTATTACTACTACTAGTACTACTGATACTACTACTACTACTACAAATTCTTCAAATTCTTTAAAAACTGATACTACTACTACTACTACTACTGATACTACTACTACTACTACTGATACTACTACTATTACTACTAATAATACAACTACTACTAGTACTACTGATACTACTAATACTACTACTACAAATTCCTTCAAATTCTTCAAATTCCTTCAAATTCTTTTAAAACTAATACTACTACTACTGATACTACTACTACTACTAATACTACTACTGATACTAGTACTACTACTACTACTACTACTACTACTACTACAAATTACTTCAAATTCTTCAAATTCCTTCTAGTTCTTCTAGTTGTTCTGATACTACTACTACTTCTACTACTACTACTACTGATACTACTACTACTACTACTACTTCTACTACTACTACTGATACTTTTACTACTACTACTACTGATACTACTACAACAACTACTACTGATACTACTACTACTGATACTACTACTACTACAAATTACTTCAAATTGTTCAAATTCTTCAATGTTTTTCAGCTATTTTTTCTCTTCTGCATGGATCTTCTGCATCTTCTCCTCAAATCATTCTGCAGATTAGCATTCTCACTCGCTGTTGCGTAGGAGCAGCTTTTTCTAGTCAGTGAGAATGCTTTACAGCAATGCTTTACAGCATTCTCACTTATTGTTTTCGTGTTTTTCTTTATTATTATTAGGCCCGAGCAGCTAAGCGCTGCGAAGGCCTATTGTATCTGTAGTGTTAATTATTAGGCCCGAGCAGCTAAGCACTGCGAAGGCCTATTGTATCTGTAGTGTTAATTAGGCCCGAGCAGCTAAGCGCTGCGAAGGCCTATTGTATCTGTAGTGTTAATTATTATTATTATTATTATTCTGCCCCCCTAAAGAGGGGCCTTTTTGGGGGCTTTCTCATTTTCAAAAACTCACCAAACTTTGCAGATGTATGGTGACTGTTTAAAAATTTTGTATTTTAAGGTTGTCACAAAAATCTAAAGAAAAATGCCTCAACGGCGCCACCTAGCAATTTTCAAAGGACTTACTGTGAAACTGTGTCCACAGACAGAACACATGTTGGTATGTTGTGGATTTCAGGCTCAACTGGATTCGATGGAGCAGGGGGGCGTGGCGGCGTGGCATATTCACCTCAAACGCTGCTGTCATACGTTTGGCTCTGAATTCCACAGTTTTGGGCCGAGCTGCCTAAAACTCATTTGGATGCATCCTTATCCACCCCCCAACAGGAATCCATAACAAACTTTAGTGAGCAGGACTTAGTTTCTCTATAGCGCCACCAAGCAATTTTCAAAGGACCTTTTGCTATTCACTTACTTCATCGTAGAGTAATGAAATTTTGTACAGTTGTAGATCTCAGCAAGATGCTCAGAATTTACAATTAATGGCATAGTGCAAGTATCACAGGAAGTAAGCCATTTTAGATTGAAATCTGAATTTTGACACCATGTTGACATGGTATCAAATACCATCATCATCCAGCAGGTGGCAGAAAGAGACCACAAATAAACCCTAAAGGAATTTCTCTTGGTAAGTAAGTGATCTTAACTCTTTGGTTTACTTATATATTTAAGTTGAACAGATATACAAATCCTGCTTGAAAACTGACAAACTCTTGTTCAATACATTTCAGTTTTTATTTATATAGCGCCAAATCATGAAACATGTCATCAGGTGTGGATTGGGACAAAAAGTTGGCCCTGGCATTTTGGATTAGACTGGCCCACCACATTTTTTTTGTGTACTGAATGTGTATACCAACTGTGCAATACCAACTGTGCAATACCTTGAGGTCAGGTTAATGGAAATTAGTGAGAGTGGACACTTAAAATACTTCCAAAATCTTAATTTATTAACACTGTAAAATGTAAACTCCACCACAGCACAGCAACTATTCTTAGATCAGAGAGAGAGAGAGAGAGAAAGAGAGGTGTCACGGTCAATCACACATATTATCACGTTACATCATTATAAGAATCTATTGTAAGTTGCTCATCAGATCTATTCAGTCTTCCAGATACTGTAGGGTAACATTGGACTAATGTGCACTCACTGTGTAAAAAAGGATGCCAATGACAAAATGAACCAGAGAAATGCCTCACTTGTCATCATGGAAAGAAAGAAAATATATAATAACATAATATAAATTTTGATTTACTCAGTCATTTGTAATAAGTATTTTATTTATCTAATTTCCTAATTTTTGATCATATTTTCTTTAAAATCGCAGACTTTTCGCTATTTTTCATGTAAATCCTTGGTGGCGCTTCATAGCGAAGCCGGTGAGGCCGCAGCGAGCTTGGCCTCCCCTGGGATTGCGCAATCCCATGTTAACTGTGCTGACTTCCATTCTGTGAATGCATCTTCCTGTCTCTAGATCATAAATTCAATTGTTCAAACAGTTATGAACTGATTTTCCACAATTTAATATATGTGGATTACGAATTGTGTTTTGGTCATCAAACTGTGTGCAGATAACATGTTTTCGTGGTGCTGGCCGATCATAAACAGCAAAGAACTGGTTGTAGGTGAGGCCGGCAGTTCCTTGGCCGCTAGGCAGGGGGCGCTCAAGGGGCACCGCTCGTGATCCCCAAATAGTAGAGTCAAAACAAGTTATTGATGTTTTATTAGCGAGTTTTGCTAAACAAGTAAAGCACTAAAAAGACTCTAAACATACAGCTGGAACAGGACTGATCAGGGAAGGCTTTCCTCCCTGGCAGTGAGCTCCACTGAGACTAAGAGAGTTTTAAATCTGAAGAAGATAAAGAGAACTTTTACCGGAAAATGATGATATTTTTGTTCAGAAAGAGCGCCACAGGGACTTAAATTATAAGTAGAGGTAAGACAGCGATACTTATTCATGTTTTGTTTTTGTGATAAAATGCGCAGTGTGGGTTATAGTTTTAGAATGTTTTACAAATGCAGAAATCCATCATAACTCAAACTGCTACCAATCAAATGACAATTTTTTTTTCATCAAAGAACCAATATTTTTCCATGTATCTTGGTGAATTTATTTGGCTCAATCAGTCTCCTTCAGCACTTTGCAACGAGTCTACTCTGTAGAGTGTATATATTTGTAAATCTGACTCTGATGACGTCAGTGCCTCACCAGCTATGAACCCTACCGCACGTCACTGACTACAACCACCACCACTATATTTTACATCAGACACCGGAGCAGATGAAGGCCTGCTGTAGGGAACATGTCAGTGAGTTTGACACATTTCGCAGCATCCGTTTGAAGAACTCGTTTCTTTTTTTCGTGCAGTTTCTCTGCGCCTCCCATTACTACTGTGAACACCGCTGCACAAAGTTCCACATGGAGCGTGAAGGTGTTTTTCTACTTTATGATTGGCCTAGCCCTTTAGACTGTCAGGGATGATAACGAGGCAGATATATAAAATAATTAATAATAATAATAATACATATTTATATACATGTCGGGTCTGCCGGCCCAAACAGCACGTCGGCCCACCGGGAAAATGCCCGGTACGCCCGATTACCAGTCCATGCCTGCATGTCATCTAAAGGCAGTTTACAATGTCAAAATCAATCAGATTATACATATTAGGTCAGATTATCCAGATTGGTAAAATAAATTCCTATATAAGGGAACCAGTTGATTGCATCAAAGTCGTAACAAGCAGCATTCACTCCTGAAGAAGCGTAGAGCCACAGGGAGAGTCGTTTGCATTGTACATGGCTTTGCAGCAATCCCTCATACTTATCAAGCATGAAGTGACAGCAGAAGAAAAAACTCCCCATTAACAGGAAGGAAAAACCTCCATCAGAGGCGGGCTCAGTATGAACGGTAATCTGCGTTGACCGACTGGGGGTTACAAAAGAGAGAGAAGAGACACAACAAGAGAGACAAAAAAGCACAGAAGCACACATTGATCCAGTAATCTGTTTTACATTAGATGGTAATAACAGGTGATCTGTCTTCCCTGGATGATGTCACAGCTAACAGAACGCCAGACCAGGTGTACCTACTATGAAGATAAAAGAGAGAGAACAGAAAGTTAAAAGCTAAAATGACAACAGTCATGCAAAATTGAAGAACAATAGACCCTGATGTCCTCCAGCAGCCTAAGCCTATAGCAGCATAACTATAGAGGTAGCTCAGGGTAACATGAACCACTCTAACTATAAGCTTTGTCAAAAAGGAAAGTCCCAAGAGCCAGCTTCTAGTGGAGGAGTTCAAGTATCTTGGGGTCTTGTTCACGAATGAGGAGAAGATGGAGCGGGAGATCGACAGGCGGATTGGTGCAACGTCTGCTGTGAAGCGGGCGCTGTAGCGATCCGTTGTGGTGAAGAGAGAGGTGAGCCAAAAGGCGAAGCTCTTGATTTACCGGTCGATCTACGTTCCTACCCTCATCTATGGTCACGAGCTTTGGGTCGTGACCGAAAGAACGAGATCCCGGATACAAGCGGCCAAAATAAGTTTTCTCCATAGTGTGTCTGGGCTCTCCCTTAGAGATAGGGTGAGGAGCTCAGTCATCCGGGGAGGACTCAGAGTAGAGCCGCTGCTCCTCCACATTGAGAGGAGCCAGTTGAGGTGGCTCGGGCATCTGGTTAGGATGCCTCCTGGACGCATCCCTGGTGAGGTGTTCTGGGCACATCCCACCGGGAGGAGGCCCAGGGGAAGACCCAGGACACGCTGGAGAGACTCTGCTCGCCTGGGAACGCTTTGGGATTCCCCCGGAGGAAGTGGCCCAAGTGGCTGGGGAAGAGGAAGGTCTGGGCCTCCCTCTTGAAGCTGCTACACCCGCGACCTGACCCCGGATAAGCGGAAGACGATGGATGGATGGAAAAAGGAAAGTTTTAGGATTAGTCTTAAAAGTAGACAGGGTGTCTGCGTCACGGACCAAAACTGGGAGTTGGTTCCACTGGAGAGGAGCCTGATAGCTAAAGGATCTGCCTACCATTCTGGTTTTACAGACTTTAGGAACGACCAGCAGACCTGCTTTCTGAGAGTGAAGTGGTCTGTTAGAAATTACTAAAGTTTGTACACAACATACACATGTGGAATATTGCTAACGTGTTACTTTAGCAATATTCCAATTGCTAAAGTGTTACTTTTACATTATTACTTTTGGGTGTGTATCCACCAATTTAACTGTCAAACTTTCATAAAAGCTGTCTTAATGCAAGAAACGAAACCCTTAAACACATGAAATAATTAACTTTAAATAACTAAAAAGGTTTTGTTAACTTTTCACATGAAGCTGGATTAACAGCTAGTAAGATACCTTTGATTAAGTTGGTATACTAATGTTTAAACCAGGGGTGTCAAACGTACGGCCTGCGGGCCGGATCTGGCCCGCCGAACGATTCAGTCCGGCCCGGTGGCCAAATGCATTATCATTATTCAACGGCTGTGTCTCCTCGGTGCATCGACCGATCTGCACCAGATTTTTTGTGAGTCGGGGGGGAGCGCTGCCCAACGCGTACGTGTGTATTGCATGGTAGACGGGCGAGGAAAATGCATGACAGCTTCTGCTGTGGCTGGCGGTGGGAGGTGCGCGTACCCTAGCGGTGGCCCATAGGCCAGAGCGGCGCTTGGCTGCGAGGGCCGATAATCACCGCTTGCGGTTTTAATTATTAGGCCCGAGCAGCTAAGCGCTGCGAAGGCCTATTGTATCTGTAGTGTTAATTATTAGGCCCGAGCAGCGAAGCGCTGCGAAGGCCTATTGTTTCTGTGTTGTTTCTTATTATTATTATTAGGCCCGAGCAGCGAAGCGCTGCGAAGGCCTATTGTTTCTGTGTTGTTTCTTATTATTAGGCCCGAGCAGCTAAGCGCTGCGAAGGCCTATTGTATCTGTAGTGTTAATTAGGCCCGAGCAGCTAAGCGCTGCGAAGGCCTATTGTATCTGTAGTGTTAATTATTATTCTTATTCTTATTATTATTATTCTGCCCCCCTAAAGAGGGGCCTTTTTGGGGGCTTTATCATATTCAAAAACTCACCAAACTTTGCAGATGCATGGTGACTGTTTAAAAATTTTGTATTTTAAGGTCGTCACAAAAATCTAAAGAAAAATGCCTCAACGGCGCCACCTAGAAATTTTCAAAGGACCCTTTGCTATTCACTTACTTCGTCGTAGAGACATGAGATTTGGTACAGTTGTAGAGCTCAACAAGACGCTCAGAATTTACAATTATTGTCATAATGCAAGTATCACAGGAAGTCGGCCATTTTAGACTGAAAGTCTGATTTTGACCTCAATTTTGACAGTTACAGCATTGGTATAAGATCTAACTCCTCCTAGAGATATCGAGCGATCGGCTTGAAACTCGGGCAGTCTGATCATAAGGCATGGCCAATCAAATGTTATCAAAACGGTGAGTTTTTGAGCATGCTGAAGGGGCGTTGGCAGGGGTCAAAGTTCACCTATTCGCCACAAAAAATAAAAGTGTTATATCTCCTACACAGAAACACACAGAGGCACCAAACTTTCTGTGATTGATCATCATCAGGTCTCCTATAATATCCAATGGTCAAATGATGACATTGCTTAGGCCACGCCCCCTGACAACAGGAAGTGTCATGTTTTGTTGTAAGCGGTCGCTATGTTACCCCTCTGAGCTAATCAACATGAAATTGTGTCCACAGACAGAACACATGTTGGTATGTTGTGGATTTCAGGCTCAACTGGATTCGATGGAGCAGGGGGGCGTGGCGGCGTGGCATATTCACCTCAAACGCTGCTGTCATACGTTTGGCTCTGAATTCCACAGTTTTGGGCCGAGCTGCCTAAAACTCATTTGGATGCATCCTTATCCACCCCCCAACAGGAATCCATAACAAACTTTAGTGAGCAGGACTTAGTTTCTCTATAGCGCCACCAAGCAATTTTCAAAGGACCTTTTGCTATTCACTTACTTCATCGTAGAGTAATGAAATTTTGTACAGTTGTAGATCTCAGCAAGACGCTCAGAATTTACAATTAATGTCATACTGCAAGTATCACAGGAAGTAAGCCATTTTAGATTGAAATCTGAATTTTGATACCAAGTTGACATGTAAAGCATATGTATTTGATCATACTTGTCCAGCAGGGGGCAGCAAGAGACCACAAATAAACCCCAAAGGAATCTCTCTTGGTAAGTAAGTGATCTTAACTCTTTGGTTTCCTTATATATTTATGTTGAACAGATATACAAATCCTGCTTGAAAACTGACAAACTTACTCTTGTTCAATACATTTCAGTTTTTATTTATATAACGCCAAATCATAAAACATGTCATCAGGGGTGGACTGGGACAAAAAAATCGGCCCTGGCATTTTGGATTAGACTGGCCCACCACATTTTTTTTGTGTACTGAATGTGTATACCAACTGTGCAATACCAACTGTGCAATACCTTGAGGCCAGGTTAATGGAAATTAGTGAGAGTGGACACTTAAAATACTTCCAAAATCTTAATTTATTAACACTGTAAAATGTAAACTCCACCACAGCACAGCAACTATTCTTAGATCAGAGAGAGAGAGAGAGAGAGAGAGAAAGAGAGGTGTCACGGTTAATCACACATATTATCACGTTACATCATTATAAGAAGTTATTGTAAGTTGCTCATCAGATCTATTCAGTCTTCCAGATACTGTAGGGTAACATTGGACTAATGTGCACTCACTGTGTAAAAAAGGATGCCAATGACAAAATGAACCAGAGAAATGCCTCACTTGTCATCATGGAAAGAAAGAAAATATATAATAACATAATATAAATTTTGATTTACTCAGTCATTTGTAATAAGTATTTTATTTATCTAATTTCCTAATTTTTGATCATATTTTCTTTAAAATCGCAGACTTTTCGCTATTTTTCATGTAAATCCTTGGTGGCGCTTCATAGCGAAGCCGGTGAGTCCGCAGCGAGCTTGGCCTCCCCTGGGATTGCGCAATCCCTTGTTAACTGTGCTGACTTCCATTCTGTGAATGCATCTTCCTGTCTCTAGATCATAAATTCAATTGTTCAAACAGTTATGAACTGATTTTCCACAATTTAATATATGTGGATTACGAATTGTGTTTTGGTCATCAAACTGTGTGCAGATAACATGTTTTCGTGGTGCTGGCCGATCATAAACAGCAAAGAACTGGTTGTAGGTGAGGCCGGCAGTTCCTTGGCCGCTAGGCAGGGGGCGCTCAAGGGGCACCGCTCGTGATCCCCAAATAGTAGAGTCAAAACAAGTTATTGATGTTTTATTAGCGAGTTTTGCTAAACAAGTAAAGCACTAAAAAGACTCTAAACATACAGCTGGAACAGGACTGATCAGGGAAGGCTTTCCTCCCTGGCAGTGAGCTCCATTGAGACTGAGAGACTTTTAAAACTGAAGAAGATAAAGATAACTTTTACCGGAAAATGATGATATTTTTGTTCAGAAAGAGCGCCACAGGGACTTAAATTATAAGTAGAGGTAAGACAGCGATACTTATTCATGTTTAGTTTTTGTGATAAAATGTGCGTAATGTGGGTTATAGTTTTACAATGTGTTACAAATGCAGAAATCCATCATAACTCACAAACTGTTACCAATCAAATGACAATTTTATTTTCATCAAAGAACCAATATTTTTCCATGTATCTTGGTGAATTTATTTGGCTCAATCAGTCTCCTTCAGCACTTTGCAACGAGTCTACTCTGTAGAGTGTATATATTTGTAAATCTGACTCTGATGACGTCAGTGCCTCACCAGCTATGAACCCTACCGCACGTCACTGACTACAACCACCACCATATTTTACATCAGACACCGGAGCAGATGAAGGCCTGCTGTAGGGAACATGTCAGTCAGTTTGACACATTTCGCAGCGTCCGTTTGAAGAACTCGTTTATTTTTTTCGTGCAGTTTCTCTGCGCCTCCCTTGCGTTTCTTATCCATTACTACTGTGAACACCGTTGCACAAAGTTCCACATGGAGCGTGAAGGTGTTTTTCTGCTTTATGATTGGCCTAGCCCTTTAGACTGTCAGGGATGATAACCAATGGGCTGCAGTAGCCTGTGGTAAGGGCCGGATGATCGGAACAGACTCTTGCGCTGCTGATATTTTTCTTCATGCATTATGCAAATATAACGAGGCAGATATATAAAATAATAATAATAATAATACATATTATTAATATACATGTCGGGTCTGCCGGCCCAAACAGCACGTCGGCCCACCGGGAAAATGCCCGGTACGCCCGATTACCAGTCCATGCCTGCATGTCATCTAAAGGCAGTTTACAATGTCAAAATCAATCAGATTATACATATTAAGTCAGATTATCCAGATTGGTAAAAGAAATTCCTATATAAGTGAACCAGTTAATTGCATCAAAGTCGTAACAAGCAGCATTCACTCCTGAAGAAGCGTAGAGCCACAGGGAGAGTCGTTTGCATTGTACATGGCTTTGCAGCAATCCCTCATACTGATCAAGCATGAAGTGACAGCAGAAGGAAAAACTCCCCATTAACAGGAAGGAAAAACCTCCAGCAGAACCGGGCTCAGTATGAACGGTAATCTGCCTTGACTGACTGGGGGTTACAAAAGAGAGAGAAGAGACACAACATGACAGACAAAAAAGCACAGAAGCACACATTGATCCAGTAATCTGTTTTACATTAGATGATAATAGCAGGTGATCTGTCTTCCCTGGATGATGTCACAGCTAACAGAACGCCAGACCAGGTGTACCTACTATGAAGATAAAAGAGAGAGAACAGAAAGTTAAAAGCTGAAATGACAACAGTCATGCAAAATTGAAGAACAATAGACCCTGATGTCCTCCAGCAGCCTAAGCCTATAGCAGCATAACTATAGAGGTAGCTCGGGGTAACATGAACCACTCTAACTATAAGCTTTGTCAAAAAGGAAAGTCCCAAGAGCCAGCTTCTAGTGGAGGAGTTCAAGTATCTTGGGGTCTTGTTCACGAATGAGGGGAAGATGGAGCGGGAGATCGACAGGCGGATTGGTGCGACGTCTGCTGTGAAGCGGGCGCTGTACCGGTCCGTTGTGGTGAAGAGAGAGCTGAGCCAAAAGGCGAAGCTCTCGATTTACCGGTCGATCTACGTTCCTACCCTCATCTATGGTCACGAGCTTTGGGTCGTGACCGAAAGAACGAGATCCCGGACACAAGCGGTCAAAATGAGTTTTCTCCATAGTGTGTCTGGGCTCTCCCTTAGAGATAGGGTGAGGAGATCAGTCATCCGGGGAGGACTCAGAATAAAGCCGCTGCTCCTTCACATTGAGAGGAGCCAGTTGAGGTGGCTCGGGCATCTGGTTAGGATGCCTCCTGGACGCATCCCTGGTGAGGTGTTCTGGGCACGTCCCACCGGGAGGAGGCCCGGGGGAAGACCCAGGACACGCTGGAGGGACTCTGCTGGCCTGGGAACGCTTTGGGATTCCCCCGGAGGAAGTGGCCCAAGTGGCTGGGGAGAGGAAGGTCTGGGCCTCCCTCTTGAAGCTGCTACACCCGCGACCTGACCCTGGATAAGCGGAAGACGATGGATGGATGGAAACAGGAAAGTTTAAGGATTAGTCTTAAAAGTAGACAGGGTGTCTGCGTCACGGACCAAAACTGGGAGTTGGTTCCACTGGAGAGGAGCATGATAGCTAAAGGATCTGCCTACCATTCTGGTTTTACAGACTTTAGGAACCACCAGCAGACCTGCTTTCTGAGAGTGAAGTGGTCTGTTAGAAATTACTAAAGTTTGTACACAACATACACATGTGGAATATTGCTAACGTGTTACTTTAGCAATATTCCAATTGCTAAAGTGTTACTTTTACATTATTACTTTTGGGTGTGTATCCACCAATTTAACTGTCAAACTTTCATAACAGCTGTCTTAATGCAAGAAACGAAACCCTTAAACACATGAAATAATTAACTTTAAATAACTAAAAAGGTTTTGTTAACTTTTCACATGAAGCTGGATTAACAGCTAGTAAGATACCTTTAATTAAATTTGTATACTAGTGTTTAAACCAGGGGTGTCAAACGTACGGCCTGCGGGCCGGATCTGGCCCGCCGAACGATTTAGTCCGGCCCGGTGGCCAAATGCATTTTCGTTATTCAACGGCTGTGTGTCCTCGGTGCATTGACCGATCTGCACCAGGTTTTTTGTGAGTCGTGGGGGAGCGCTGCCCAACGCGTACGTGTGTATTGCATGTTAGACGGGTGAGGAAAATGCATGACAGCTTCTGCGGTGGCTGGCGGCAGGAGGTGCGCGTACCCTAGCGGTGGCCCATAGGCCAGAGCGGCGCTTGGCTGCGAGGGCCGATCATCACCGCTTGCGGTTTTAATTATTATTCTTATTCTTATTCTTATTATTCTGCCCCCCTAAAGAGGGGCCTTTTTGGGGGCTTTCTCATTTTCAAAAATTCACCAAACTTTGCAGATGCATGGTGACTGTTTAAAAATTTTGTATTTTAAGGTCGTCACAAAAATCTAAAGAAAAATGCCTCAACGGCGCCACCTAGAAATTTTCAAAGGACCCTTTGCTATTCACTTACTTCGTCGTAGAGACATGAGATTTGGTACAGTTGTAGAGCTCAACAAGACGCTCAGAATTTACAATTAATGTCATAATGCAAGTATCACAGGAAGTTGGCCATTTTAGACTGAAAGTCTGATTTTGACCTCAATTTTGACAGTTACAGCATTGGTATAAGATCTAACTCCTCCTAGAGATATCGAGCGATCGGCTTGAAACTCGGGCAGTCTGATCATAAGGCATGGCCAATCAAATGTTATCAAAACGGTGAGTTTTTGAGCATGCTGAAGGGGCGTTGGCAGGGGTCAAAGTTCACTTATTCGCCACAAAAAATAAAAGTGTTATATCTCCTACACAGAAACACACAGAGGCACCAAACTTTCTGTGATTGATCATCATCAGGTCTCCTATAATATCCAATGGTCAAATGATGACATTGCTTAGGCCACGCCCCCTGACAACAGGAAGTGTCATGTTTTGTTGTAAGCGGTCGCTATGTTACCCCTCTGAGCTAATCAACATGAAACTGTGTCCAGGGACAGAACACATGTTGGTATGTTGTGGATTTCAGGCCCAACTGGATTGGATGGAGCAGGGGGGCGTGGCGGCGTGGCGAAGTCACCTCAAACGCTGCTGTCATACGTTTGGCTCTGAATTCCACAGTTTTGGGCCGAGCTGCCTAAAACTCATTTGGATGCATCCTTATCCACCCCCCAACAGGAATCCATAACAAACTTTAGTGAGCAGAACTTAGTTTCTCTATAGCGCCACCAAGCAATTTTCAAAGGACCTTTTGCTATTCACTTACTTCATCGTAGAGTAATGAAATTTTGTACAGTTGTAGATCTCAGCAAGACGCTCAGAATTTACAATTAATGTCATACTGCAAGTATCACAGGAAGTAAGCCATTTTAGATTGAAATCTGAATTTTGATACCAAGTTGACATGTAAAGCATATGTATTTGATCATACTTGTCCAGCAGGGGGCAGCAAGAGACCACAAATAAACCCCAAAGGAATCTCTCTTGGTAAGTAAGTGATCTTAACTCTTTGGTTTCCTTATATATTTATGTTGAACAGATATACAAATCCTGCTTGAAAACTGACAAACTTACTCTTGTTCAATACATTTCAGTTTTTATTTATATAACGCCAAATCATAAAACATGTCATCAGGGGTGGACTGGGACAAAAAAATCGGCCCTGGCATTTTGGATTAGACTGGCCCACCACATTTTTTTTGTGTACTGAATGTGTATACCAACTTTGCAATACCAACTGTGCAATACCTTGAGGCCAGGTTAATGGAAATTAGTGAGAGTGGACACTTAAAATACTTCCAAAATCTTAATTTATTAACACTGTAAAATGTAAACTCCACCACAGCAACTATTCTTAGATCAGAGAGAGAGAGAGAGAGAGAGAGAGAAAGAGAGGTGTCACGGTTAATCACACATATTATCATGTTACATCATTATAAGAAGTTATTGTAAGTTGCTCATCAGATCTATTCAGTCTTCCAGATACTGTAGGGTAACATTGGACTAATGTGCACTCACTGTGTAAAAAAGGATGCCAATGACAAAATGAACCAGAGAAATGCCTCACTTGTCATCATGGAAAGAAAGAACATATATAATAACATAATATAAATTTTGATTTACTCAGTCATTTGTAATAAGTATTTTATTTATCTAATTTCCTAATTTTTGATCATATTTTCTTTAATATCGCAGACTTTTCGCTATTTTTCATGTAAATCCTTGGTGGCGCTTCATAGCGAAGCCGGTGAGGCCGCAGCGAGCTTGGCCTCCCCTGGGATTGCGCAATCCCATGTTAACTGTGCTGACTTCCATTCTGTGAATGCATCTTCCTGTCTCTAGATCATAAATTCAATTATTCAAACAGTTATGAACTGATTTTCCACAATTTAATATATGTGGATTACGAATTGTGTTTTGGTCATCAAACTGTGTGCAGATAACATGTTTTCGTGGTGCTGGCCGATCATAAACAGCAAAGAACTGGTTGTAGGTGAGGCCGGCAGTTCCTTGACCGCTAGGCAGGGGGCGCTCAAGGGGCACCGCTCGTGATCCCCAAATAGTAGAGTCAAAACAAGTTATTGATGTTTTATTAGCGAGTTTTGCTAAACAAGTAAAGCACTAAAAAGACTCTAAACATACAGCTGGAACAGGACTGATCAGGGAAGGCTTTCCTCCCTGGCAGTGAGCTCCATTGAGACTGAGAGACTTTTAAAACTGAAGAAGATAAAGAGAACTTTTACCGGAAAATGATGATATTTTTGTTCAGAAAGAGCGCCACAGGGACTTAAATTATAAGTAGAGGTAAGACAGCGATACTTATTCATGTTTAGTTTTTGTGATAAAATGTGCGTAATGTGGGTTATAGTTTTAGAATGTGTTACAAATGCAGAAATCCATCATAACTCATAAACTGTTACCAATCAAATGACAATTTTTTTTCATCAAAGAACCAATATTTTTCCATGTATCTTGGTGAATTTATTTGGCTCAATCAGTCTCCTTCAGCACTTTGCAACGAGTCTACTCTGTAGAGTGTATATATTTGTAAATCTGACTCTGATGACGTCAGTGCCTCACCAGCTATGAACCCTACCGCACGTCACTGACTACAACCACCACCATATTTTACATCAGACACCGGAGCAGATGAAGGCCTGCTGTAGGGAACATGTCAGTCAGTTTGACACATTTCGCAGCGTCCGTTTGAAGAACTCGTTTCTTTTTTTCGTGCAGTTTCTCTGCGCCTCCCTTGCGTTTCTTATCCATTACTACTGTGAACACCGCTGCACAAAGTTCCACATGGAGCGTGAAGGTGTTTTTCTGCTTTATGATTGGCCTAGCCCTTTAGACTGTCAGGGATGATAACCAATGGGCTGCAGTAGCCTGTGGTAAGGGCCGGATGATCGGAACAGACTCTTGCGCTGCTGATATTTTTCTTCATGCATTATGCAAATATAACGAGGCAGATATATAAAATAATAATAATAATAATACATATTATTAATATACATGTCGGGTCTGCCGGCCCAAACAGCACGTCGGCCCACCGGGAAAATGCCCGGTACGCCCGATTACCAGTCCATGCCTGCATGTCATCTAAAGGCAGTTTACAATGTCAAAATCAATCAGATTATACATATTAAGTCAGATTATCCAGATTGGTAAAAGAAATTCCTATATAAGTGAACCAGTTAATTGCATCAAAGTCGTAACAAGCAGCATTCACTCCTGAAGAAGCGTAGAGCCACAGGGAGAGTCGTTTGCATTGTACATGGCTTTGCAGCAATCCCTCATACTGATCAAGCATGAAGTGACAGCAGAAGGAAAAACTCCCCATTAACAGGAAGGAAAAACCTCCAGCAGAACCGGGCTCAGTATGAACGGTAATCTGCCTTGACTGACTGGGGGTTACAAAAGAGAGAGAAGAGACACAACATGACAGACAAAAAAGCACAGAAGCACACATTGATCCAGTAATGTGTTTTACATTAGATGGTAATAGCAGGTGATCTGTCTTCCCTGGATGATGTCACAGCTAACAGAACGCCAGACCAGGTGTACCTACTATGAAGAAAAAATAGAAAAAACAAAAAGTTAAAAGCTGAAATGACAACAGTCATGCAAAAACGAAGAACAGTAGACCCTGATGTCCTCCAGCAGCCTAAGCCTATAGCAGCATAACTATAAAGGTAGCTCAGCGTAACATGAGCCACTCTAACTATAAGCTTTGTCAAAAAGGAAAGTCCCAAGAGCCAGCTTCTAGTGGAGGAGTTCAAGTATCTTGGGGTCTTGTTCACGAATGAGGGGAAGATGGAGCGGGAGATCGACAGGCGGATTGGTGCGACGTCTGCTGTGAAGCGGGCGCTGTACCGGTCCGTTGTGGTGAAGAGAGAGCTGAGCCAAAAGGCCAAGCTCTCGATTTACCAGTCGATCTACGTTCCTACCCTCATCTATGGTCACGAGCTTTGGGTCGTGACCGAAAGAACGAGATCCCGGACACAAGCGGCCAAAATGAGTTTTCTCCATAGTGTGTCTGGGCTCTCCCTTAGAGATAGGGTGAGGAGATCAGTCATCCGGGGAGGACTCAGAATAAAGCCGCTGCTCCTTCACATTGAGAGGAGCCAGTTGAGGTGGCTCGGGCATCTGGTTAGGATGCCTCCTGGACGCATCCCTGGTGAGGTGTTCTGGGCACGTCCCACCGGGAGGAGGCCCAGGGGAAGACCCAGGACACGCTGGAGAGACTCTGCTGGCCTGGGAACGCTTTGGGATTCCCCCGGAGGAAGTGGCCCAAGTGGCTGGGGAGAGGAAGGTCTGGGCCTCCCTCTTGAAGCTGCTACACCCGCGACCCGACCCCGGATAAGCGGAAGACGATGGATGGATGGAAAAAGGAAAGTTTAAGGATTAGTCTTAAAAGTAGACAGGGTGTCTGCGTCACGGACCAAAACTGGGAGTTGGTTCCACTGGAGAGGAGCATGATAGCTAAAGGATCTGCCTACCATTCTGGTTTTACAGACTTTAGGAACCACCAGCAGACCTGCTTTCTGAGAGTGAAGTGGTCTATTAGAAATTACTAAAGTTTGTACACAACATACACATGTGGAATATTGCTAACGTGTTACTTTAGCAATATTCCAATTGCTAAAGTGTTACTTTTACATTATTACTTTTGGGTGTGTATCCACCAATTTAACTGTCAAACTTTCATAACAGCTGTCTTAATGCAAGAAACGAAACCCTTAAACACATGAAATAACAATTAACTTTAAATAGCTAAAAAGGTTTTGTTAACTTTTCACATGAAGCTGGATTAACAGCTAGTAAGATACCTTTAATTAAATTTGTATACTAGTGTTTAAACCAGGGGTGTCAAACGTACGGCCTGCGGGCCGGATCTGGCCCGCCGAACGATTTAGTCCGGCCCGGTGGCCAAATGCATTTTCGTTATTCAACGGCTGTGTGTCCTCGGTGCATTGACCGATCTGCACCAGGTTTTTTGTGAGTCGTGGGGGAGCGCTGCCCAACGCGTACGTGTGTATTGCATGTTAGACGGGTGAGGAAAATGCATGACAGCTTCTGCGGTGGCTGGCGGCAGGAGGTGCGCGTACCCTAGCGGTGGCCCATAGGCCAGAGCGGCGCTTGGCTGCGAGGGCCGATCATCACCGCTTGCGGTTTTAATTAGGCCCGAGCAGCTAAGCGCTGCGAAGGCCTATTGTATCTGTAGTGTTAATTATTATTATTATTATTATTATTATTCTGCCCCCCTAAAGAGGGGCCTTTTTGGGGGCTTTCTCATTTTCAAAAACTCACCAAACTTGGCAGATGCATGGTGACTGTTTAAAAATTTTGTATTTTAAGGTCGTCACAAAAATCTAAAGAAAAATGCCTCAACGGCGCCACCTAGAAATTTTCAAAGGACCCTTTGCTATTCACTTACTTCGTCGTAGAGACATGAAATTTGGTACAGTTGTAGAGCTCAACAAGACGCTCAGAATTTACAATTAATGTCATAGTGCAAATATCACAGGAAGTTGGCCATTTTAGACTGAAAGTCTGATTTTGACCCAATTTTTGACGTTTATAGCATTGGTATTTGATGGATCTCCTCCTAGAGATTTTGAGCGATCGGCTTGAAACTCGGGCAGTCTGATCATAAGGCATGGCCAATCAAAAGTTATCAAAACGGTGAGTTTTTGAGCATGCTGAAGGGGCGTTGGCAGGGGTCAAAGTTCACCTATTCGCCACAAAAAATAAAAGTGTTATATCTCCTACACAGAAACACACAGAGGCACCAAACTTTCTGTGATTAATCATCATCAGGTCTCCTATAATATCCAATGGTCAAATGATGACATCACTTAGGCCACACCCCCTGACAACAGGAAGTGTCATGTTTTGCTGTAAACGGTCGCTATGTTACCCCTCTGAGCTAATCAACATGAAACTGTGTCCAGAGACAGAAAACATGTTGTTGTGTTGTGGATTCCAGCCCCAAGTCGATTCGATGGAGCAGGAGAGCGTGGCGGCGTGGTGAAGTCACCTCAAACGCCGCTGCCATACGTTTGGCTCTGAATTCCACATTTTTGGGCCGAGCTGCATAAAACTCACTTGGATGCATCCTTATCCACCCCCCAACAGGAATCCATAACAAATTTTGGTGGGCGTGACCTAATGCCTCAACGGCGCCACTTAGCAATTTTCAAAGGACCCTTTGCTATTCACTTACTTCATCGTAGAGACATGAGATTTGGTACAGTGGTAGAGCTCACCAAGACGCTCAGAATTTACAATTAATGTCATAGTGTAAATATCACAGGAAGTTGGCCATTTTAGATTGAATGTCTGATTTTGACCCCATTTTTGACGTTTATAGCATTGGTATTTGATGGATCTCCTCCTAGAGATTTTTAGCGAGCGGCTTGAAACTCGGGCAGTCTGATCATAAGGCATGGCCAATTAAAAGTTATCAAAACGGTGAGTTTTTGAGCTTGTTGAAGGGGCATTAGCAAGGTTCAAAGTTCACCTACTCGCCACAAAAAATAAAACTGTTATATCTCCTACACAGAAACACACAGAGGCATCAAACATTCAGTGATTGATCACCATCAGGTCTCCTATAATATCCAATGGTCAAATGATGACATTGCTTAGGCCACGCCCCCTGACAACAGGAAGTGTCATGTTTTGTTTTAAGCGGTCGCTATGTTACCCCTCTGAGCTAATCAACATGAAACTGTGTCCACAGACAGAACACATGTTGGTATGTTGTGGATTTCAGGCTCAACTGGATTGGATGGAGCAGGGGGGCGTGGCGGCGTGGCATATTCACCTCAAACGCTGCTGTCATACGTTTGGCTCTGAATTCCACAGTTTTGGGCCGAGCTGCTTAAAACTCATTTGGATGCATCCTTATCCACCCCCCAACAGGAATCCTTAACAAACTTTAGTGAGCAGGACTTAGTTTCTCTATAGCGCCACCAAGCAAATTTCAAAGGACCCTTTGGTATTCACTTACTTCATCGTAGAGTAATGAAATTTTGTACAGTTGTAGATCTCAGCAAGACGCTCAGAATTTACAATTAATGTCATACTGCAAGTATCACAGGAAGTAAGCCATTTTAGATTGAAATCTGAATTTTGATACCAAGTTGACATGTAAAGCATATGTATTTGATCATACTTGTCCAGCAGGGGGCAGCAAGAGACCACAAATAAACCCCAAAGGAATTTCTCTTGGTAAGTAAGTGATCTTAACTCTTTGGTTTCCTTATATATTTAATTTGAACAGATATACAAATCCTGCTTGAAAACTGACAAACTTACTCTTGTTCAATACATTTCAGTTTTTATTTATATAACGCCAAATCATAAAACATGTCATCAGGGGTGGACTGGGACAAAAAAATCGGCCCTGGCATTTTGGATTAGACTGGCCCACCACATTTTTTTTTGTGTACTGAATGTGTATACCAACTTTGCAATACCAACTGTGCAATACCTTGAGGCCAGGTTAATGGAAATTAGTGAGAGTGGACACTTAAAATACTTCCAAAATCTTAATTTATTAACACTGTGAAATGTAAACTCCACCACAGCACAGCAACTATTCTTAGATCAGAGAGAGAGAGAGAGAAAGAGGTGTCACGGTTAATCACACATATTATCACGTTACATCATTATAAGAAGTTATTGTAAGTTGCTCATCAGATCTATTCAGTCTTCCAGATACTGTAGGGTAACATTGGACTAATGTGCACTCACTGTGTAAAAAAGGATGCCAATGACAAAATGAACCAGAGAAATGCCTCACTTGTCATCATGGAAAGAAAGAAAATATATAATAACATAATATAAATTTTGATTTACTCAGTCATTTGTAATAAGTATTTTATTTATCTAATTTCCTAATTTTTGATCATATTTTCTTTAATATCGCAGACTTTTCGCTATTTTTCATGTAAATCCTTGGTGGCGCTTCATAGCGAAGCCGGTGAGGCCGCAGCGAGCTTGGCCTCCCCTGGGATTGCGCAATCCCATGTTAACTGTGCTGACTTCCATTCTGTGAATGCATCTTCCTGTCTCTAGATCATAAATTCAATTGTTCAAACAGTTATGAACTGATTTTCCACAATTTAATATATGTGGATTACGAATTGTGTTTTGGTCATCAAACTGTGTGCAGATAACATGTTTTCGTGGTGCTGGCCGATCATAAACAGCAAAGAACTGGTTGTAGGTGAGGCCGGCAGTTCCTTGACCGCTAGGCAGGGGGCGCTCAAGGGGCACCGCTCGTGATCCCCAAATAGTAGAGTCAAAACAAGTTATTGATGTTTTATTAGCGAGTTTTGCTAAACAAGTAAAGCACTAAAAAGACTCTAAACATACAGCTGGAACAGGACTGATCAGGGAAGGCTTTCCTCCCTGGCAGTGAGCTCCATTGAGACTGAGAGACTTTTAAAACTGAAGAAGATAAAGAGAACTTTTACCGGAAAATGATGATATTTTTGTTCAGAAAGAGCGCCACAGGGACTTAAATTATAAGTAGAGGTAAGACAGCGATACTTATTCATGTTTAGTTTTTGTGATAAAATGTGCGTAATGTGGGTTATAGTTTTAGAATGTGTTACAAATGCAGAAATCCATCATAACTCATAAACTGTTAACAATCAAATGACAATTTTTTTTCATCAAAGAACCAATATTTTTCCATGTATCTTGGTGAATTTATTTGGCTCAATCAGTCTCCTTCAGCACTTTGCAACGAGTCTACTCTGTAGAGTGTATATATTTGTAAATCTGACTCTGATGACGTCAGTGCCTCACCAGCTATGAACTCTACCGCACGTCACTGACTACAACCACCACCACCACCATATTTTACATCAGACACCGGAGCAGATGAAGGCCTGCTGTTGGGAACATGTCAGTCAGTTTGACACATTTCGCAGCATCCGTTTGAAGAACTCGTTTCTTTTTTTCGTGCAGTTTCTCTGCGCCTCCCATTACTACTGTGAACACTGCTGCACAAAGTTCCACATGGAGCGTGAAGGTGTTTTTCTACTTTATGATTGGCCTAGCCCTTTAGACTGTCAGGGATGATAACGAGGCAGATATATAAAATAATTAATAATAATAATAATAATACATATTTATATACATGTCGGGTCTGCCAGCCCAAACAGCACGTCGGCCCACCGGGAAAATGCCCGGTACGCCCGATTACCAGTCCATGCCTGCATGTCATCTAAAGGCAGTTTACAATGTCAAAATCAATCAGATTATACATATTAAGTCAGATTATCCAGATTGGTAAAAGAAATTCCTATATAAGTGAACCAGTTAATTGCATCAAAGTCGTAACAAGCAGCATTCACTCCTGAAGAAGCGTAGAGCCACAGGGAGAGTCGTTTGCATTGTACATGGCTTTGCAGCAATCCCTCATACTGATCAAGCATGAAGTGACAGCAGAAGGAAAAACTCCCCATTAACAGGAAGGAAAAACCTCCAGCAGAACCGGGCTCAGTATGAACGGTAATCTGCCTTGACTGACTGGGGGTTACAAAAGAGAGAGAAGAGACACAACATGACAGACAAAAAAGCACAGAAGCACACATTGATCCAGTAATGTGTTTTACATTAGATGGTAATAGCAGGTGATCTGTCTTCCCTGGATGATGTCACAGCTAACAGAACGCCAGACCAGGTGTACCTACTATGAAGAAAAAATAGAAAAAACAAAAAGTTAAAAGCTGAAATGACAACAGTCATGCAAAAACGAAGAACAGTAGACCCTGATGTCCTCCAGCAGCCTAAGCCTATAGCAGCATAACTATAAAGGTAGCTCAGCGTAACATGAGCCACTCTAACTATAAGCTTTCTCAAAAAGGAAAGTCCCAAGAGCCAGCTTCTAGTGGAGGAGTTCAAGTATCTTGGGGTCTTGTTCACGAATGAGGGGAAGATGGAGCGGGAGATCGACAGGCGGATTGGTGCGACGTCTGCTGTGAAGCGGGCGCTGTACCGGTCCGTTGTGGTGAAGAGAGAGCTGAGCCAAAAGGCCAAGCTCTCGATTTACCAGTCGATCTACGTTCCTACCCTCATCTATGGTCACGAGCTTTGGGTCGTGACCGAAAGAGCGAGATCCCGGACACAAGCGGCCAAAATGAGTTTTCTCCATAGTGTGTCTGGGCTCTCCCTTAGAGATAGGGTGAGGAGATCAGTCATCCGGGGAGGACTCAGAATAAAGCCGCTGCTCCTTCACATTGAGAGGAGCCAGTTGAGGTGGCTCGGGCATCTGGTTAGGATGCCTCCTGGACGCATCCCTGGTGAGGTGTTCTGGGCACGTCCCACCGGGAGGAGGCCCAGGGGAAGACCCAGGACACGCTGGAGGGACTCTGCTCGCCTGGGAACGCTTTGGGATTCCCCCGGAGGAAGTGGCCCAAGTGGCTGGGGAGAGGAAGGTCTGGGCCTCCCTCTTGAAGCTGCTACACCCGCGACCTGACCCTGGATAAGCGGAAGACGATGGATGGATGGAAACAGGAAAGTTTAAGGATTAGTCTTAAAAGTAGACAGGGTGTCTGCGTCACGGACCAAAACTGGGAGTTGGTTCCACTGGAGGGGAGCATGATAGCTAAAGGATCTGCCTACCATTCTGGTTTTACAGACTTTAGGAACCACCAGCAGACCTGCTTTCTGAGAGTGAAGTGGTCTGTTAGAAATTACTAAAGTTTGTACACAACATACACATGTGGAATATTGCTAACGTGTTACTTTAGCAATATTCCAATTGCTAAAGTGTTACTTTTACATTATTACTTTTGGGTGTGTATCCACCAATTTAACTGTCAAACTTTCATAACAGCTGTCTTAATGCAAGAAACGAAACCCTTAAACACATGAAATAATTAACTTTAAATAACTAAAAAGGTTTTGTTAACTTTTCACATGAAGCTGGATTAACAGCTAGTAAGATACCTTTAATTAAATTTGTATACTAGTGTTTAAACCAGGGGTGTCAAACGTACGGCCTGCGGGCCGGATCTGGCCCGCCGAACGATTTAGTCCGGCCCGGTGGCCAAATGCATTTTCGTTATTCAACGGCTGTGTGTCCTCGGTGCATTGACCGATCTGCACCAGGTTTTTTGTGAGTCGTGGGGGAGCGCTGCCCAACGCGTACGTGTGTATTGCATGTTAGACGGGTGAGGAAAATGCATGACAGCTTCTGCGGTGGCTGGCGGCAGGAGGTGCGCGTACCCTAGCGGTGGCCCATAGGCCAGAGCGGCGCTTGGCTGCGAGGGCCGATCATCACCGCTTGCGGTTTTAATTATTAGGCCCGAGCAGCGAAGCGCTGCGAAGGCCTATTGTTTCTGTGTTGTTTCTTATTATTATTATTATTATTATTATTATTATTATTATTATTTTTATTCTGCCCCCCTAAAGAGGGGCCTTTTTGGGGGCTTTATCATATTCAAAAACTCACCAAACTTGGCAGATGCATGAAGACTGTTTAAAAATTTTATATTTTAAGGTCATCACAAAAATCTAACGGAAAATGCCTCAACGGCGCCACCTAGCAATTTTCAAAGGACCCTTTGCTATTCACTTACTTCATCGTAGAGACGTGAAATTTGGTACAGTTGTAGAGCTCACCAAGACGTTCAGAATTTATAATTAATGTCATAGTGCAAATATCACAGGAAGTCGGCCATTTTAGATTGAAGGTCTGATTTTGACCCCATTTTTGACGTTTACAGCATTGGTATTTGATCGAACTCCTCCTAGGGATTTTGAGCGAGCGACTTGAAACTCGGTCAGTCTGATCATAAGGCATGGCCAATTAAAAGTTATCAAAACGGTGAGTTTTTGAGCATGTTGAAGGGGCGTTAGCAGGGGTCAAAGTTCACCTACTCGCCACAAAAAATAAAACTGTTATATCTCCTACACAGAAACACACAGAGGCACCAAACCTTCTGTGATTGATCATCATTGGGTTTTCTTTAATATCCGATGGTCAAATGATGACATCACTTAGGCCACGCCCCCTGACAACAGGAAGTGTCATGTTTTGCTGTAAACGGTCGCTATGTTACCCCTCTGAGCTAATCAACGTGAAACTGTGTCCAGAGACAGAAGACATGTTGGTGTGTTGTGGATTCCAGCCCCAAGTGGATTCGATGGAGCAGGGGGGCGTGGCGGCGTGGTGAAGTCACCTCAAACGCCGCTGCCATACGTTTGGCTCTGAATTCCACATTTCTGGGCCGAGCTGCTTAAAAGTCACTTGGATGCATCCTTATCTAGCCCCCGACAGGAATCCATAACAAACTTTGGTGGGCGTGACCTAATGCCTCAACGGCGCCACCTCGCAATTTTCAAAGGACCCTTTGCTATTCACTTACTTCATCGTAGAGACATGAGATTTGGTACAGTAGTAGAGCTCACCAAGACGCTCAGAATTTACAATTAATGTCATAGTGCAAATATCACAGGAAGTCGTCCATTTTAGATTGAAGGTCTGATTTTGACCCCATTTTTGACGTTTACAGCATGGTATTTGATCGAACTCCTCCTAGGGATTTCGAGCGAGCGGCTTGAAACTCGGTCAGTCTGATCATAAGGCATGGCCAATTAAAAGTTATCAAAATAGTGAGTTTTTGAGCTTGTTGAAGGGGCGTTAGCAGGGGTCAAAGTTCACCTACTCGCCACAAAAAATAAAACAGTTATATCTCCTACACAGAAACACACAGAGGCACCAAACTATCTGTGATTGATCATCATCAGGTCTTCTATCATATCCAATGGTCAAATGATGACATCACTTAGGCCACGCCCCCTGACAACAGGAAATGTCATGTTTTGCTGTAAACGGTCGCTATGTTACCCCTCTGAGCTAATCAACATGAAAATGTATCCAGAGACAGAAGACATGTTGGTGTTTTGGATTCCAGCCCCAAGTGGATTCGATGGAGCAGGGCGGCGTGGTGGTGTGGTGAAGTCACCTCAAACGC
Organism: Fundulus diaphanus; assembly: GCA_037039145.1. Lineage (NCBI taxonomy): Eukaryota > Metazoa > Chordata > Actinopteri > Cyprinodontiformes > Fundulidae > Fundulus > Fundulus diaphanus. Next base: position 54,759,299 of record CM073134.1, read on the forward strand.
CGCTGCCATACGTTTGGCTCTGAATTCCACATTTTTGGGTCGAGCTGCTTAAAACTCCCTTGGATGCATCCTTTTCCACCCCCGACAGGAATCCATAACAAACTGTGGTTGGCGTGACCTAATTTTTCTATAGCGCCCCCTAGAATATTTTAAATGATCAGCCCCAAGCCATGCTTTAAGATAGAATTACGAAAGTTGGTACACAACATACACATGTGGAATATTGCTAAAGTGTTACTTTTACATTATTACTTTTGGGTGTGTATCCACCAATTTAACTGTCAAACTTTCATAAAAGCTGTCTTAATGCAAGAAACAAAACCCTTAAACACATGAAATAACAATTAACTTTAAATAACTAAAAAGGTTTTGTTAACTTTTCACATGAAGCTGGATTAACAGGTAGTAAGATACCTTTGATTAAATTGGTATACTAATGTTTAAACCAGGGGTGTCAAACGTATGGCCCGCGGGCCGGATCCAGCCCACCGAACGATTTTGTCCGGCCCAGTGGCCAAATGCAATATCAATATTCAACGGCTGTATATCCTCGCTGCATCGACCGATCTACACCAGATTTGTTGTGAGTCGTGGGGGAGCGCTGCCGAATGCGTTCGTGGGAATCTCCCGGCGGACGGGCGGGGAAAATGCGTGACAGTTTCTGCGGTGGCTGGCGGCCGGCGGTGCGCGAACCCCCGCGGTGGCCAATAGGCCGGAGCGGCGCTTGGCTGCGAGGGCCGATCGACGCCGCTTGCGGCTTTAATTATTCTTATTCTTATTCTTATTATTCTGCCCCCCTAAAGAGGGGCCTTTTTGGGGGCTTTCTCATTTTCAAAAACTCACCAAACTTTGCAGATGCATGGTGACTGTTTAAAAATTTTGTATTTTAAGGTCGTCACAAAAATCTAAAGAAAAATGCCTCAACGGCGCCACCTAGAAATTTTCAAAGGACCCTTTGCTATTCACTTATTTCGTCGTAGAGACATGAGATTTGGTACAGTTGTAGAGCTCAACAAGACGCTCAGAATTTACAATTAATGTCATAATGCAAGTATCACAGGAAGTTGGCCATTTTAGACTGAAAGTCTGATTTTGACCTCAATTTTGACAGTTACAGCATTGGTATAAGATCTAACTCCTCCTAGAGATATCGAGCGATCGGCTTGAAACTCGGGCAGTCTGATCATAAGGCATGGCCAATCAAATGTTATCAAAACGGTGAGTTTTTGAGCATGCTGAAGGGGCGTTGGCAGGGGTCAAAGTTCACCTATTCGCCACAAAAAATAAAAGTGTTATATCTCCTACACAGAAACACACAGAGGCACCAAACTTTCTGTGATTGATCATCATCAGGTCTCCTATAATATCCAATGGTCAAATGATGACATTGCTTAGGCCACGCCCCCTGACAACAGGAAGTGTCATGTTTTGTTGTAAGCGGTCGCTATGTTACCCCTCTGAGCTAATCAATGTGAAACTGTGTCCAGGGACAGAACACATGTTGTGTTGTGGATTTCAGGCCCAACTGGATTGGATGGAGCACGGGGGCGTGGCGGCGTGGCGAAGTCACCTCAAACGCTGCTGTCATACGTTTGGCTCTGAATTCCACAGTTTTGGGCCGAGCTGCCTAAAACTCATTTGGATGCATCCTTATCCACCCCCCAACAGGAATCCATAACAAACTTTAGTGAGCAGGACTTAGTTTCTCTATAGCGCCACCAAGCAATTTTCAAAGGACCTTTTGCTATTCACTTACTTCATCGTAGAGTAATGAAATTTTGTACAGTTGTAGATCTCAGCAAGACGCTCAGAATTTACAATTAATGTCATACTGCAAGTATCACAGGAAGTAAGCCATTTTAGATTGAAATCTGAATTTTGATACCAAGTTGACATGTAAAGCATATGTATTTGATCATACTTGTCCAGCAGGGGGCAGCAAGAGACCACAAATAAACCCCAAAGGAATCTCTCTTGGTAAGTAAGTGATCTTAACTCTTTGGTTTCCTTATATATTTATGTTGAATAGATATACAAATCCTGCTTGAAAACTGACAAACTTACTCTTGTTCAATACATTTAAGTTTTTATTTATATAACGCCAAATCATAAAACATGTCATCAGGGGTGGACTGGGACAAAAAAATCGGCCCTGGCATTTTGGATTAGGCTGGCCCACCACATTTTTTTTGTGTACTGAATGTGTATACCAACTTTGCAATACCAACTGTGCAATACCTTGAGGCCAGGTTAATGGAAATTAGTGAGAGTGGACACTTAAAATACTTCCAAAATCTTAATTTATTAACACTGTAAAATGTAAACTCCACCACAGCACAGCAACTATTCTTAGATCAGAGAGAGAGAGAGAGAGAAAGAGAGGTGTCACGGTTAATCACACATATTATCACGTTACATCATTATAAGAAGTTATTGTAAGTTGCTCATCAGATCTATTCAGTCTTCCAGATACTGTAGGGTAACATTGGACTAATGTGCACTCACTGTGTAAAAAAGGATGCCAATGACAAAATGAACCACAGAAATGCCTCACTTGTCATCATGGAAAGAAAGAAAATATATAATAACATAATATAAATTTTGATTTACTCAGTCATTTGTAATAAGTATTTTATTTATCTAATTTCCTAATTTTTGATCATATTTTCTTTAATATCGCAGACTTTTCGCTATTTTTCATGTAAATCCTTGGTGGCGCTTCATAGCGAAGCCGGTGAGGCCACAGCGAGCTTGGCCTCCCCTGGGATTGCGCAATCCCATGTTAACTGTGCTGACTTCCATTCTGTGAATGCATCTTCCTGTCTCTAGATCATAAATTCAATTGTTCAAACAGTTATGAACTGATTTTCCACAATTTAATATATGTGGATTACGAATTGTGTTTTGGTCATCAAACTGTGTGCAGATAACATGTTTTCGTGGTGCTGGCCGATCATAAACAGCAAAGAACTGGTTGTAGGTGAGGCCGGCAGTTCCTTGGCCGCTAGGCAGGGGGCGCTCAAGGGGCACCGCTCGTGATCCCCAAATAGTAGAGTCAAAACAAGTTATTGATGTTTTATTAGCGAGTTTTGCTAAACAAGTAAAGCACTAAAAAGACTCTAAACATACAGCTGGAACAGGACTGATCAGGGAAGGCTTTCCTCCCTGGCAGTGAGCTCCATTGAGACTGAGAGACTTTTAAAACTGAAGAAGATAAAGATAACTTTTACCGGAAAATGATGATATTTTTGTTCAGAAAGAGCGCCACAGGGACTTAAATTATAAGTAGAGGTAAGACAGCGATACTTATTCATGTTTAGTTTTTGTGATAAAATGTGCGTAATGTGGGTTATAGTTTTACAATGTGTTACAAATGCAGAAATCCATCATAACTCTCAAACTGTTACCAATCAAATGACAATTTTATTTTCATCAAAGAACCAATATTTTTCCATGTATCTTGGTGAATTTATTTGGCTCAATCAGTCTCCTTCAGCACTTTGCAACGAGTCTACTCTGTAGAGTGTATATATTTGTAAATCTGACTCTGATGACGTCAGTGCCTCACCAGCTATGAACCCTACCGCACGTCACTGACTACAACCACCACCATATTTTACATCAGACACCGGAGCAGATGAAGGCCTGCTGTAGGGAACATGTCAGTCAGTTTGACACATTTCGCAGCGTCCGTTTGAAGAACTCGTTTCTTTTTTTCGTGCAGTTTCTCTGCGCCTCCCTTGCGTTTCTTATCCATTACTACTGTGAACACCGCTGCACAAAGTTCCACATGGAGCGTGAAGGTGTTTTTCTGCTTTATGATTGGCCTAGCCCTTTAGACTGTCAGGGATGATAACCAATGGGCTGCAGTAGCCTGTGGTAAGGGCCGGATGATCGGAACAGACTCTTGCGCTGCTGATATTTTTCTTCATGCATTATGCAAATATAACGAGGCAGATATATAAAATAATAATAATAATAATACATATTATTAATATACATGTCGGGTCTGCCGGCCCAAACAGCACGTCGGCCCACCGGGAAAATGCCCGGTACGCCCGATTACCAGTCCATGCCTGCATGTCATCTAAAGGCAGTTTACAATGTCAAAATCAATCAGATTATACATATTAAGTCAGATTATCCAGATTGGTAAAAGAAATTCCTATATAAGTGAACCAGTTAATTGCATCAAAGTCGTAACAAGCAGCATTCACTCCTGAAGAAGCGTAGAGCCACAGGGAGAGTCGTTTGCATTGTACATGGCTTTGCAGCAATCCCTCATACTGATCAAGCATGAAGTGACAGCAGAAGGAAAAACTCCCCATTAACAGGAAGGAAAAACCTCCAGCAGAACCGGGCTCAGTATGAACGGTAATCTGCCTTGACTGACTGGGGGTTACAAAAGAGAGAGAAGAGACACAACATGACAGACAAAAAAGCACAGAAGCACACATTGATCCAGTAATGTGTTTTACATTAGATGGTAATAGCAGGTGATCTGTCTTCCCTGGATGATGTCACAGCTAACAGAACGCCAGACCAGGTGTACCTACTATGAAGAAAAAATAGAAAAAACAAAAAGTTAAAAGCTGAAATGACAACAGTCATGCAAAAACGAAGAACAGTAGACCCTGATGTCCTCCAGCAGCCTAAGCCTATAGCAGCATAACTATAAAGGTAGCTCAGCGTAACATGAGCCACTCTAACTATAAGCTTTGTCAAAAAGGAAAGTCCCAAGAGCCAGCTTCTAGTGGAGGAGTTCAAGTATCTTGGGGTCTTGTTCACGAATGAGGGGAAGATGGAGCGGGAGATCGACAGGCGGATTGGTGCGACGTCTGCTGTGAAGCGGGCGCTGTACCGGTCCGTTGTGGTGAAGAGAGAGCTGAGCCAAAAGGCCAAGCTCTCGATTTACCAGTCGATCTACGTTCCTACCCTCATCTATGGTCACGAGCTTTGGGTCGTGACCGAAAGAACGAGATCCCGGACACAAGCGGTCAAAATGAGTTTTCTCCATAGTGTGTCTGGGCTCTCCCTTAGAGATAGGGTGAGGAGATCAGTCATCCGGGGAGGACTCAGAATAAAGCCGCTGCTCCTTCACATTGAGAGGAGCCAGTTGAGGTGGCTCGGGCATCTGGTTAGGATGCCTCCTGGACGCATCCCTGGTGAGGTGTTCTGGGCACGTCCCACCGGGAGGAGGCCCAGGGGAAGACCCAGGACACGCTGGAGAGACTCTGCTGGCCTGGGAACGCTTTGGGATTCCCCCGGAGGAAGTGGCCCAAGTGGCTGGGGAGAGGAAGGTCTGGGCCTCCCTCTTGAAGCTGCTACACCCGCGACCCGACCCCGGATAAGCGGAAGACGATGGATGGATGGAAAAAGGAAAGTTTAAGGATTAGTCTTAAAAGTAGACAGGGTGTCTGCGTCACGGACCAAAACTGGGAGTTGGTTCCACTGGAGAGGAGCATGATAGCTAAAGGATCTGCCTACCATTCTGGTTTTACAGACTTTAGGAACCACCAGCAGACCTGCTTTCTGAGAGTGAAGTGGTCTATTAGAAATTACTAAAGTTTGTACACAACATACACATGTGGAATATTGCTAACGTGTTACTTTAGCAATATTCCAATTGCTAAAGTGTTACTTTTACATTATTACTTTTGGGTGTGTATCCACCAATTTAACTGTCAAACTTTCATAACAGCTGTCTTAATGCAAGAAACGAAACCCTTAAACACATGAAATAACAATTAACTTTAAATAGCTAAAAAGGTTTTGTTAACTTTTCACATGAAGCTGGATTAACAGCTAGTAAGATACCTTTAATTAAATTTGTATACTAGTGTTTAAACCAGGGGTGTCAAACGTACGGCCTGCGGGCCGGATCTGGCCCGCCGAACGATTTAGTCCGGCCCGGTGGCCAAATGCATTTTCGTTATTCAACGGCTGTGTGTCCTCGGTGCATTGACCGATCTGCACCAGGTTTTTTGTGAGTCGTGGGGGAGCGCTGCCCAACGCGTACGTGTGTATTGCATGTTAGACGGGTGAGGAAAATGCATGACAGCTTCTGCGGTGGCTGGCGGCAGGAGGTGCGCGTACCCTAGCGGTGGCCCATAGGCCAGAGCGGCGCTTGGCTGCGAGGGCCGATCATCACCGCTTGCGGTTTTAAATATTATTATTTTTATTCTGCCCCCCTAAAGAGGGGCCTTTTTGGGGGCTTTATCATATTCAAAAACTCACCAAACTTTGCAGATGCATGGTGACTGTTTAAAAATTTTGTATTTTAAGGTCGTCACAAAAATCAAAAGAAAAATGCCTCAACGGCGCCACCTAGAAATTTTCAAAGGACCCTTTGCTATTCACTTACTTCATCGTAGAGTAATGAAATTTTGTACAGTTGTAGATCTAAGCAAGACGCTCAGAATTTACAATTAACGTCATAGTGCAAATATCACAGGAAGACGTCCATTTTAGATTGAAGGTCGTAATTTGACCTCATTTTTGACGTTTACAGCATTGGTATTTGATCGAACTCGTCCTAGGGATTTCGAGCGAGCGGCTTGAAACTCGGTCAGTCTGATCATAAGGCATGGCCAATTACAAGTTATCAAAACGGTGAGTTTTTGAGCATGTTGAAGGGGCGTTAGCAGGGGTCAAAGTTCACCTACTCGCCACAAAACATAAAACTGTTATATCTCCTACACAGAAACACACAGAGGCACCAAACTTTCTGTGATTGATCATCATCGGGTCTTCTACAATATCCAATGGTCAAATGATGACATCACTTAGGCCACGCCCCCTGACAACAGGAAAAACTGTTATATCTCCTACACAGAAACACACAGAGGCACCAAACTTTCTGTGATTGATCATCATCGGGTCTTCTACAATATCCAATGGTCAAATGATGACATCACTTAGGCCACGCCCCCTGACAACAGGAAAAACTGTTATATCTCCTACACAGAAACACACAGAGGCACCAAACTTTCTGTGATTGATCATCATCGGGTCTTCTACAATATCCAATGGTCAAATGATGACATCACTTAGGCCACGCCCCCTGACAACAGGAAAAACTGTTATATCTCCTACACAGAAACACACAGAAGCACCAAACTTTCTGTGATTGATCATCATCGGGTCTTCTACAATATCCAATGGTCAAATGATGACATCACTTAGGCCACGCCCCCTGACAACAGGAAAAACTGCTATATCTCCTACACAGAAACACACAGAGGCACCAAACTTTCTGTGATTGATCATCATCGGGTCTTCTACAATATCCAATGGTCAAATGATGACATCACTTAGGCCACGCCCCCTGACAACAGGAAGTGTCATGTTTTATTGTTAGCAGTCGCTATGTTACCCCTCTGAGCTAATCAACATGAAACTGTGTCCACAGACAGAAGACATGTTGCTGTGTTGTGGATTTCAGGCCCAACTGGATTTCATGTAGCAGTGCGGCATGGTGGCGTGGCGAAGTCACCTGAAACGCCGCTGCCATATGTCCAGACTTCCATAGGATATTGACAAATTTAATAAAAAGTAACTTAAAATTACCTTAAAAGGACAACATTTTTAAAAGTCAAAAGGCTTATTTAATGCTTTGAGAACATCTCTTCTATTCGGCTACAAGATCAACTGGATTCGATGGAGCAGGGCGGTGTGGTGGCGTGGCAAAGTCACCTGAAACGCCACTGCCATATGTCCAGACTTCCATAGGATATTGATAAATTTAATAAAAAGTAACTTAAAATTACCTTAAAAGCACAACATTTTTAAAAGTCAAAAGGCTTATTTAATGCTTTGAGAACATCTCTTCTATTCGGCTACAAAACCAACCAAAACAGGATGATCTTTTAAGCTATAAGACCATTTTTAAGATGATTAAAATACATACATAGACATCAATACATAGATTTTAAGCTGGTGGGTCCCCACTGCCTCCGGTGGCCAAATGCATCGCTGCATCAACTGATCTGCACCAGTTTAATCTCGTCATGGCAAAATTATTTTTTCTCTTCATGTGTGGCCCTAATACTCCATCGTAAGAACACCGCTGTCGTTACCGCGGGTCCTGGGGAAAAAAAAACGCTGCTCCTGGGGGGAATTTTTGATTATGCTCACGCATAGATGTGTAAAACTTCACATTGCAATTCAGACAGGCGGTTCATTTTAAAGAGGCAGTTTTGGCGCATATTCCGATAGAAACGGGCTGCGTGGAGCCTAAGTGTGTTGTCGTGGGCGTGTTTACCCGCTGCAGGTAACCGCTGTGAAACAATCAGAAAGATTTCCCTGATTAATAACATCTTTATGGCGTGCTAGACTTATTGTTACTATGTGCTGCTTTACCAGTTCTCTCTCTCTCGCTCGCTCGCTCGTCATCGGACAAAAGTCAAACTGCATCGTGTTTGTATTTGAAATTGTGCGTCAAACTCAGATTTAGAAGTGTTGTTACGACGTTTGAGCTGTAACTGCAACCGTTTTATATATATATATATATATCTGGTAACTTTACTGAATTTGCAGCTTAAGAAGATTGGGTTTGACAGACAACACCAACTGTCCCCTCAATCAAGTGCACACAATACCACAACAGACCTCATCACGCTCTACAGTACATCAAGAAAACTAAATCAACTAAAACAAGTTCACGAGTGCACATGAAATGAAGTTAATCCATATTTGTGTGTCAGGGTGTCTAAGCATTCTCCAGAATTTGACATCTCAGCAGAGCCTGTAATAATTATAGAAAGTAACATTATAGTTGTTCTGCCTTTTGTTAAGACAGCAAGGAATTCATGTTGTGAATACATTACATAAATAAGATATTAATTCTTAGTCAGAGGAAATCCAAGGCAAAAACAGTTAGAAAAGTTTTGGGTTCATATTTAATCAGAGTGAGACATCACAACTTTGTTAGATCTCTATGTGAATTACGTGAGATAGTGAGTGCTCTCACCTTAAAAAAAGATCTTTGACGTATTTTGCTCCCGTTAAAAGCTGCTTTTCAGCGATGAAGCTAGGGAAACTGCTAACGTTGAAGTTGAATTTGTTCTACACACTTCTGCCTTGGAAAAATATTCGTCTTTTTACAAAAAGAATGTTTAAAGCCAGATTTGGGAAAAAAGGTTATTCAGACAACGCAAGAAAAGGAAGTTTGTGTGGGGAACTTTTGTCCTAGCTGTCTAGCTGCATATGGCCCCAGGACAGCACAATAGTTTTCTTGAAGTATAATTTTGGAGAAGTAGAAACAAGTATTCATTTCAAAAGGTAGGTAAAAAAGGAAAAAAGTTTTTACAAAATCTTAAAATGTTGGATAGTCGTCATTTCCATCTTGCTGTGAAAATTTGTGAAATATTATCATTTTTAATGCTTAGATATAAAATCGCAAGGCCATTACTAAAATTGCCTTTTGTTTAAAATGTTTTTTGGCATGCCATACTTTATATTTATAGGTAGCCTAGATGTGCATAATAAAAGAGTGGAACTAAAACCTGGTCTAATATTATTATGGAGCTTTAACTTTCTAAGAGTAATAACGTTAGATGATTATATCTTTAAAATGAGATAACTGTCTCAAAAAATGTGATAGTTTACTTGGTCTGAAGAGATGATGCAATTCAATGTTATTTATATAGCGCCAATTCATGAAATATGTCATCTCAAGGCACTTTACAACGTCAAAATCAATCAGATTATACAGATTGGGTCAGATTATACACATTGGTCAAAAAAATTCCTATATAAGGGAACCAGTTCATTGCATCAAAGTCTTGACAAGTAGCATTCTCTCTTGAAGAAGCGTAGAGCCACAGGGAGAGTCGTCTGCATTGTCCATAGCTTTGCAGCAATCCTACCTACTGAGCAAGCATGAAGCGACAGCAGGAAAAAAAACTCCCCATTAACGGGAAGGAAAAACCTCCAGCAGAACCGGGCTCAGTATGAACGGTCATCTGCCTCGACAGACTGGGGGTTACAAAAGAGAGAGAAGAGACACAACATGACAGACAAAAAAGCACAGAAGCACACATTGATCCAGTAATGTGTTTTACATTAGATGGTAATAGCAGGTGATCTGTCTTCCCTGGATGATGTCACAGCTAACAGAACGCCAGACCAGGTGTACCTACTATGAAGAAAAAATAGAAAAAACAAAAAGTTAAAAGCTGAAATGACAACAGTCATGCAAAAACGAAGAACAGTAGACCCTGATGTCCTCCAGCAGCCTAAGCCTATAGCAGCATAACTATAAAGGTAGCTCAGCGTAACATGAGCCACTCTAACTATAAGCTTTGTCAAAAAGGAAAGTCCCAAGAGCCAGCTTCTAGTGGAGGAGTTCAAGTATCTTGGGGTCTTGTTCACGAATGAGGGGAAGATGGAGCGGGAGATCGACAGGCGGATTGGTGCGACGTCTGCTGTGAAGCGGGCGCTGTACCGGTCCGTTGTGGTGAAGAGAGAGCTGAGCCAAAAGGCCAAGCTCTCGATTTACCAGTCGATCTACGTTCCTACCCTCATCTATGGTCACGAGCTTTGGGTCGTGACCGAAAGAACGAGATCCCGGACACAAGCGGTCAAAATGAGTTTTCTCCATAGTGTGTCTGGGCTCTCCCTTAGAGATAGGGTGAGGAGATCAGTCATCCGGGGAGGACTCAGAATAAAGCCGCTGCTCCTTCACATTGAGAGGAGCCAGTTGAGGTGGCTCGGGCATCTGGTTAGGATGCCTCCTGGACGCATCCCTGGTGAGGTGTTCTGGGCACGTCCCACCGGGAGGAGGCCCAGGGGAAGACCCAGGACACGCTGGAGAGACTCTGCTGGCCTGGGAACGCTTTGGGATTCCCCCGGAGGAAGTGGCCCAAGTGGCTGGGGAGAGGAAGGTCTGGGCCTCCCTCTTGAAGCTGCTACACCCGCGACCCGACCCCGGATAAGCGGAAGACGATGGATGGATGGAAAAAGGAAAGTTTAAGGATTAGTCTTAAAAGTAGACAGGGTGTCTGCGTCACGGACCAAAACTGGGAGTTGGTTCCACTGGAGAGGAGCATGATAGCTAAAGGATCTGCCTACCATTCTGGTTTTACAGACTTTAGGAACCACCAGCAGACCTGCTTTCTGAGAGTGAAGTGGTCTATTAGAAATTACTAAAGTTTGTACACAACATACACATGTGGAATATTGCTAACGTGTTACTTTAGCAATATTCCAATTGCTAAAGTGTTACTTTTACATTATTACTTTTGGGTGTGTATCCACCAATTTAACTGTCAAACTTTCATAACAGCTGTCTTAATGCAAGAAACGAAACCCTTAAACACATGAAATAACAATTAACTTTAAATAGCTAAAAAGGTTTTGTTAACTTTTCACATGAAGCTGGATTAACAGCTAGTAAGATACCTTTAATTAAATTTGTATACTAGTGTTTAAACCAGGGGTGTCAAACGTACGGCCTGCGGGCCGGATCTGGCCCGCCGAACGATTTAGTCCGGCCCGGTGGCCAAATGCATTTTCGTTATTCAACGGCTGTGTGTCCTCGGTGCATTGACCGATCTGCACCAGGTTTTTTGTGAGTCGTGGGGGAGCGCTGCCCAACGCGTACGTGTGTATTGCATGTTAGACGGGTGAGGAAAATGCATGACAGCTTCTGCGGTGGCTGGCGGCAGGAGGTGCGCGTACCCTAGCGGTGGCCCATAGGCCAGAGCGGCGCTTGGCTGCGAGGGCCGATCATCACCGCTTGCGGTTTTAAATATTATTATTTTTATTCTGCCCCCCTAAAGAGGGGCCTTTTTGGGGGCTTTATCATATTCAAAAACTCACCAAACTTTGCAGATGCATGGTGACTGTTTAAAAATTTTGTATTTTAAGGTCGTCACAAAAATCAAAAGAAAAATGCCTCAACGGCGCCACCTAGAAATTTTCAAAGGACCCTTTGCTATTCACTTACTTCATCGTAGAGTAATGAAATTTTGTACAGTTGTAGATCTAAGCAAGACGCTCAGAATTTACAATTAACGTCATAGTGCAAATATCACAGGAAGACGTCCATTTTAGATTGAAGGTCGTAATTTGACCTCATTTTTGACGTTTACAGCATTGGTATTTGATCGAACTCGTCCTAGGGATTTCGAGCGAGCGGCTTGAAACTCGGTCAGTCTGATCATAAGGCATGGCCAATTACAAGTTATCAAAACGGTGAGTTTTTGAGCATGTTGAAGGGGCGTTAGCAGGGGTCAAAGTTCACCTACTCGCCACAAAACATAAAACTGTTATATCTCCTACACAGAAACACACAGAGGCACCAAACTTTCTGTGATTGATCATCATCGGGTCTTCTACAATATCCAATGGTCAAATGATGACATCACTTAGGCCACGCCCCCTGACAACAGGAAAAACTGTTATATCTCCTACACAGAAACACACAGAGGCACCAAACTTTCTGTGATTGATCATCATCGGGTCTTCTACAATATCCAATGGTCAAATGATGACATCACTTAGGCCACGCCCCCTGACAACAGGAAAAACTGTTATATCTCCTACACAGAAACACACAGAGGCACCAAACTTTCTGTGATTGATCATCATCGGGTCTTCTACAATATCCAATGGTCAAATGATGACATCACTTAGGCCACGCCCCCTGACAACAGGAAAAACTGTTATATCTCCTACACAGAAACACACAGAAGCACCAAACTTTCTGTGATTGATCATCATCGGGTCTTCTACAATATCCAATGGTCAAATGATGACATCACTTAGGCCACGCCCCCTGACAACAGGAAAAACTGCTATATCTCCTACACAGAAACACACAGAGGCACCAAACTTTCTGTGATTGATCATCATCGGGTCTTCTACAATATCCAATGGTCAAATGATGACATCACTTAGGCCACGCCCCCTGACAACAGGAAGTGTCATGTTTTATTGTTAGCAGTCGCTATGTTACCCCTCTGAGCTAATCAACATGAAACTGTGTCCACAGACAGAAGACATGTTGCTGTGTTGTGGATTTCAGGCCCAACTGGATTTCATGTAGCAGTGCGGCATGGTGGCGTGGCGAAGTCACCTGAAACGCCGCTGCCATATGTCCAGACTTCCATAGGATATTGACAAATTTAATAAAAAGTAACTTAAAATTACCTTAAAAGGACAACATTTTTAAAAGTCAAAAGGCTTATTTAATGCTTTGAGAACATCTCTTCTATTCGGCTACAAGATCAACTGGATTCGATGGAGCAGGGCGGTGTGGTGGCGTGGCAAAGTCACCTGAAACGCCACTGCCATATGTCCAGACTTCCATAGGATATTGATAAATTTAATAAAAAGTAACTTAAAATTACCTTAAAAGCACAACATTTTTAAAAGTCAAAAGGCTTATTTAATGCTTTGAGAACATCTCTTCTATTCGGCTACAAAACCAACCAAAACAGGATGATCTTTTAAGCTATAAGACCATTTTTAAGATGATTAAAATACATACATAGACATCAATACATAGATTTTAAGCTGGTGGGTCCCCACTGCCTCCGGTGGCCAAATGCATCGCTGCATCAACTGATCTGCACCAGTTTAATCTCGTCATGGCAAAATTATTTTTTCTCTTCATGTGTGGCCCTAATACTCCATCGTAAGAACACCGCTGTCGTTACCGCGGGTCCTGGGGAAAAAAAAACGCTGCTCCTGGGGGGAATTTTTGATTATGCTCACGCATAGATGTGTAAAACTTCACATTGCAATTCAGACAGGCGGTTCATTTTAAAGAGGCAGTTTTGGCGCATATTCCGATAGAAACGGGCTGCGTGGAGCCTAAGTGTGTTGTCGTGGGCGTGTTTACCCGCTGCAGGTAACCGCTGTGAAACAATCAGAAAGATTTCCCTGATTAATAACATCTTTATGGCGTGCTAGACTTATTGTTACTATGTGCTGCTTTACCAGTTCTCTCTCTCTCGCTCGCTCGCTCGTCATCGGACAAAAGTCAAACTGCATCGTGTTTGTATTTGAAATTGTGCGTCAAACTCAGATTTAGAAGTGTTGTTACGACGTTTGAGCTGTAACTGCAACCGTTTTATATATATATATATATATCTGGTAACTTTACTGAATTTGCAGCTTAAGAAGATTGGGTTTGACAGACAACACCAACTGTCCCCTCAATCAAGTGCACACAATACCACAACAGACCTCATCACGCTCTACAGTACATCAAGAAAACTAAATCAACTAAAACAAGTTCACGAGTGCACATGAAATGAAGTTAATCCATATTTGTGTGTCAGGGTGTCTAAGCATTCTCCAGAATTTGACATCTCAGCAGAGCCTGTAATAATTATAGAAAGTAACATTATAGTTGTTCTGCCTTTTGTTAAGACAGCAAGGAATTCATGTTGTGAATACATTACATAAATAAGATATTAATTCTTAGTCAGAGGAAATCCAAGGCAAAAACAGTTAGAAAAGTTTTGGGTTCATATTTAATCAGAGTGAGACATCACAACTTTGTTAGATCTCTATGTGAATTACGTGAGATAGTGAGTGCTCTCACCTTAAAAAAAGATCTTTGACGTATTTTGCTCCCGTTAAAAGCTGCTTTTCAGCGATGAAGCTAGGGAAACTGCTAACGTTGAAGTTGAATTTGTTCTACACACTTCTGCCTTGGAAAAATATTCGTCTTTTTACAAAAAGAATGTTTAAAGCCAGATTTGGGAAAAAAGGTTATTCAGACAACGCAAGAAAAGGAAGTTTGTGTGGGGAACTTTTGTCCTAGCTGTCTAGCTGCATATGGCCCCAGGACAGCACAATAGTTTTCTTGAAGTATAATTTTGGAGAAGTAGAAACAAGTATTCATTTCAAAAGGTAGGTAAAAAAGGAAAAAAGTTTTTACAAAATCTTAAAATGTTGGATAGTCGTCATTTCCATCTTGCTGTGAAAATTTGTGAAATATTATCATTTTTAATGCTTAGATATAAAATCGCAAGGCCATTACTAAAATTGCCTTTTGTTTAAAATGTTTTTTGGCATGCCATACTTTATATTTATAGGTAGCCTAGATGTGCATAATAAAAGAGTGGAACTAAAACCTGGTCTAATATTATTATGGAGCTTTAACTTTCTAAGAGTAATAACGTTAGATGATTATATCTTTAAAATGAGATAACTGTCTCAAAAAATGTGATAGTTTACTTGGTCTGAAGAGATGATGCAATTCAATGTTATTTATATAGCGCCAATTCATGAAATATGTCATCTCAAGGCACTTTACAACGTCAAAATCAATCAGATTATACAGATTGGGTCAGATTATACACATTGGTCAAAAAAATTCCTATATAAGGGAACCAGTTCATTGCATCAAAGTCTTGACAAGTAGCATTCTCTCTTGAAGAAGCGTAGAGCCACAGGGAGAGTCGTCTGCATTGTCCATAGCTTTGCAGCAATCCTACCTACTGAGCAAGCATGAAGCGACAGCAGGAAAAAAAACTCCCCATTAACGGGAAGGAAAAACCTCCAGCAGAACCGGGCTCAGTATGAACGGTCATCTGCCTCGACAGACTGGGGGTTACAGAAGACAGAGCAGAGACACAACAAGACAGACAAAAAAGCACAGAATTTCTACATTAGATGGTAGTAGCGGGTGACCTGTCTTCCCTGGATGATGCCACAGCTAACAGAACGCCAGACCAGGTGTGCCTACTATGAAGAAAAAAGAAAAATCAAAAAGTTAAAAGCTGAAATGACAACAGTCATTCAAAATTGAAGAACAATAGACCCTGATGTCCTGCAGTTGCCTAAACCTATAGCAGCATAACTATAGAGGTAGCTCAGGGTAACATGAGCCACTCTAACTATAAGCTTTTTAAAAAAGGAAAGTCCCAAGAGCCAGCTTCTAGTGGAGAAGTTCAAATATCTTGGGGTCTTGTTCACGAATGAGGGGAAGATGGGGTGGGAGATCGACAGGCGGATTGATGCGGCGTCTGCTGTGAAGCGGGCGCTATACCGGTCCGTTGTGGTGAATCTGCACCAGATTTTTTGTGAGTTGTGGGGGAGCGCTGCCGAACACGTTCGTGTAAATCGCCCAGTGGACGGGCGGGCAAAATGCGTGACAGCATCTGCGGTGGCGGGCGGCCCGCGGTGCGCAAATCCCAGCGGTGGCCAAGGCCGGAGCGGCGCTTTGCTGCGAGGGCCGCTCGATGCCGCTTGCGGCTCTAATTATTCTTATTCTTATTATTCTGCCCCCCTAAAGAGGGGCCTTTTTGGGGGCTTTCTCATTTTCAAAAACTCACCAAACTTTGCAGATGCATGGTGACTGTTTAAAAATTTTGTATTTTAAGGTCGTCACAAAAATCTTAAGAAAAATGCCTCAACGGCGCCACCTAGAAATTTTCAAAGGACCCTTTGCTATTCACTTACTTCGTCGTAGAGACATGAAATTTGATATAGTTGTAGAGCTCAACAAGACGCTCAGAATTTACAATTAATGTCATAGTGCAAGTATCACAGGAAGTTGGCCATTTTAGACTGAAAGTCTGATTTTGACCTCAATTTTGACAGTTACAGCATTGGTATTTGATGGAACTCCTCCTAGAGATATCGAGCGATCGGCTTGAAACTCGGGCAGTCTGATCATAAGGCATGGCCAATCAAAAGTTATCAAAACGGTGAGTTTTTGAGCATGCTGAAGGGGCGTTGGCAGGGGTCAAAGTTCACCTATTCGCCACAAAAAATAAAAGTGTTATATCTCCTACACAGAAACACACAGAGACACCAAACTTTCAGTAATTGATCACCATCAGGTCTCCTATAATATCCAATGGTCAAATGATGACATTGCTTAGGCCACGCCCCCTGACAACAGGAAGTGTCATGTTTTGTTGTAAGCGGTCGCTATGTTACCCCTCTGAGCTAATCAACATGAAACTGTGTCCACAGACAGAACACATGTTGGTATGTTGTGGATTTCAGGCTCAACTGGATTCGATGGAGCAGGGGGGCGTGGCGGCGTGGCATATTCACCTCAAACGCTGCTGTCATACGTTTGGCTCTGAATTCCACAGTTCTGGGCCGAGCTGCCTAAAACTCATTTGGATGCATCCTTATCCACCCCCCAACAGGAATCCATAACAAACTTTAGTGAGCAGGACTTAGTTTCTCTATAGCCCCACCAAGCAATTTTCAAAGGACCTTTTGCTATTTACTTACTTCATCGTAGAGTAATGAAATTTTGTACAGTTGTAGATCTCAGCAAGATGCTCAGAATTTACAATTAATGTCATAGTGCAAGTATCACAGGAAGTAAGCCATTTTAGATTGAAATCTGAATTTTGACACCATGTTGACATGGTATCAAATACCATCATCATCCAGCAGGTGTCAGCAAGAGACCACAAATAAACCCCAAAGGAATTTCTCTTGGTAAGTAAGTGATCTTAACTCTTTGGTTTCCTTATATATTTAAGTTGAACAGATATACAAATCCTGCTTGAAAACTGACAAACTCTTGTTCAATACATTTCAGTTTTTATTTATATAGCACCAAATCATGAAACATGTCATCAGGGGTGGATTGGGACAAAAAAATCGGCCCTGGCATTTTGGATTAGACTGGCCCACCACATTTTTTTTGTGTACTGAATGTGTATACCAACTGTGCAATACCAACTGTGCAATACCTTGAGGTCAGGATAATGGAAATTAGTGAGAGTGGACACTTAAAATACTTCCAAAATCTTAATTTATTAACACTGTAAAATGTAAACTCCACCACAGCACAGCAACTATTCTTAGATCAGAGAGAGAGAGAGAGAAAGAGAGGTGTCACGGTCAATCACACATATTATCACGTTACATCATTATAAGAAGTTATTGTAAGTTGCTCATCAGATCTATTCAGTCTTCCAGATACTGTAGGGTAACATTGGACTAATGTGCACTCACTGTGTAAAAAAGGATGCCAATGATAAAATGAACCAGAGAAATGCCACACTTGTCATCATGGAAAGAAAGAAAATATATAATAACATAATATAAATTTTGATTTACTCAGTCATTTGTAATACGTATTTTATTTATCTAATTTCCTAATTTTTGATCATATTTTCTTTAAAATCGCAGACTTTTCGCTATTTTTAAGATAAGATAAGATAAGATAGTCTTTATTGATCTCACAATGGAGAAATTCACTCGTCACATCGGCTCATACAAGAAGGTGCAGAGTAGGGAAGGTGCATTCAGTTATATACAGTGAATCTTCATATCTACAATGGATCAAAAGAATACCAAAAACAAAAAATACAAAAAAGGAAATAGGAATGTAAATGTCTCATTTACATTCTTAGTGGTCTATATATATATATATATATATATATATATATATATATATATATATATAGACATATCTATATACTTAAATATATACATATATCTATGCGCCTACTTACATACGCACCTACGCGTATGTAAGTGCATATACATTGTATACATTTGTACATACATACATACATGTGTACTGACTTATGTTCAAGTGTTGATAGCAGCAGAAGTCACTACATCAGGATTATTGCACGGGTTGTAGGACAGTGTGTTAAATAGATTATTGCACCCTGGTTATTGCACATTAAATATTACAGTTATGGTCACAGTTGCAGTTACAGTGCAGCATTGTATAATCTGATAGCAGCAGGAATAAATGACCTGCGGTAGCGCTCCCTTTTACAGACAGGGTGTCTAAGTCTTTCACTAAAGGAGCTGCTCAGCTCCTCTACAGTCTGGTGCAGGGGGTGGAAGGTGTTGTCCAAGATGGATGTGAACTTGGACAACACCCTCCTCTCAGCTACTTCCTCCACTGAGTCCAGAGTGCAGCCTAGGACAGAAGTGGCCTTCCTCACCATCTTATTCAGCCTCTTTCTGTCCCGCTCTGCACTGCCAGGAGCCCAGCTGACGACAGCATAGAGGAGGGCTGAGGCCACCACAGAGTCATAGAAAGTTTTTAGCAGAGGCCGGCTCACTCCAAAGGACCTCAGCCTCCTGAGGAGGTGGAGGCGGCTCTGGCCCTTCTTATACAGGGCGTCGGTGTTATGTGTCCAGTCCAGTTTATTGTTGACGTGAACACCCAGGTATTTGAAACTCTCCACAGTTTCTATGTCCTGCCCCTGGATGTTCACAGGTGAGTGAGGTGGGGGTCTTCTCCTGAAGTCGATCACCATCTCCTTGGTCTTACTGGTGTTTAAGCACAGATCGTTCTTCTCACACCAGTCCACAAAGTCCATGATGACCGACCGGTACTCCAGCTCGTTCCCCTCAGACACACAGCCCACAATGGCCGAGTCATCAGAGAACTTCTGAAGGTGGCAGCTGTCCGTGTTGTAGGTGAAGTCCGAGGTGTAAAGGGTGAAGAGAAACGGAGATAGAACGGTGCCCTGGGGGGCCCCGGTGCTGCAAAGTGCCACCTCTGACTGACAGCCGTGCAGCCGCACGTACTGAGGGCGGTCAGTGAGGTAGTCCATGGTCCAGTCAGCCAGATGTTTGTCCACCCCAGCGTCTTCCAGCTTCCCCCTCAGCAGCACCGGTCTGATGGTGTTGAAAGCGCTGGAGAAGTCGAAGAACATGACTCTCACAGCGCTCCCGGTGGTCTCCAGGTGGGTGAGCGCCCGCTGCAGCAGGTAGATGATGGCGTCCTCTACTCCGATGTTGGGCTGGTAGGCAAACTGCAGCGGGTCCAGAGTGGGGCTCACCACGGTGCGCAGGTGAGCTAGGATGAGGCGCTCCATGGTCTTCATCAGGTGGGAGGTCAGGGCGACTGGTCTGAAGTGGGCCGGTTCCCTGGCGTGCGGCGTTTTGGGAACCGGTACCACACAGGAAGTCTTCCACAGGGTGGGCACCACCCCCAGGCTGAGGCTCAGGTTGTAGATGTAGCTGAGGACCTCACAGAGCTCATCTGCACAGGTCCTCAGCAGCCTGGGGGGGATGCCGTCCGGTCCTGAGGCTTTCCTTTGTTTCAGCCTCATCAGCTGTCCTCTCACCTGCATTGGTGTGACTGTGAGGGTGAGGGGGGAGGAAGGTAGGGCTGAAGGTGTGGATGGGTCAGTCGTTGATAGGAGTGGCGGTGGGGGGGATGGTAGATCTCTGGAGGGCTGGTGGTTGGAGTCGTGTGGAGAGTTGAGGGCAAGGAGGGGGCCAGTGTGGGGGGAGTCGAACCGAGTGAAGAATGTGTTCAACTCATCTGCAGACTTGGTGTCTCCGTCTGCAGCCCTGCTGGTCCTCTGCCCGAAGCCGGAGATGTTCTTCAGACCTCTCCACACGTCCCTGACGTTGTTCTGTGCCAGCTGCTGTGCTTTCATGTAAATCCTTGGTGGCGCTTCATAGCGAAGCCGGTGAGGCCGCAGCGAGCTTGGCCTCCCCTGGGATTGCGCAATCCCATGTTAACTGTGATGACTTCCATTCTGTGAATGCATCTTCCTGTCTCTAGATCATAAATTCAATTGTTCAAACAGCGATTTTCCACAATTTAATATATGTGGATTACGAATTGTGTTTTGGTCATCAAACTGTGTGCAGATAACATGTTTTCGTGGTGCTGGCCGATCATAAACAGCAAAGAACTGGTTGTAGGTGAGGCCGGCAGTTCCTTGGCCGCTAGGCAGGGGGCGCTCAAGGGGCACCGCTCGTGATCCCCAAATAGTAGAGTCAAAACAAGTTATTGATGTTTTATTAGCGAGTTTTGCTAAACAAGTAAAGCACTAAAAAGACTAAACATACAGCTGGAACAGGACTGATCAGGGAAGGCTTTCCTCCCTGGCAGTGAGCTCCATTGAGACAGAGACTTTTAAAACTGAAGAAGATAAAGAGAACTTTTACCGGAAAATGATGATATTTTTGTTCAGAAAGAGCGCCACAGGGACTTAAATTATAAGTAGAGGTAAGACAGCGATACTTATTCATGTTTTGTTTTTGTGATAAAATGTGCGTAATGTGGGTTATAGTTTTAGAATGTGTTACAAATGCAGAAATCCATCATAGCTCATAAACTGTTACCAATCAAATGACAATTTTTTTTCATCAAAGAACCAATATTTTTCCATGTATCTTGGTGAATTTATTTGGCTCAATCAGTCTCCTTCAGCACTTTGCAACGAGTCTACTCTGTAGAGTGTATATATTTGTAAATCTGACTCTGATGACGTCAGTGCCTCACCAGCTATGAACCCTACCGCACGTCACTGACTACAACCACCACCACCACCATATTTTACATCAGACACCGGAGCAGATGAAGGCCTGCTGTTGGGAACATGTCAGTCAATTTGACACATTTCGCAGCATCCGTTTGAAGAACTCGTTTGTTTTTTTCGTGCAGTTTCTCTGCGCCTCCCTTGCGTTTCTTATCCATTACTACTGTGAACACCGCTGCACAAAGTTCCACATGGAGCGTGAAGGTGTTTTTCTACTTTATGATTGGCCTAGCCCTTTAGACTGTCAGGGATGATAACCAATGGGCTGCAGTAGCCTGTGGTAAGGGCCGGATGATCGGAACAGACTCTTGCGCTGCTGATATTTTTCTTCATGCATTATGCAAATATAACGAGGCAGATATATAAAATAATAATATTAATAATAATATTAATAATAATAATAATACATATTATTAATATACATGTCGGGTCTGCCGGCCCAAACAGCACGTCGGCCCACCGGGAAAATGCCCGGTACGCCCGATTACCAGTCCATGCCTGCATGTCATCTAAAGGCAGTTTACAATGTCAAAATCAATCAGATTATACATATTAAGTCAGATTATCCAGATTGGTAAAATAAATTCCTATATAAGGGAACCAGTTGATTTCATCAAAGTCGTAACAAGCAGCATTCACTCCTGAAGAAGCGTAGAGCCACAGGGAGAGTCGTTTGCATTGTACATGGCTTTGCAGCAATCCCTCATACTGATCAAGCATGAAGTGACAGCAGAAGGAAAAACTCCCCATTAACAGGAAGGAAAAACCTCCAGCAGAACCGGGCTCAGTATGAACGGTAATCTGCCTTGACCGACTGGGGGTTACAAAAGAGAGAGAAGAGACACAACAAGACAGACAAAAAAGCACAGAAGCACACATTGATCCAGTAATGTGTTTTACATTAGATGGTAATAGCAGGTGATCTGTCTTCCATGAATGATGTCACAGCTAACAGAACGCCAGACCAGGTGTACCTACTATGAAGATAAAAGAGAGAGAACAGAAAGTTAAAAGCTAAAATGACAACAGTCATGCAAAATTGAAGAACAATAGACCCTGATGTCCTCCAGCAGCCTAAGCCTATAGCAGCATAACTATAGAGGTAGCTCAGGGTAACATGAACCACTCTAACTTCAAGCTTTGTCAAAAAGGAAAGTCCCAAGAGCCAGCTTCTAGTGGAGGAGTTCAAGTATCTTGGGGTCTTGTTCACGAATGAGGGGAAGATGGAGCGGGAGATCGACAGGCGGATTGGTGCGACGTCTGCTGTGAAGCGGGCGCTGTACCGATCCGTTGTGGTGAAGAGAGAGCTGAGCCAAAAGGCCAAGCTCTCGATTTACCAGTCGATCTACGTTCCTACCCTCATCTATGGTCACGAGCTTTGGGTCGTGACCGAAAGAACGAGATCCCGGATACAAGCGGCCAAAATGAGTTTTCTCCATAGTGTGTCTGGGCTCTCCCTTAGAGATAGGGTGAGGAGCTCAGTCATCCGGGGAGGACTCAGAGTAGAGCCGCTGCTCCTCCACATTGAGAGGAGCCAGGGCATCTGGTCAGGATGCCTCCTGGACGCATCCCTGGTGAGGTGTTCTGGGCACGTCCCACCGGGAGGAGGCCCAGGGGAAGACCCAGGACACGCTGGAGAGACTATGCTGGCCTGGGAACGCTTAGGGATTCCCCCGGAGGAAGTGGCCCAAGTGGCTGGGGAGAGGAAGGTCTGGGCCTCCCTCTTGAAGCTGCTACACCCGCGACCTGACCCCGGATAAGCGGAAGACGATGGATGGATGGAAAAAGGAAAGTTTTAGGATTAGTCTTAAAAGTAGACAGGGTGTCTGCGTCACGGACCAAAACTGGGAGTTGGTTCCACTGGAGAGGAGCATGATAGCTAAAGGATCTGCCTACCATTCTGGTTTTACAGACTTTAGGAACCACCAGCAGACCTGCTTTCTGAGAGTGAAGTGGTCTGTTAGAAATTACTAAAGTTTGTCCACAACATACACATGTGGAATATTGCTAACGTGTTACTTTAGCAATATTCCAATTGCTAAAGTGTTACTTTTACATTACTACTTTTGCGTGTGTATCCACCAATTTAACTGTCAAACTTTCATAAAAGCTGTCTTAATGCAAGAAACGAAACCCTTAAACACATGAAATAATTAACTTTAAATAACTAAAAAGGTTTTGTTAACTTTTCACATGAAGCTGGATTAACAGCTAGTAAGATACCTTTGATTAAGTTGGTATACTAATGTTTAAACCAGGGGTGTCAAACGTACGGCCTGCGGGCCGGATCTGGCCCGCCGAACGATTTAGTCCGGCCCGGTGGCCAAATGCATTTTCATTATTCAACGGCTGTGTCTCCTCGGTGCATGGACCGATCTGCACCATACGCATACGTGTGTATTGCATGGTAGACGCATACGTGTGTATTGCATGGTAGACGGGTGAGGAAAATGCATGACAGCTTCTGCGGTGGCTGGCGGCGGGAGGTGCGCGTACCCTAGCGGTGGCCCATAGGCCAGAGCGGCGCTTGGCTGCGAGGGCCGATCATCACCGCTTGCGGTTTTAATTATCAGTGAGAATGCTTTACAGCATTCTCACTACTACTGATACTACTACTACTACTACTACTACTACTACTACTACTACTACTAATGATACTACTGCTACTACTACTATTACTACTACTAATACAACTACTACCACTACTAGTACTACTGATACTACTACTAATACTACTACTACTACTACAAATTCCTTCAAATTCTTTAAAAACTGATACTACCACTACTACTGATACTACTACTACTACTAATACTGATACTACTACTATTACTACTACTAATACAACAACTAGTACTACTGATACTACTACTACTACTACTACTACTACAAATTCCTTCAAATTCTTTAAAAACTGATACTACTACTACTGCTGATACTACTACTACTACTGACACTACTACTATTACTACTAATAATACAACAACAACTACTACTACTAGTACTACTGATACTACTACTACTACTACTACAAATTCCTTCAAATTCCTCAAATTCCTTAAAAACTGATACTACTACTACTGATACTACTACTACTACTGCTACTACTGATACTACTACTACTACTGCTACTACTGATACTACTGATACTACTACTACTACTTCTGATACTACTACTACTACTACTGATAGTACTTCTACTATTACTACTACTACTACTACAAATTACTTCAAATTGTTCAAATTCTTCAAATTTTTCTAATTCTTCAATGTTTTTTAGCTATTTTTTCTCTTCTGCATTGATCTTCTGCATCTTCTCCTCAAATCATTCTGCAATTTGGCATTCTCACTCGCTGTTGCGTAGGAACAGCTTTTTCTAGTCAGTGAGAATGCTATACAGCATTCTCACTTATTGTTTTCCTGTTTTTCTTTATTATTATTATTATTATTATCAGTGAGAATGCTATACAGCATTCTCACTTATTGTTTTCCTGTTTTTCTTTATTATTATTATTATTCCGTACGTTTTTGTGCGTCTAACTACTCCTGCATACTTCAACCGATTTCAACGATTTTCGTACCAAAACGTACGGCTCGTTCTCGACATTACTGCTATATCTCATGGTTATGGTACCTTTTATACTTTTTAAAGTATTTGTACTTTTTGTGCGTTTTTGTTCCCATTGAAATGAATGCAAATTCCTTCAAATTCTTCAAATTTTTCATATTCCTTCAAATTCTATCAAATTCTTGTAATCGTTCTTAATGTTCAAATTGTTCAAATGGTTCAAATCTTTCAAATTTTTCAATTTTTTTCAAATTTTTCAGATTTTTTCAATATTGTCGAATACTTCAAATACTTCAAATTCTTCAAATTTTTCAAATTCTTCCAATCCCTTCTAGTTCTTCTGATACAACTGATATTAATACTACTACTACAACAGATACTACTACTATTGATACTACTACTACTACTACTACTACTGATACTATTACCACTACTACTACTAATAATGATACTCTTGCTGCTACTGCTACTACTACTGATGCTACTGCTGATACTACAACAACTATTACTGATACTACTACTATTACTACTACTACTACTACTACTACTAGTACTACTGATACTACTACTACTACAAATTCCTTTAAATTCTTCAAATTCCTTCAAATTCTTTAAAAACTGATACTACTACTACTACTGATACTACTCCTACTGATACTTCTACTACTACTACTGATACTACTACTACTACTACTACTGATATTACTACTACTACTGATACTACTACTACTACTACTAATGATACTACTGCTGCTACTGCTACTACTACTGCTACTACAACAACTACTACTGCTACTACTACTATTACTACTACTAATACAACTACTACCACTACTAGTACTACTGATACTACTACTAATAGTACTACTACTACAAATTCCTTCAAATTCTTTAAAAACTGATACTTCCACTACTACTGATACTACTACTACTACTACTACTACTGATACTACTACTATTACTACTGATACTACTACTATTACTACTACTAATACAACAACTAGTACTACTGATACTACTGATACTACTACTACAAATTCCTTCAAATTCTTTAAAAACTGATACTACTACTACTACTGATACTACTACTACTACTGACACTTCTACTATTACTACTAATAATACAACAACAACTACTACTACTAGTACTACTGATACTACTACTACTACTACTACTACTACAAATTCCTTCAAATTCCTTAAAAACTGATACTACTACTACTGATACTACTACTACTACTGCTACTACTGATACTACTGATACTACTACTACTACTGATACTACTGATACTACTACTACTACTACTGATAGTACTTCTACTACTACTACTACTACTACTACTACTACTAATTACTTCAAATTCTTCAAAATTTTCTAATTCTTCAATGTTTTTTAGCTATTTTTTCTCTTCTGCATTGATCTTCTGCATCTTCTCCTCAAACCATTCTGCAGATTAGCATTCTCACTCGCTGTTGGGTAGGAACAGCTTTTTCTAGTCAGTGAGAATGCTATACAGCATTCTCACTTATTGTTTTCCTGTTTTTCTTTATCAGTGAGAATGCTTTACAGCATTCTCACTTATTGTTTTCCTGTTTTTCTTTATTATTATTATTATTATTATTATTATTATTATTATCAGTGAGAATGCTATACAGCATTCTCACTTATTGTTTTCCTGTTTTTCTTTATTATTATTATTATTATTATTATTATTCCGTACGTTTTTGTGCGTCTAACTACTCCTGCATACTTCAACCGATTTCAACGATTTTCGTACCGAAACGTTCGGCTCATTCTCGACATTACTGCTATATCTCATGGTTATGGTACCTTTTATACTTTTTAAAGTATTTGTACTTTTTGTGCGTTTTTTGCTCCCATTGAAATTAATGCAAATTCCTTCAAATTCTTCAAATTTTTCATATTCCTTCAAATTCCTTCAAATTCTTGTAATCGTTCTTATTGTTCAAATTGTTCAAATGGTTCCAATGGTTCAAATCTTTCAAATTTTTCAATTTTTTTCAAATTTTTCAGATTTTTTCAATTTTTTCGAATACTTCAAATACTTCAAATTCTTCAAATTTTTCAAATTCTTCAAATTTTTCAAATTCCTTCTAAATCTTCTGATACAACTGATATTAATACTACTACAACAGATACTACTACTACTACTACTACAACTGATACTACTACTACTGATACTACTACTACTACTACTGATACTACTACCACTACTACTACTACTAATGATACTATTGCTGCTACTGCTACTACTACTGATGCTACTGCTGATACTACAACTACTACTGATACTACTACAAATTCCTTCAAATTCTTTAAAAACTGATACTACTACTACTGATACTACTCCTACTACTACTGATACTTCTACTACTACTACTACTGATACTACTACTACTACTACTGATACTACTACTACTACTACTGATACTACTACTATTACTGATACTACTACTATTACTGATACTACTACTACTACTGATACTACTACTATTACTGATACTACTACTACTACTGATACTACTACTACTACTACTACTACTGATACTACTACTAATGATACTACTGCTGCTACTGCTACTACTACTGCTACTACAACAACTACTACTGCTACTACTACTATTACCACTACTAATACTAATACTACTACTACTACTAGTACTACTGATACTACTACTAATAATAATACTACTACTACTACTACTACTACTACTACAAATTCCTTCAAATTCTTTAAAAACTGATACTACTACTACTACTGATACTACTACTACTACTACTGATACTACTACTGCTACTACTGATACTACTACTACTACTACTGATACTACTACTACTACTAATGATACTACTGCTGCTACTACTACTGCTACTACAACAACTACTACTGCTACTACTACTATTACCACTACTAATACTACTACTACTACTAGTAGTACTACTGATACTACTACTACTACTACTACTACTACTACTACTACTACAAATTCCTTCAAATTCTTTAAAAACTGATACTACTACTACTACTGATACTACTACTACTACTACTGATACTACTACTACTACTATTGATACTACTACTACTACTACTGATACTACTACTACTACTAGTATTACTACTGATACTACTACTACTACAAATTCCTTCAAATTCTTCAAATTCCTTCAAATTCTTTAAAAACTAATACTACTGATACTACTACTACTACTGCTACTACTGCTACTACTACTACTACTGCTACTACTGATACTACTACTACTACTGCTACTACTACTGCTACTACTGATACTACTACTACTACTACTGATACTACTACTACTACTACTACTACTACTACTACTATTGATACTACTACTACTACTACTGATACTACTACTATTGATACTACTACTACTACTACTGATACTACTACTACTACTAATGATACTACTGCTGCTACTACTACTGCTACTACAACAACTACTACTGCTACTACTACTATTACTACTACTAATACAACTACTACTAGTAGTAGTACTACTGATACTATTACTAATACTACTACTACTACTACTACAAATTCCTTCAAATTCTTTAAAAACTGATACTACTACTACTGATACTACTACTACTACTACTGATACTACTACTATTACTACTACTAATACAACTATTACTACTAGTAGTACTACTGATAGTACTACTACTACTACTACAAATTCCTTCAAATTCTTTAAAAACTGATACTACTACTACTACTGATACTACTACTACTACTACTGATACTACTACTATTACTACTAATAATACAACTACTACTACTACTAGTACTACTGATACTACTACTACTACTACTACAAATTCCTTCAAATTCTTTAAAAACTAATACTACTTCTACTGATACTACTACTACTACTGATACTACTACTACTACTACTACTACTACTACTACTACTACTACTGATACTACTACTACTACTACTACTACTGATACTACTGATACTACTACTACTACTACTACTACTACTACAAATTACTTCAAATTGTTCAAATTCTTCAAATTTTTCAAATTCTTCAATGTTTTTCATCTTTTTTTTCTCTTCTTCATGGATCTTCTGCATCTTCTCCTCAAATCATTCTGCAGATTAGCATTCTCACTCGCTGTTGCGTAGGAACAGCTTTTTCTAGTTATTATTATTATTATCAGTGAGAATGCTATACAGCATTCTCACTTATTGTTTTCCTGTTTTTCTTTATTATTATTATTATTATTATTATTATTATTATTATTATTATTATTATTCCGTACGTTTTTGTGCGTCTAACTACTCCTGCATACTTCAACCGATTTCAACGATTTTCGTACCAAAATGTTCGGCTCGTTCTCGACATTACTGCTATATCTCATCGTTATAGTACCTTTTATACTTTTTGAAGTATTTGTACTTTTTGTGCGTTTTTTGCTCCCATTGAAATGAATGCAAATTCCTTCAAATTCTTCAAATTTTTCATATTCCTTCAAATTTGTTCAAATTCTTGTAATCGTTCTTATTGTTCAAATTGTTCAAATGGTTCAAATCTTTCAAATTTTTCAAATTTTTTCAAATTTTTCAAATTTTTCAAATTTTTTCAAAATTTTCAAATACTTCAAATTCTTCAATTTTTTCAAATTCTTCAACTTTTTCAAATTCCTTCTAATTCTTCTGATACAACTGATATTAATACTACTACTACAAAAGATACTACTCCTACTACTACTACTACTACTACAACTGATACTACTACTACTGATACTACTACTACTACTACTGATACTACTACCACTACTACTACTACTAATGATACTATTGCTGCTACTGCTACTACTACTGATATTACTGCTGATACTACAACAACTACTACTGATACTACTACTATTACTACTACTATTACTACTACTACTACAACTACTACTAGTACTACTGATACTACTACTACTACTACAAATTCCTTCAAATTCTTCAAATTCCTTCAAATTCTTTAAAAACTGATACTACTACTACTACTGATACTACTCCTACTACTACTGATACTTCTACTACTACTACTGATACTACTACTACTACTACTACTGATACTACTACTACTACTGATACTACTACTACTACTACTACTAATGATACTACTGCTGCTACTGCTACTACTACTGCTACTACAACTACTACTACTGCTACTCATACTATTACTACTACTAATATAACTACTACCACTACTAGTACTACTGATACTACTAATAATACTACTACTGCTACTACTACTACTACTACTGCTACATATTCCTTAAAATTCTTTAAAAACTGATACTACCACTACTACTGATACTACTCCTACTACTACTGATACTACTGCTATTACTACTACTAATACAACAACTACTACTACTAGTACTACTGATACTACTACTACTACTACTACTACAAATTCCTTAAAATTCCTTAAAATTCTTTAAAAACTGATACAACTACTACTACTACTACTGATACTACTACTACTACTACTACTCATACAACTACTACTACTACTGATACTACTACTACTACTACTACTACTACTACTACTGATACTACTACTACTACTACTAATGATACTACTGCTGCTACTGCTACTACTACTACTACTAAAACAACTACTACTGCTACTACTACTATTACTACTACTAATACAACTACTACTACTAGTACTACTGATACTACTACTACTACTACTACTACTACTACTACTCCTGATACTACTACTACTACTACTACTACTGATAATACTACTGCTTCTAATGATACTACTGCTGCTACTGCTACTACTACTACTACTACTACAACAACAACTACTACTGCTACTACAACTAATACTACTACTACTAATACAACTACTACCACTAGTACTACTGATACTTACACTACTACTACTATAAAATTCCTTCAAATTCTTTAAAAACTGATACTACTACTACTAATACTACTACTAATAATAATACTACTACTATTACTACTACAACTACTACTAGTAGTAGTACTACTGATACTACTACTACTACTACTACTACTAGTACTACTACTACAAAATTCCTTCAAATTCTTTAAAAACTGATACTACTACTACTACTGATACTACTCCTATGACTACTGATACTACTACTATTACTACTACTAATACAACAACTACTACTACTAGTACTACTGATACTACTTCTACTACTACTACAAATTCCTTTAAATTCTTCAAATTCCTTCAAATTCTTTAAAAACTGATACAACTACTACTACTACTGATACTACTACTACTGATACTACTACTACTTCTAATACTACTGATACTACTACTACTACTACTACTACTACTGATACTGATACTACTACTACTACTACTACTACTAATTACTTCAAAGTCTTCAAATTCCTTCAAATTCTTTAAAAACTGATACAAATACTACTACTACTGATACTACTACTACTGATACTACTACTACTACTACTGATACTACTACTACTACTATTACTACTACTACTGATACTACTACTACTACTACTACTACTACAAATTACTTCAAATTGTTCAATTTCTTCAAATTTTTCAAATTCTTCAATGTTTTTCAGCTTTTTTTTCTCTTCTGCATGAAACTTCTGCATCTTCTCCTCAAATCATTCTGCAGATTAGCATTCTCACTCGCTGTTGCGTAGGAACAGCTTTTTCTAGTTTTTATTATTATTATTCCGTACGTTTTTGTGCGTCTAACTACTCCTGCATACTTCAACCGATTTCAATGATTTTCGTACCAAAACGTTCGGCTCGTTCTTGACATTACTGCTATATCTCATGGTTATGGTACCTTTTATACTTTTTAAAGTATTTGTACTTTTTGTGCGTTTTTTGCTCCCATTGAAATGAATGCAAATTCCTTCAAATTCTTCAAATTTTTCATATTCCTTCAAATTCTTGTAATCGTTCTTAATGTTCAAATTGTTCAAATGGTTCAAATGGTTCAAATCTTTCAAATTTTTCAATTTTTTTCAAATTTTTCAGATTTTTTCAATTTTTTCGAATACTTCAAATACTTCAAATTCTTCAAATTCCTTCTAGTTCTTCTAGTTCTTCTGATACAACTGATATTAATACTACTACTACAACAGATACTACTCCTACTACTACTACTTCTACTACTACTACTACTACTACTACTACTACAACTGATACTACTACTACTGATACTACTACTACTACTACTGATACTACTACCACTACTACTACTACTAATGATACTATTGCTGCTACTGCTACTACTACTGATGCTACTGCTGATACTACAACAACTACTACTGATACTACTACTATTACATCTACTACTACTAGTACTACTGATACTACTACTACTACTACTACTACAAATTCCTTTAAATTCTTCAAATTCCTTCAAATTCTTTAAAAACTGATACTACTACTACTACTACTGATACTTCTACTACTACTACTGATACTACTACTACTACTACTACTACTACTACTGATACTACTACTACTACTGATACTACTGCTGCTACTGCTACTACAACAACTACTACTGCTACTACTACTATTACTACTACTAATACAACGACTACCACTACTAGTACTACTGATACTACTACTAATACTACTACTACTACTACAAATTCCTTCAAATTCTTTAAAAACTGATACTACCACTACTACTGATACTACTACTACTACTACTGATACTACTACTATTACTACTACTAATACAACAACTAGTACTACTGATACTACTAATACTACTACTACTACTACTACAAATTCTTTCAAATTATTTAAAAACTGATACTACTACTACTACTGATACTACTACTACTACTACTACTGACACTACTACTATTACTACTAATAATACAACAACTACTACTACTACTAGTACTACTGATACTACTACTACTACTACTACTACAAATTCCTTCAAATTCCTTAAAAACTGATACTAATACTACTGATACTACTACTACTACTGCTACTACTGATACTACTGATACTACTACTACTGATACTACTACTACTACTACTGATACTACTATTACTACTACTACTACAAATTCTGCAAATTGTTCAAATTCTTCAAATTTTTCTAATTCTTCAATGTTTTTTAGCTATTTTTTCTCTTCTGCATTGATCTTCTGCATCTTCTCCTCAAATCATTCTGCAGATTAGCATTCTCACTCGCTGTTGCGTAGGAACAGCTTTTTCTAGTTATTATTATTATTATTCCGTACGTTTTTGTGCATCTAACTACTCCTGCATACTTCAACCGATTTCAACGATTTTCGTACCAAAACGTTCGGCTCGTTCTCGACATTACTGCTATATCTCATGGTCATGGTACCTTTTATACTTTTTAAAGTATTTGTACTTTTTGTGCATTTTTTGCTCCCATTGAAATGAATGCAAATTCCTTCAAATTCTTAAAATTTTTCATATTCCTTTGAATTCCTTCAAATTCTTGTAATCGTTCTTATTGGTCAAATTTTTCAAATGGTTCAAATGGTTATAATCTTCCAATTTTTTCAAATTCTTCAAATTCCTTGTAGTTCTTCTGATACAACTGATATTAATACTACTACTACAACAGATACTACTACTACTACTACTACTACTGATACTACTACTACTACTACTACTGATATTACTACTACTACTACTAATGATACTACTGCTGCTACTATTACTGATGCTACTGCTGATACTACAACAACTACTACTGATACTACTGCTGATACTACAACAACTACTACTGATACTACAACTATTACTACTACTAATACAACTACTACTACTACTAGTACTACTACTACTGATACTACTACTACTACTGATACTACTACTACTAATGATACTACTGCTGCTACTGCTACTACAACAACTACTACTGCTACTACTACTATTACTACCACTAATACAACTACTACTACTAGTAGTACTACTGATACTACTACTACTACTACTACTAGAAATTCCTTCAAATTATTTAAAAACTGATACTACTACTACTACTACTGATACTACTACTACTACTACTGATACTTCTACTATTACTACTGATACTACTACTACTACTACTGATACTACTACTACTACTACTACTACTACTGCTGCTGATACTACTACTACTACTGATTCTACTACTACTACTACTAATGATACTACTGCTGCTACTGCTACTACAACAACTACTACTGCTACTACTACTATTATTACTACTAATACAACTACTACTACTACTAATACTACTGATACTACTACAACGACTACTACTACTACTACTACAAATTCCTTCAAATTCTTTAAAAACTGATACTACTACTACTTATACTACTACTACTACTGATACTACTACTATTACTACTACTAATACAACTACTACTACTACTAGTACTACTGATACTACTACTACTACTACAAATTCCTTTAAATTCCTTCAAATTCTTTAAAAACTGATACTACTACTACTACTGATACTTCTACTACTACTACTGATACTACTACTATTACTACTAATAATACAACTACTACTACTACTAGTAGTACTATTGATACTACTACTACTACTACTACAAATTCCTTCAAATTCTTCAAATTCCTTCAAATTCTTTAAAAACTGATACTACTACTACTACTGATACTACTACTACTACTACTGATACTACTACTATTACTACTAATAATACAACTACTACTACTACTAGTACTACTGATACTACTACTACTACTACAAATTCCTTCAAATTCTTCAAATTCCTTCAAATTCTTTAAAAACTAATACTACTACTACTGATACTACTACTACTATTGCTACTACTGCTACTACTGATACTACTACTACTGATACTACTACTACTACTACTACTACTGACACTACTACTATTACTACTAATAATACAACAACAACTACTACTACTAGTACTACTGATACTACTACTACTACTACTACTACAAATTCCTTCAAATTCCTTAAAAACTGATACTACTACTACTGATACTACTACTACTACTGCTACTACTGATACTACTACTGATACTACTGATACTACTACTACTACTACTACTACTACTACTACTACAAATTACTTCAAATTGTTCAAATTCTTCAAAATTTTCTAATTCTTCAATGTTTTTTAGCTATTTTTTCTCTTCTGCATTGATCTTCTGCGTCTTCTCCTCAAATCATTCTGCAGATTAGCATTCTCACTTGCTGTTGCGTAGGAACAGCTTTTTCTAGTCAGTGAGAATGCTATACAGCATTGTCACTTATTGTTTTCCTGTTTTTCTTTATTATTATCAGTGAGAATGCTATACAGCATTCTCACTTATTGTTTTCCTGTTTTTCTTTATTATTATTATTATTATTATTATTATTATTCCGTACGTTTTTGTGCGTCTAACTACTCCTGCATACTTCAACCGATTTCAACGATTTTGGTACCAAAACGTTCGGCTCGTTCTCGACATTACTGCTATATCTCATGGTTATGGTACCTTTTATACTTTTTAAAGTATTTGTACTTTTTGTGCGTTTTTTGTTCCCATTGAAATGAATGCAAATTCCTTCAAATTCTTCAAATTTTTCATATTCCTTCAAATTCTTTCAAATTCTTGTAATCGTTCTTAATGTTCAAATTGTTCAAATGGTTCAAATTGTTCAAATCTTTCAAACTTTTCAATTTTTTTCAAATTTTTCAGATTTTTTCGAATACTTCAAATACTTCAAATTCTTCAAATTTTTCAAATTCTTCAAATTCCTTCTAGTTCTTCTAGTTCTTCTGATACAACTGATATTAATACTACTACTACAACAGATACTACTCCTACTACTACTACTTCTACTACTACTACTACTACAACTGATACTACTACTACTACTACTACTAATGATACTACTACCACTACTACTACTACTAATGATACTATTGCTGCTACTGCTACTACTACTGATGCTACTGCTGATACTACAACAACTACTACTGATACTACTACTATTACTACTACTACTACTACTAGTACTACTGATACTACTACTACTACTACTACTACTACTACTACTACTACAAATTCCTTTAAATTCTTAAAATTCCTTCAAATTCTTTAAAAACTGATACTACTACTACTACTACTGATAATACTCCTACTGATACTTCTACAACTACTACTGATACTACTACTACTACTACTACTACTACTGATACTACTACTACTACTAATGATACTACTGCTGCTACTGCTACTACTACTACTACAACTACTACTGCTACTACTACTATTACTACTACTAATACAACTACTACCACTACTAGTACTACTGATACTACTACTAATACTACTACTACTACTACAGATTCCTTCAAATTCTTTAAAAACTGATACTACCACTACTACTGATACTACTACTACTACTACTGATACTACTACTATTACTACTACTAATACAACAACTAGTACTACTGATACTACTACTACTACTACTACAAATTCCTTCAAATTCTTTAGAAACTGATACCACTACTACTACTGATACTACTACTACTACTGACACTACTACTATTGCTACTAATAATACAACAACAACTACTACTACTAGTACTACTGATACTACTACTACTACTACTACAAATTCCTTCAAATTCCTCAAATTCCTTCAAATTCCTTAAAAACTGATACTACTACTACTGATACTACTGCTACTACTGATACTACTACTACTACTACTGATACTACTGATACTACTACTACTGCTACTGATAGTACTTCTACTACTACTACTACTACTACAAATTACTTCAAATTGTTCAAATTCTTCATATTTTTCTAATTCTTCAATGTTTTTTTAGCTATTTTTTCTCTTCTGCATTGATCTTCTGCATCTTCTCAAATCATTCTGCAGATTAGCATTCTCACTCGCTGTTGCGTAGGAACAGCTTTTTCTAGTTATCATTATTATTATTCCGTACGTTTTTGTGCGTCTAACTACTCCTGCATACTTCAACCGATTTCAACGATTTTCGTACCAAAACGTTCGGCTCATTCTAGACATTACTGCTATATCTCATGGTTATGGTACCTTTTATACTTTTTAAAGTATTTGTACTTTTGTGCGTTTTTTGCTCCCATTGAAATGAAATTTTTCATATTCCTTCGAATTCCTTCAAATTCTTGTAATCTTTCTTATTGTTCAAATTGTTCAAATGGTTCAAATGGTTATAAAAATAATAATGTTTTCAATTTTTTTCAAATTTTTCAAATTTTTGCAAATTTTTCAAATACTTCAAATACGTCCAATTCTTCAAATTTTTCAAATTATTCAAACTCCTTGTAGTTCTTCTGATACAACTGATATTAATACTCCTACTACAACAGATACTACTCCTACTACTACTACTATTACTACTGATACTACTACTACTACTGATACTACTACTACTACTGATACTACTACTACTGCTGCTATTGCTGATACTACTACTGATGCTACTGCTGATACTACTACTGATGCTACTGCTGATACTACAACAACTACTACTGATACTACTACTATTACTACTACTACTAGTACTACTACTACTACTACTACTACTATTACTACTGATACTACTACTACTGCTGCTACTACTACTGATGCTACTGCTGATACTACTACTGATGCTACTGCTGATACTACAACAACTACTACTGATACTACTACTATTACTACTACTAATACAACTACTACTACTACTACTACAACTACTACTACTACTACTACAACTACTACTACTACTACTACTACTAGTACTACTGATACTACTACTACTAGTACTACTGATACTACTACTACTACTACTACTAGTACTACTGATACTACTACTACTACTACTGATACTACTACTACTACTGATACTACTACTACTACAAATTACTTCAAATTTTTCAATGTTTTTCAGCTTTTTTTCTCTTCTGCATGGATCTTCTGCATCTTCTCCTCAAATCATTCTGCAGATTAGCATTCTCACTCGCTGTTGCGTAGGAACAGCTTTTTCGAGTCAGTGAGAATGCTGCTAGGCCAGCCAGCAAAGCTGGCTGCTAGGGTCTACCTTGCTGCTCTCTGGAGGGAGGGAAAACTAGACAGTCCAGTGTAGCCCATTTAGCGTCTTTGCTGCTATATTTGGCGATATTCAGACCCCTTTAGCAATATTCTTTCAAAATGCAACTAGCACCAACAACTTTTAGCGACTTCTATTATTTTAATGGCAACTTTACCGAAAGCACCAGTCATTCTGAATCATTTCTCAAATTTCCAAACACATTTAATGACTATTTTTAATAATTATTTTATGTCTTGGCAAACGCCTGAGTCCCAAGTGTATGAATAAATATGCCCCACCCCACCAGTCAGCGTGTAAATGGGTGTGTGAATGGGTGAATGACTGAATGTAGTTTGAAGTGCTTTGGGGTGCCCTGGAGTTGATAAAGCGATATATAAGTAAAGGCCATTTATCATACATGCAGTCCCTCCTGAACAAAGCTAAAACAAACAGTCCTGCAGTTCATGAGTGAGAGTAGCTGCACAGAAAAAAAATCTTAATTTTAAGCCAACAGCTCAGTGCTTGTTTGTGTTTGCTTTCTGGAGTAAAATATGCAGTGTGGTCGCCACACTGGTACCAAAACTAAAACATACAGCAGCACATTTGTGAGAGCAGCTGTTCAGCGCAACCCTAAGGTCTGAGCAAATAGCTCAGTATTTGTGTTCACTGCTTGGTGTAAAAAGTGCAGTTGATTTTCCACTGGTACCAGGATATCTCTGACAGCATTTACAATATGAGGGTGTACCTTAGCAGCATAGCTCCACACTTCAATGCGATCCTGAAGTCTCTTCTTGCACTCTGGCTGCAGACGAACACGTTTGTCCTGCAGTGCCTCCATCAGGCATGACATTTCTAAGAAAGAAACGTAGCTTTGTCACTTAGAGTTTAACTTTGGGACATGCAGCAGCAACTACATTTATGCCGATGCCAAATAAACTAAAACGCTGTTCAAGTTTTTTTGACAGTTTGAATTTAAATGAAAAACCAGTACATAAAAACTAAAAAACTGATGTCAATTGTATCTAATGGACACTGTTAAACAGAGAAGAAAAAACAAACTGTAAAACATGACATATTGTAAAACAATGTGCAGTTATATATTTTTTGCTCCTTTGTTTTTCAGCCCAAAAAATGTATCACAACTACTACTACAGAAGTAGAGTCTAGGGCTGTCACGAATCATGGAATGATTCATTGACCTCGATTCATCAAACTCATGGAGGCAAAATCATCTGCCTCGAGGCTTTGTTATCATATCATTAGCTATTGCTAAATGGATCCCAAGTACAGTTGTCTACTATTAAGGGAGACAGTGATGTGCAAAAAGCAGTGAAGAGAAAGACTAAAAGTTTTACATGTGTAGGGAAGCGTTCAGTTTAAGAGAAAGGAAAACTGCACAGTGAGTTGGCTGGTATTGCCACAGCTTCTAGCTGCAGAAGATTAGCAGCTCTTCTGCTCAGTGCTCACTCAGTCCCCATCTTTCTGCTCTCGCCACAACCTTCTTTGATTGGTCAACATGGTGGCCCTGCGGCCAATCTGGTAAGGATAACAGCATTATGTGAAAACAGAGGAGTGCAGGTGTGAGTATTAGGTTGTCATGTAAAATAACCATAAGGGACAGATAAAAAGAAAGCATCTGTGACAGTTTGAAGATATTGGGAACAACAAGGCAGAGCTTTTTCACTGCAGAATGAAAATAATTTTAAGAGCAGGTTCCATTACAAACCTGCAAAGACATATCAGAACTGTCCATTTAGAGAAAAGTTTGGTTCTGTTCTGCAATTGTTTTGTTTTCTGCAACAAAAAACATTTGACTACAATATTACATCATTCTGTAAATCGACTGCTGTTTTTTCTTCATTTTGACTTGAACATTTCATTTTATCTAGATATACCGTATTATCTATTAATAATTGCAAAGTATTTATTGCCTTTCTGGTAAGGCTTTCTGTGCTGTACACCTTTAACTTCAAATGTAGCTTTTTTCATATTTCTTTATCTTGTGTGTAAGTCTCAGGGATGCGCACGTTGGTGTATCGTTTCACTGCTTCTCAGGATGCATTCCCACAGAGAAGCCTTGTGTAGGGCAGCTTGAGGGGGGCCGTTTGTCAAACTAATAACAGCTAGCACTAGCTTATGCTGTTTGAGAGGTTTATAGCTGCGGTGATGCACGTTCAAAGAGCTTTACTAACTCTTCTGTGTTGCTCACAAAAATCCATGTTGTACTGACGGTCTAATTTCAGTGTAACTGACAAATGCGCTGTTGAGGACCCTGCTTATTATTTAAAAAATCATTTTATTTTGTTTATTACTTATTTGCATGTGTTCTTTTATTTCCATTACTCATAAAATAACCTTAAGTAATTAAGTGAAAAAATCTGCAAAATGTGCCAAATGTTTATCCAATCACTCGATTGTCAGAATAATCGATTACCAAAATAATCAATTACTACAATAATTGTTATGACAGCCCTGGTAGAGTCAAATAAAAGCCTAAATGTTTCATATTTCCTAATAATTAGGATGTCAGTTGGCTTTTTTAAGGGTTTGTGTATGAGTGTTTGAGGACTCACGGCGCCCCTTGCCAGGTGGGATGGCAGCGCAGTGGTGCTTGATGTCCAGAGCGCAGGCAGTGTGAAGTACAGGATCAACGAAGATGTCTGCCTTGCTTTCCTTTAGCAAGTTCAGCACCTCCTGCAGGGAGGTAAAACAACAGGATGAGCAGCAGGGGATGGCAACACATGACTAAGAATGGAAAAAAAAGGCAAAGTGATTTTGTAGGACAACTGCTCAGAAACAAAACTGCAAGAACACGAGTACAATAAAATGTGTTTGTTTTTCCCTCTCGACACACAATGTTTATTTAATAATTATTTTCCTCAGAAAGCTAAACTTCACTTTATCAGAGTTACATTTACCTTCTTACATGCTTCCTGTTTAATCTTCAGAAGGTTGATTTTCAGACACTCCTCCACCTGTCCTGTCTGCTCCTGAGCTGCTGCCTCCTCTGGACACAGGCTCGAAATCTACACAAACACACTTACTTATACACATTTATTTAGAAAACACACAAGCTCTAACCTGTTCTGTGAAACAGTTTTGCATAGTGTAACCCACTGGAGTGATCCATTATTTTCCAACAGAAACACTATTTAGGAAAATGTGTGCATGGTTTGGATTGGTCCTTTCCAAATGCAGTGCTAATGCTTTACAGCTAGACATGTGAGGGGTGCGCAGTATGCAACCTCATGAACCATCAGTACTCTCTTTATATTGTTGATGGATGAGGGACCCTGATAGCAGTGTGTTTCTGGATAGAGGTCACTAACACATTTCTGAACATACCCACAGCAAAAGGAAGTGCAAGTAGTACAACACAACATAAACACATATGAAACTGCAACTGTAACCAATAGCGCACCATTGAATCTTGCTTGCATGCTGTATCACATACTGGATGAAAATCTCTCAGAGCAGTTTAAAAAGTACTGTGGACATCTACGGCACCAAATAACTTACTAATTGTTTTTAGGTAGAGTTATAAGCGTGTAAAAGGTTATAACATTTTAAACAATTGGCTCTGGATCAATTTGCCCCATTTTTATAATCATGACCCTTTGTGTTTCACACAATTTCCATTTATTTTGTTTCTGATACTTGTTTAGCAACATAACTATTATATGACATATGAGATCCAATAAAAAAATAAAAACATTTTATAACTATTTGAGTGTCATTTTGATAACTATGCAGGAAGTTGTGGGGCACTATCGTCTCCAATGTCTACAAGTAAGTCAAATGATGGCTGTGCAAAGCAGAGCTTTCCTTCAATAATATCCCTAATGCAAAGCATGAGCTTTGACAAAAGTACAGCATATCTGTGAACCAACTCTGGACAGACATATTTCATTGAGAAAACACATTAGGACCAATACTCTGAGATGAGATGAGGGATATTATGCAATTCTTGCCGTTGACATACATTGGCCATATCACGAGAAAGAACATACATTAACGTCAACTATTGGTCAGCTAGTATAATTTTCAGGAACAGTAACCCTTGTACAAAGAAAAAAAGGACTGTCACTTTTGGCAGCAACAGTAAACAGGTCAAAAGCTTATCAACGGTGATGTCATCTGATTTTGCTCTTCAGTAAGACGCTATTTCAATGTTTTTAACAAATCTATGCTTTTAAACCAGTGAAACCTGGAATGAACCATTTTATACTGAATATGTACACAGTTTATCAAAGGTGAAACATTCTATTCCATTTGTAAGAATATTAAGGGTGTACCTTCATCATAAAACAATACAAATTGTTGTTTTAATTTATGCGTTTCGAATTAGAGATAATTCCCCCATATCCCCATTGGAAAGGTCAGCTGTGTCTTTAGAGCAGTTTGCCTCTTTGCTGGATGTCTTGATTTTTTACCTTGATGTGGCTTGTAAGTTGTAGTTGTGCCACTAGCTTGGTTAAGATTAAAGTGAAGTGTTTATTTTTTGTGCCTTGTTTGAACTCTGTGCAGTACATGTCTAGGCCTGACCTGACAAAAACAAATAAAGATGAACATAAAAATAGTTTAATCAGGTTAGGACCAGGTAAACGCTAATGTTATGTTGAACCATTACCAACTGAAGCATTAATTGCCTATTTTCAACATATTCAATTAATGATAGGATGTTGTGAGTTATTGAAACACATATGTTCTTCATTTGCTAGTGTTTGGCTCTATGACACCCATCTAAAAGAGTAACTGATTAGTTAACAACCCTGCTACCCAGCAGGTTTATTTCATAGAGTAATTTGTTGTCATAATTTATTATTATTTGAACAATTTGAAGTAATTCAGGAATAAGACCGCCTCTCTGGTCAAAGCCCGCCCCACACTAGCGTATGCGCTAAATACGACATTAAGACCTCCCCCTCACGCATCACGCAAGGTCGTAGGTTATATGTCGTCATAGTTGCCATCTTGGGAAGGTGCAGAGTAGCTAAGCAGCTAGCTAGTTTGTAGTGAAACCCTGAAGCGTCCATCTAGTTTCTCAAAGCTATTTTGTCTTTCAATGCTGCTACGTAAAGTGCCGACGTCTTGAATGTGATGTTTAAACAAATGTGAGTTGAACTAAGAATTGCTACCTCTCATTTTAATTCATTTGTGACTTGTTTATTTTCATTTACTTTTCTTTGGCATGTTTTTTTTTGTAGTGAGTACAGTTTCCTAGGTTATTGAATTAGAATTAGATTGTTTTGGTTCAATAAATAATAACGTATGGAATAGTAATTGTTTTTGTTTATTTTGATCCAGAAGTTATATGGTTTCGAAGAGTACAGAATTACCTCTTTTTGAGTTAACAACTGAAATCAACTGAGACATTTTCATTGGTTTGTGGTAAAGGAGTAAGGATTAAACCCTAATTGCAGTTATAATTTGAGTTATCAACGTTTACTGGATAAATCTCATCGGTCA
Source organism: Fundulus diaphanus (assembly GCA_037039145.1). Lineage (NCBI taxonomy): Eukaryota > Metazoa > Chordata > Actinopteri > Cyprinodontiformes > Fundulidae > Fundulus > Fundulus diaphanus. The sequence goes on from CM073134.1 coordinate 54,802,707, forward strand.
GAAACTTGTCAGGTCACACTTTTCCAGTATAAATAAGTTCATAACAGCTAATTAATAAATGCATTATTAGTATTAATCATTACAAGCTTATAGCCCTGGGATCACAACCATTTGAATTATATTTGTTATAGCTACCATTTGAGTTTGAATGACCTATTATTAAAATTATAATAGCAAATTATAATTAATAATAATAATCATAATCAAACAGGTTTCTGGCATAACACCATAATCCCCCTTCTGCCAAACTTTACACTTGGCAAAATGAAGTCATACAAGTACTGTTCTCCTGGCAGCCGCCAAATCCAGACTTATCCATCAGATTTCCAGATAGTGAAGCGTGATTTTTCACTCCAAAGAACGTGTCTCCACTGCTTTGGAGTCCAGTGGTGGCAACACTTTGCATTGCACTTGGTGATGTATGGCTTGGATGCAGCTGCTCGACCACGGAAACCCATTCCATCAAGCTCTCTGTGCACTGTTCTTGAGCTAATCTGAAGGCCACATGAAGTTTGGAGGAGTGTAGTGATTGACTCTGCAGAAGGTTGGCAACCTCTTTGCACTATGTGCTTCAGCATCCACTGACCTTGCTCCGACAGTTTACGTGGCCTACCACTTCGTGGCCGAGTTGCTGTCCTTCCCAAACATTTCTATTTTCTTTTGATACAGCTTACAGTTGACTGTAGAATATTTAGGAGCGAGGAAATTTCACGACTGGATTTGTTGCCCAGGTGGCATCCTATCAAAGTCCCACAATGGAATTCACTGGGCTCCTAAGAGCGACCCATTCTTTCACAAATGTTTGTGAAAACAGTCTGCATGCACAGGTGCTATATTTTTTTACAACTGAGGCCAAGGAAGTGAATGAAACACATGATTACAATAATTTGTATGGGTGGGAAAATACTTTTGGCAAAATAGTGTATGAGCAATACACTTAATGTTTGAACGGTCTTTTGTTTTGAAATTTCACATCAAATCTTAATGAGCTTTGTTGAGCAGCATCTGGAGGTGTTCTACTGTCATTCTGAATCAAACATTTTCCCTGAAAACGTAAGGTGTAGTAGCAACATTGACAGCAACTTAGTTCAAAGTGACTAAATGTAGAGATTTTGAAGGGCTTTTATTTTGAAATTCCAAATTGTTAAGCAACATCTGGAGGTGTTCTACTGTCAGGCTGAAGTGACAGTATCCACTGAAGATGTACCATTTAGTAGCAACATTGACAGCAAGTCAAATTGACTTAACATAGCGATTTTGGAGGGCTTTAATTTAGAAATTACACATTATGTAGATGGAATTTTGATGAGTAATATCTCAAGATGTTGATCTGTCATCTGTAAGTGAAAGTAGTCACTTGGAATAACAAATTGTTTTAGTATCCCTGTGCAAATTCTCCGTTATCCAGGTCATCGCAACAGCAAGCATGTTTAAGCCTGTTTGCTATTGTTTTAGTAGTTATTCAGGCTCAACAGTGACTCTGACCAAAATATATATTTCCATATTCACCAGTAGTCCTGAATAATAAAAAATGTTACATAAAGCTGTAAGAAATTATATTAACTAACTGAAGTCGATATGTGTAAAAAAATAAAGAATAAATGATGGCTGATCATGATTGGCTGGGACTTCATTATACTAAGCATGATTGTGTCTGGTGGTGTGGTTGCAAGGCAGTGGCCATGAGGTAAAACCTCAATACCAGCACATTTAATCAAATAAATTAAATAACTAACCAAAGCTCAAACATCTTTGAAATAAAGTAAAAATCAATGACAACACATGAAAATGTCATGTTTTTAGATTCCAAGTGTACTTTTAATTAATATTATACCTGTAAAGAAAAAAAATTGGTGAAAAGGGTTTCCAAGGCAAGAGTGTTGGCTTAGAGATGCCTGCAGTTCAAACTGAGTACTGCTAATAAAAACGATGGAGAAAGATTTGTATTATTTTTTTATGTGAAATTATTCCTCAGAATTGAAAGTCCAAATTCACAAGCCAAGTGTTGCTGTGTAAATAAATCTGATATGATGTGGATGTGATTTTTGAATGATGATAATACTTTATCTGCGACAGACTGGCGACCTGTCCAGGGTGAACCCCGCCTCTGTCCCAGTGAACGCTGGAGATAGGCACCAGCAACCCCCGCGACCCCATGAGGGATTAAGCGGGTTAGAAAATGGATGGATGGATGGATGGATAATGCCCTTTTATGCCCTTAATGTTACATGGAGAATATTTAAAATATCTGTGGCCCATCTTCCCAAAGTAAGAGTTGTAGTATGAACCAGATCAGATGATGTCTAGAATGGGTTTGGTAGCACTGCAATGATCTATAGTGTACTTATTGGCTATAAAATGCTTATAATAACAATGAAAAAATCTTAAAAAATTTAGTTTAGCACATTTTCCCAAAGTAAGAGTTGTAGTATGATCCAGATGAAGTGATCTATGTATTCTACAAGTTTGGTGGCACTACAATGATCTATGGTGTAGTCATTGCTCATTTTATGCTTATTCTAATAATAAAATAGGTGCCATTTGCCATTTAGGCTTTGGGAAATTCCTCAAAAAATGTATTATTTTCAAATCCAATAAATGTGGTATGATATAATAATTGAACTTTTATTGATCTCACAATGGAGAAATTCACTTCTGCATCTTAACCCATCCCTTTGGGGAGCAGTGGGCTGCCACTGTCCGGCGCCTGGGGAGCAATTGGGGGTTAAGGGTCTTGCTCAGGGACCCAGAATGGCAGCTTGTGGGAGATGAACTCAGAACCTCTGGGACTGAAGCTCTGTGCTCTAACCACTAGGCCACCACTCCCCCAATATACATGAGATCAGATACATATGAAATGAATTTGATAATAATCCACCTCTCCTTGGTGACGCTGTTGAATATTTCTCTCTGATTATGTTTCTGGGGTTGCAACTTGCAGACGGTCCCTAAGCAGTTGCGGAGCAGCGAGCTCTGCATAGAGACCAATGTAAGTCTCCCAGCGCGGTGGGAGACTCGTTCTGAGGAAACTACGGTTGTAGCTCACTGTCTCCCTTGCTGTGGTTGCGGAGAGGTGTCTGTTTTGTAGAATAAATCATCCACAGATGAGTTATTGATCTGGAAAAGCAGAATCTGTGAATATCTTTCTAACTTTACTGAAGTCGCAAACAGCTATTTCCGGGTCACGTAAACTGTGCTGATTAAATATTAAAATCAAACTCTGCTTGCTGTCCGTTTTTCCATTTCGTATTTTCGATCTGAGATTAGAGTTGAAATATGAAAAACCAATTCTTTTTTCGTTTTTGGTTTAAGCATAAGAAACAAAAAACAAAATAACCAGTCCATTTTTTATTTTTCGTTTTTTGATTTGCAATTGAAAATAGAAAGAATGAATGTTTCTTCGCTCGCTCGGCTCCATCTCTGCGCTCGCAAACTCAAAAACTATCCACACCACCAGCCAATCACAGACAGGTCTTTTTCATCCAATCATGGTATTTCTTGCAAATACTGCCTTCAGATGGATTAAATCAAAATGCTGCTATAAAATAAACAGTTGAATATTTTTGCCTAAAAATATTTAGGCTAAAATATTTAGAATAAAATTTTTAATTAGCCTTTCCTTGAGCTACTAAGTGAGGTGTGAAAAATGCTGATACCAGATTTCTTGATCAGGGCAAAATCTGGGGCAGCAGAGATTTGGTTCCCTTCTCCTTTCATTTCAAATTAGATTTGGGTATGTAATTTACACCAGTGCTCAAAGTTGTGATTATGTAATCTAGGAAATTAAGGATCAGCAAAAAAAGAAAAAGGAGCATTCATTCATTTCAATATAGGGTCACAGGGAGGCTGGTGCCTTTCTCCAGCGGTCTCTATGTGAGAGGCAGGGTACACCCTGGACAGATCCCCAGTCTATACCAGAGCAACATAGAGACATACAGGATGAACAACCATGTACACACACACACTCAAATATTCATATTTAGCTCTTACGTACATAGCATATACATGGAAATTTAGCAGGAGGTGTTTGATGATGCACCAATGGAGCTTCAAAAGCCCAGTGATACACATGTCTCAATGTTATGGACAGGTTTCCTGCAATAGCTTAAATGCTTGGAAAGATTTGATAATAGAACAGTAACTTAATTAATCAATACAAAACTTCTATTTCTAGAACAAAGAGACACCAAAAAAGACCAAAGAGCTGTATTTAATACACTATTTAATATCACTAATCTATTTAATACACTGTGCAATAATACTGAAAGAAGTGACTTCTGCTACCATTACCCCTGAATATATGTCAATACACATGTATATAAGTCACGGTGAATGTACATAAGATATCCTCTGCCTTATTTCTATTTTGTATTTTTATTTTATTATCTACTTCTTTTTGATCCACTGTATAAACGAGGACACACTGTATATACCTGATGCACCTTGTCCTACTTTTGGCACCTTCTTACGATTACTGATTACCGAGCCGATGTGACATGTGAATTTCTCCAATGTGAGATCAATGAAGCCTATCTTATCTTATCTTATCTTATAGACCCGTAAATATACCAGAAGAAAAAGAGTTGTGCCATTAAGCACTGTTTTAAGTTATCTAATGTTGATTAGATAACCCTCGGCCTGTTAGGTATTTTCCGGTGAATATCAACTCGAACAGCTGATATTAGGACAATAGTTGAAAGGGTGATTCGAGCCCTGGCATTATTTTAACAGCAAATTCTGCACACATATGGAATAAATGAGTGACAACTTCTCAAGTTCAAGAATTTAAAAGCGATATATGCAGAGAAGACCACTATAGAATGCTGTTTATCTGAATTAAAAGCTAAGGAACCACGACTATGTACATACAAAGAAAACAAAAAGGACAAAATAAATATTTGGTTGAAAACTATCGTCAGAACAATTCAGTGAATCCTGGTTCACTGCAGATCCAAGTTAGAGAACCACAGTTCATTGTTGTGCCATAACATGCCATGATAAATGATTGATCTCGGATTGGATTCTGAACAGTGGAAGAGGGTCACAAAGGAATTCCACTCTGCCCGTAACAGGAGACCCCCATGTTTGGACGGCCCTTTTTCCCAGCAGGAGGTCAGCTGTGACCACTCCTGCTGAGATAAAACCTTTCTCCCACAGACAAAGACTCTCTCTTCTCTTCAACTCTTCTCCCACTTCTACAGACCACCTCTCCAGGACAAGGGAGAGGGCCTGAACTATGGGGCCATATGGCCTCATCTGCTGAAACATCTGAAAGATTGCCTGGACCAACAACACTTGATCCAGGGTCTGCTCGATTCAACTGCCTGCTTCAGCAGAGGACCTGACTGAATCCGGACAAACAACATGTCTGGGCAAATACACATTAAAAATAAACCATTTGACTTTCCCTGTCAAACCTGTCTGTGCCTCTGTGTCAGTTCAGTTGACTTTGGGCCGTCCGGTTGAAAGAAGTTGCTCCAAGGTGAAGCTTGTTGTCTGAGCGGTGAGCAAGCGGCTAACTCATGGCGGGGCAATGAGGAAAGGGCTCCCACTCCTTCATACAGTTCAATTCAATTCAATTCAATTTTATTTATATAGCGCCAAATCATGAAACATGTCATCTCAAGGCACTTTACAAAATCAAGTTCAATCATATTATACAGATTGGGTCAGATTATACAGATTGGTCAAAATGTCCTATATAAGGAAACCAGTTGATTGCATCAAAGTCCCGACAAGCAGCATTCACTCCTGGGGAAACGTAGAGCCACAGGGAGAGTCGTCTGCATTGTACATGGCTTTGCTGCAATCCCTCATACTGAGCAAGCATGAAGCGACAGTGGGAAGAAAAACCACCCATTAACGGGAAAAAAAAACCTCCGGCAGAACCGGGCTCAGTATGAACGGTCATCTGCCTCGACCGACTGGGGTTACAGAAGACAGAGCAGAGACACAACAAGAGAGACAAAAAAGCACAGAAGCACACATTGATCTAGTAATCTGTTCTACATTAGATGGTAATAGTCGGTGATCTGTCCTCCCTGGATGATTTCACAGTCAACAGAACGTCAGACCAGGTGTACCTACTATGGAGAAAAAAGAGAGAGAACAAAAAGTTAAAAGCTGAAATGACAACAGTCATTTCAATGTAATGCAATGCAAATCTGGAGAACAGTAGACTGGAGAACAGTAGAAATCAGTAGAGTGAGAAAAATAGGCCCTGATGTCCTCCAGTAGCCTAAGCCTATAGCAGCAAAACTATAAAGGTAGCTCAGAGTAACATGAGCCACTCTAGTTATAAGCTTTGTCAAAAAGGAAGGTTTTAAGATTAGTCTTAAAAGTAGACAGGGTGTCTGCTTCACGGACCAAAACTGGGAGTTGGTTCCACAGGAGAGGAGCCTGATAGCTAAAGGATCTGCCTCCCATTCTACTTTTAGAGACTCTAGGAACCATCAGCAGACCTGCAGTCTGAGAGCGAAGTGCTCTGTTAGGAACATACGGAGTAATCAGAGCTCTGATATATGATGGAGCTTGATTATTAAGGGCTTTATACGTTAGAAGAAGAATTTTAAATTCTATTCTTGATTTAACAGGAAGCCAATGAAGGGAAGCTAAAATTGGAGAAATATGATCCCTCTTGTTGATTTTCATCAGAACTCTTGCTGCAGCATTTTGGATCAGCTGAAGACTTTGAATTGCATTTTGTGGACTTCCTGATAGTAAAGAATTACAATAGTCCAGCCTTGAAGTAACAAATGCATGGACTAGTTTTTCAGCATCACTCCTGGACAGAATGTTTCCAATTTTGGCGATATTCCGGAGGTGAAAAAAGGAAACTCTGGAAACCTGTTTAATATGGGATTTAAATGACATGTCTTAGTCAAAAATAACACCAAGGTTTTTTACTTTATTACCAGAGGCCAAGTTAATGTCATCCAGATTAAGTGATTGGTTAAGAAGTTTATTTTTTGAGGACTCTGGCCCAAAGATTACAACTTCGGTCTTGTCAGAATTTAGATGCAGGAAATTTAAAGTCATCCAGCTTTTGATGTCATCAAGACATGACTGCAGTCGAAGTAATTGATTGGATTCATCAGGATTTATGGATAGATATAGCTGAGTGTCATCAGCATAACAGTGGAAATTAATCCCATGCTGTCTGATAATTTTGCCGATCGGAAGCATATATATAGTAAAGAGAATTGGTCCAAGGACTGAACCCTGTGGTACTCCACAGGTGACCCTAGAGTTTGAGGAAGATTTATTATTAACATGAACAAACTGGAATCTGTCCGACAGATAAGATTTAAACCAGCCTAATGCTTTCCCCTTAATCCCTACAGTATGCTCAAGTCTTTGTAGGAGAATATTGTGATCAACTGTATCAAATGCAGCACTAAGATCTAACAGGACAAGTACAGACACAAGTCCATTATCTGAGGCCATGAGAATATCATTAGTGACCTTCACCAGAGCCGTTTCAGTGCTATGATGAGCTCTGAAGCCTGACTGAAACTCCTCAAGTAGGTCATTGCTTTGTAAATGTTCACAAAGTTGATTAGCAACTACTTTCTCAAGAATTTTAGATAAGAAAAGAAGATTAGATATAGGTCTGTAGTTTACTAGCTCATCTTGATCAAGAGAAGGTTTCTTAAGTAAAGGTTTAATAACAGCTACTTTAAAAACCTGTGATACATATCCATTTACTAAGGATAGATTAATCATGTCTAAAATAGGACCACTGATCAAAGGGAATACCTCCTTAAACAACTTGGTTGGAATTGGGTCTAACATACAGGTAGAAGGTTTAGATGAAGCTAAGATTTTAGATAGCTCAGAAAGCTCTACTGCTTCTAAACAGTTCAGACACAGCGCAGGTTCTAAAGATTCCTCCAATGCTGCCTTACTTACTGGGGATGAGGTAATCATGTTTGGGAGGATGCCAATTATTTTATTTTTAATGGCATCAATTTTATTTATGAAGAATTCCATAAAATCATTACTACTAAGAGCTAAGGGAATGGATGGATCAACAGAGCTGCAGCTCTGAGTAAGTTTGGCAACTGTACTAAAGAGAAATCTAGGATTATTTTTATTCTCTTCAATTAATGATGAAAAATATGCTGCTCTAACTCTGCGAATGGTCTTGTTATACAACAATAGACTGTCCCTCCAGATTAAGTAGGATTCCTCTTGGTGTGTAGAGCGCCATTTTCTCTCCAATTTCCTAACATTGTGCTTCAAGGAACGCAGCTCTGAATTAAACCAGGGAGCCAGCTTCCTGTGAATTATCACCTTCTTTTTCAAGGGAGCTACATTATCTAATGCAGAACGCAATGAGGAAGTCACACTGTTAGCAAATGTATCTATTTGTGAATGGGAAGAAACAGCATTGCTGCCATCTACAGGGCATTTCTGCAATACTGAGGATATTAAGAGGGGGACAGACTCTTTAAGTTTTGATACAGCATTATCCGATAAAGATCTACTATAATGGAACCCTCTTTTGGGGGTGGAGAAATCGGTTAGATGAAACTCAAATGTTATTAAAAAATGATCAGATAGGACAGGGTTGTGAGAAAATACTGTTAGTTCTTCACAATCAATGCCATATGTCAGCACAAGGTCCAAAGTATGGAGCCGAGAGTGCGATGGCTTATGCACATTTTGAGCAAAACCAATTGAATCTAGGATAGTTTTAAAGGCTACACTAAGGTTATCACATTCAGTGTCAACATGGATGTTAAAATCACCCACTATAATAACCTTGTCAGTATTTAACACCAAATCAGATAAGAAGTCTGACAGTTGATCCAAAAACTGAGTGTAAGGGCCTGGTGGACGATACAAAACAATAAACAGAAGAGGTTTTATTGCTTTGCAGTTTGGATGAGGGAAACTGAGGGTTAAATGTTCAAAAGAACTGTAATTATTAATTGGCCTGGGACTAATTAATAAATCAGACTGAAAGATGGTTGCCACTCCTCCTCCTCTTCCCACAGATCTGGGAATGTGGAAATTTGAATAACTGGAGGGAGTTGACTCATTTATACTAACGTAGTCCTCTTGTAGCCAGGTTTCTGTGAGACAAAACAAATCAATCTGATTATCAGAAATCAATTCATTAACTAACAAAGTCTTTGGAGGGAGAGACCTTATATTTAATAGACCACATTTAATTCTTTTATTTTTTGGTTCAAAGTGATCCGTATGGATTTTTATTAGATTTTTATGATTTGTTCCCTTTAGATCAGTTTTTGATTTGTTAAGTTTTGGCCGTGGGAAAGACACCGTCTCAATAGGGTAAAGGGTGGGTAACAGTACAGAAGCTGCAGAGAGGTGTGTTAAACTACGGCTCTGCTTCCTGGTCTGGACCCTGGGTTGTCAGCATTTAGGAGAACTAATAAATCCGGCCAGATTCCTAGAAAGAAGAGCTCAGGGCTACAGGTCTCAGGCTGTAGGAAGCTCAGCACTGTGGGGGTTGCAGCATGAGGATCTCTGCACGGCAGACGTGTGATTTGGTCCCGGGTCATCTTAGAAAGATCATTTCCATGGCAAACGGCTGTTCAAGCTCCAATGTTGGAACAGGGCAGGGATGTACTTAGCTTGAATTCTGCCTGCATATAAGGCGAGTCTGCGAACCCCATACAGCCTGCATGGGTTGCTTGTCTCCCCAGTGTAGAATTTCTCCTCCAGAGTCCACAGGCAAAGAGAGCTAAGAGTGTTCTCCCCCGATACGGCCCAAGCAGAGAGCGATTGTACTGTGGCCAGGGGGCTTTACACACTTGCCCCCCTGCTATAAGGACAGGCACTCAAGGGGGGTGACTGCAACAGTCCCTTACATTTATTGTGGCCTTAGATCAGCCTTAGAGTCTGATCTTACATTATTTTCCTGTTGGCTGATTTCACAACAAACAACAGATGACCAATACAAAAGGTAAAAACATTAAGTTAAAGAAGTAATAGAAAACCTATAATAAGTCTAAAATTTCTGCTCAAGTAGAATAAAAAGCCTAATTAAAAATGTTTTAGAAGGGACCTAAATCCATTAAAGGTATTAGATTTCTTTATGATCAATGGAAGATCGTTCCAGAGTTTGGAAGCAACAACAGTAAAGCTCTGTTTCCTCGGGTCACAAAACAAGTCTAAGGACCTAAACCTTTCTTTAGGAACATGCATGTGTAAACGCTGTTAGATAATGAGGTGCCTGACCACTTAAACATTTATAAAACAAAATTATATTCTTAAAGTCAAATCTAAAATGTACAGGCATGGTCCTGTGTTTGAGTCTGACCCTGGGTCTTTCTGCATGGAGTTTGCATGTTCTCCCTGTGCAGGCGTGGGTTCTCTCCGGGTACTCCGGCTTCCTCCCACAGTCCAAAAACATGACTGTTAGGTTAATTGACCTCTCAAAATTCTCCTTAGTTGTGAGTGTGTGCGTGAATGGTCGTTTGTCCTGTCTGTCTCTTTGTTGCCCTGCGACAGACTGGCTACTTGTCCAGGGTGTACCCCACCTCTCGCCCTTTGAATGCTGGAGATAAGCACCTGCACCCCTCGCGTCCGCCCCTGATTGGATGAATAAGACTGGTCTGTGATTGGCTGGTGGTGTGGACAGTTTTTGAAGTTGCAAGCGCAAAGACAGAGCCGAGTGAGCAGAGAAACAGTCGAGCACACAGCTGGTTTTAAATGTGGAAGGAGCAGGTCGAGCGCGAGTGCAGAGTTGCGCACGAGCAGACATGGAGCCGAGTGTAAGGTGGGTGGGTGGATGTTTTTCAGAGCTGAGCGCGCTCCCAACAGGTATTGAGCGCGCGTGAGATTTAAAAGCTACTTGTTTCACTGTGCGCTCAGATTGGTGCCTGTGCACTCAAGTCAATGGCACAAACATTACGCATATTGAGGCAGGAGCAAGACATTATAGAATCTCATTTTTGTGAACACACAAATACTGTAAGAATTCAGCTTGCAGGCAGTTGTTAGATTAACTGGAAAAAGCAAAGAACATGATCCTCACAGAGCTGCCTGCTTTATAACAGTGAGTTTGTTGAAGCCGGTGTATTGTGTTTGTGATGGCGGTTGTACTGGAACAATAATTTCCCTCTGGGATTATTAAAGTATCTCTGATTCTGATTTGTAGCTTCTTCAACTCCAAGGCTATAAGTAAACTACAGATGGGTTGTGATAAGTGCTTGCTTGTCTATTCAGGTTATGATGTGGGATGTCAGGTCAACAGGCTCATGTTGAGCACTGATGGGTGAGTTTTGTTTGGTATCAGAACAAGGCAAGATGACTTCCACAAAACTGGAAATTTCTACTCGGTAAGGCGAAGGTTGATGATAAACTGCATAATCCCACAGAACTGTCCAGCATATGCATTCAGAACTCTTTCAGCCCCAGAGTAAATGTATCTTTGGATAAGAGAATAAAAGGTAGACCAACAGAGAGTAGAGATGGATTAAAATGACTGTTGACAAGGCGACTAATTAAAAAAAACTGAGTGTGCAACTACCAAAGTAATCACAAAAATAACCAGCCCCAATGAATTTCTGCTTAGCAGGAGTAATCACCTTAAAGAAGTGTCAGACCATAGGATTCTTAAATATTTGGCAAGTTCTTTTGAGTTGATCCACAGAGTCTGTGGACTGTTTGACAGACTGATTTACCGTCATATAACAGTAAAATGGGTGCAGGAAATATTTAAAGACCATTTTCTCCCCCTGCTGGTTAGTTGGCAACAATGCAACCTGTGTCATTTAACTTGGCAACTCCAATTTTTCAGATTAAATTTGCATTTGTTATAATCCCATAACAGCAGTAGACACCAAACATGTTACTAGAAAAGTGTTTTGCTGGACCTAGGAAATGATGGGATAGCTAGTAGATTTTTTTGAATGCCAATATAACTCATGGTCAAACAGAAACATTTAAACCTCATGTGTGCAGTGGATCTGCAGCTGAGGATCCAGTCTGTAGTCCAACGCAGACTCTTGCAAGATCATCCGAATCTGATCTTCACAGTCCGGAGACAGACGCTGCAAAACATACAGCCAAGAAACAAGATGAATCTTTGAAGCTTCGCTCTATAGGTGGAAGTCTTGTCTTCCTAAGACACTTGATATTATTACACACAATCACTACTAACTATAGAAAGTGTGGGGCTGTACAGTGCTTTGGCAATCTTTCACAAATAAAGTCCATGTCTATTTTTTCCATTGCAGAAACATCAAACCGAGTCTGTTGTCAAGAAATGGGACACTTATAATAGTCATTTGAACAGCACAGTTTGAGTGTTCCAAATATGGAACTGGAACATTGACATAAATAGAACTTTAAAGATGCACCACAGCCAACACTATCTTGTGTAAAAGAATTTGCTCATCAAAAGATACCATGTGAATGATTGAAGCAGTAAAGGGGCTCTCTCAAAAAAAGCAAATAGGTAGACATGAAGATCACCCCAAATAAAAACAAATGACACACTAGTGTGATCAAACATGCTCACAAGTTATCTCTCTCATTGTTTTTAGTTGTATTGCTTTGGTTATAAAGTATATGGCTAAAGCAAAATGTATAGAACCCATAACTTTATATTTCTGTTACTGAATATTGAGATACTGTTTGCTGCATGTTTTTCATCTAAATCCAATAATTTCCTTGTGACATCAAAGTTGATGTTTTTTCCAACTTTCTGCAGAAAAACTAAACATGATCAATGAATGAGACAGACTAAAGTCACACTCAGATTAAAAAAGGAATTAATCAGATTTGGTGGACAACACAAAAATGCCTTTGCCAACATGTTCACAATCTAACAAAATGAAGAACAAGTTGGGAGACTGATCAAATATTTCAGATTTGGCCAGACAATAAACAGGTAAGTCAGATCAAATGTTTTCCACCTGAAATCGTGGTGACTAATAATTAAACGTATGCAAAGGAAGAAGGGAATCAACTACCCATATCATGACTCTGACCTGGTCTGCATATTTGAGTTTAAGGCAGGAGATGACCTGACCCTCCAGCTCCCTGTCAACTGTTGCCTTGCTGAGGACAGAGTGACAGAATTTTGGGATGTCAGCTTTACAGGCCTTCCGTAGCACTGGGTTCAACCTGTAGTCTGGACACACATACAAAATAGTTAAATTTCTATCTGTTCTAGGCTAGCCAACATGTGCTAGGCTCAATGAGAGAGGTGAAAGGCAGAACTAACAGGGGGTCAGTATGTGGGTGTGTACCTGTGTTCTGGGTAATCTGCCTCTTGGTGATCATCTGTTTGCATTTAGGATCCATAAGTTCACTGTTCTTATTCTGTTTCAGGCACTGAAGAACGTTCTTTCCCTCTGACTCTGTACAGAACCGCTAAACAAAAAACAGTTGTTACAGAAAGGTGGAACATGGTGAATGGATCCCAAAGCGCGTCGTTCACTCATTCACGCACACATTCACACGTTGAAGGTAGTGAGCTACATCATCAAGACTTCTTGAGATCAAAGATCTTTTTTACAAGACTGTCCTGACAAACAGACAGTTAAACAGTGTTGTGGCATTACGCATTGTTTTAAGTTATTGAATGTTTACTAAATAACCCTCGGCCTGTTAGGTATTTTCCAGTGAATATAAGCCTGAGCAGCTGATATTAGGACAATAGTTGAAAGTGTGATTTGAGCCCTGGCATTATTTTAACAGCAAACTCTGCACACTATATTTTAATCAACAAATCCTCTCTACTTGGTTAGTGAAACTTAACTAAACTACTCAGTAAAATTAAGATAAAAAGAAGCTAAGCATAAAAGAACAAAATAAAAATAGTTGAAAAAAATCATTGGAACTAAGTTAGAGAACTAAAGTTCATCTCAAAGAATGTGGAATGAGATCAAATTACCTTAACTAACTTAGAACAACATTTGGTATGTGTTTCAACCCATTCATAATGCAATTCCTGAGTTAAACATTTAAAGAATGATTTGCTCAGTAAAATCACGTTTAATGACATTTGATTTTATTAATTAAATTATTTCTCCAGGAAATGATTAACGCTTGAATTAGTAATATAGGAGTAAACCACCAAGATAATAACAATGAACCGGAAATGACATGTCGGGGAACTTGTGCTGAGAAAATTTTGGAGTTAACTTTTTTTCAAAAGTCTAAAAATGTCTCGTGATATTCTCATATGTGTGCAGCGCAAGCTGTGGGCAATGTTTACATTAGCTTGAGTTCAATCCTAATGTTACACAAGCACCATTAAATCGACATCAATATTCCATATTAATGCTGTAATAATGCTCATACGGTTATCTACGAATGACGGAGCGAAACGTAAACAAGCATTATGTTTAAAAACGAACCGTAGTTGCCTTTACTAGGGGCCGTAGCAATAATGTTACCCAGGAAGCTAATAGCGCTAATGCAAGCAGACATTTGGCGCTAATTTAAAAGACTTTTAAGTTCTATTTGGTCGTACTGAGCTGTCCGGACAATACACACATTAATATCCCATTGCGGTATAAAATCATTATGGAAATATTCCATCCAGCCATCCGCCCGTCTTCCGCTTATCCGGGGTCGGCCGCGGGGGTAGCAGCTTCAGTAGGGAGGCCCAGACGTCGCGTTCTTTCGGTCATGACCCAAAGCTCATGACCATAGATGAGGGTAGGAACGTAGATCGACCGGTAAATCGAGAGCTTTGCCTTTTGGCTCAGCTCTCTATTCACCACAATGGACCGGCACAGTGCCCGCTTCACAGCAGACGCAGCACCAATCCGCCTGTCGATCTCCCGCTCCATCTTCCCCTCATTTGTGAACAAGACCCCAAGATACTTAAACTCCTCCACTAAGGGCAGCACATCCTCCCCAACCCAGAGGAGGCACTCTACCCTTTTCCGGCTCAAGACCATGGTCTCGGATTTGGAGGCACTGATTCTCATCCCGGCCGCCTCGCACTCGGCTGCGAACGGCTGCAGTGAGAGCTGTAGATCACGCCCTGATGAAGCCAATAGGACCACGTCATCCGCGAATAGCAGACACACAATCCTAAGGCCACCAAAACGGATCCCCTCAACACCTTAGCTGTGCCTAGAAATTCTGTCCATAAAAGTTATGAACAGAATCGGTGACAAAGAGCAACCTTGGCGGAGTCCAACTCTCACTGGAAATGAGTCCGACTTACTGCCGGCAATGCGGACCAGGCTCTGACACCAGTCATACAGAGACCTAACAGCCCTTATTAAAGGGCCCGGTACTCCATACTCCCGGAGTACCCCCCCCCCACAGGACCCGTCGAGGGACACGGTCGAATGCCTTCTCCAGATCCACAAAGCACATGTAGACTGGTTGGGCAAACTCCCATGCAGGGAAAACAACAGTTAGTTACAAAAAACACAGTACAATATCAATAACATCATTACATAAGACCCACTCTCCTAAAATCAAGTTAAACAGTGGCATATATATTTTGTTTGTGCTAAATCATTTATAAGACCCTTGAAGGTATAAAAAGAGACCAGCTCTTTCAAATGAAGTTCATCCTGAAGCAGATTCCAGGCTGATGGTGCAGCAAAAGGAAATGCTTTTGTAAAACATTTTGTGGGAACTCTAGGCACAGTCAACAATAAGCGCAGGTGTTACAACCCTTCAACAATTTCAACCTTGTTACCAAATTTTGAATATGCAAAGTAAAAGGTAGCGACAGATCAATAGTTATACCAAAATTTTTTTAATGTGCCACTACTTTAATTTCTATGCCTGTAAGAGTATGATTAGTCGGAGTTTTACTTTTAGGTGGTTTACCTAAAGAAAAGGTCATCAGTTTAGTTTTCTTAGAATTTAATCCCAGTTTTAAAGTGGCCAAATTATGTTAAAAAATATTAAATGTAGACTGTAGATTAGGGCTGTCACGATTCATCGAATGGTTCGAGAACCTCGATTCATCAAGGCAAAATGATCTGCCTCAAAGCTTTGTTACATTTTTTATTTATGTTTCAGCCAGGTGGCTAACGTTAATGGTAGCTTAGCCTGCTAATAAATGGATGCCAAGTGTAGATGTCCTATGGAGACAGAAAGCAACGGGCAAAAAGCAGCGTAGAGAAAGAGACCTAAAGTTTTAAAGGTGTAGGGACACTTTAAATTTACCAGAAAAGAAAACTACACAGCACGCTGCCTGGTATCGACTGAGTTTCTAATAGAGGTGGGTGGATCGATCCTGGTATCGATAATATCGATACCAACACTGGTATTGATATTGAACAATACACGTTTACAAAGTTGTATACTTTTTATTCTCTCCAGCACGCACTGACTGCAGCAGAGTCACCAAAGTCTCCCCGTCTGTGTCACAGCAATTTGCTGCTCCTCCCCTTCCCTCTTGTCACCGTCTTGCACCGTTACGTGGCTCAGCGGCGCCAGCCAATAAGGCATGCAGGCTCAGCCTGGTCCGCCCACTCAGCTCTCTCTCCACTCGAAACACAAACAACCGTGCTGCTGCTCCTCAGACTCTGAGAGAGAGAGACCACCAGAGCAGAAAAACAATGGGGGAGAGGAAAAGAAGCGCCGTTTGGCTATATTTTAATGCCATAAATGAAACAATAGCCAGCTGTTTGGTTTGTAAATTGGCAGTTCAATACTGTGGAAACACTAGATTTATATAAGCACATGAAAAACCATGAGAGCAAGAAAACATTGAGATACAGAAACGGAGAGAGGAGACGAAATTTCGCTCATTGCCTGGCCCCGACAGACTATCGACCCACAGACAGATGTCATTGACAGAGGCGTTTCAGACCTCCAGAGAATATCCATGTAGATAACAGTGGTCATCTTCAGCAGCAGTTCATATTAACTTTCAAAGTAGATATTATATGTCATATGTTACTGAAGCCCACTCAAAAACAGTAATTACATTTATCCCATTAAAAAGTGTTAGCTAAGATAAGCTAACATTAGATAATCCTTTATTTATCTATGGGGAAATTTATAGAATTAAAGCAACAGGCAAGTGCACACAACACAAACAAAATTACTTAAGGGTTGAAAGATATAATATCATAAGAGGGATTAGAAAAAAACACTATGAACAGAATATTATTATGGTATTATTATTCAATAAAGCAAAAATCACAAAAACACCAAAAGGTCACCAGTTTCGTGATATATCAAGCTTAAATATAAAAAAGTATCAGTATTGGTATCGCTATCGGTGATACTGACCCTGTATTTACTTGGTATCGGATCGATTAAAAATTCTCGGTATTGGCCCACCTCTAGTTTCTAACTGCCAAAGATTAGCGCTTCTACTCACTGCTCAACCTCAAACTTTCCTCTCATTCTCATTGGACAACAAGGTGGCCATCAGGCCAATCACATAAGGGTCATACCGTTATGAGAAAACAGAGAGGAGTCCAGCGGGGTCATACCATTATGCGAAAACAGAGAGGGGTGCAGCGAGTGCAGCTGTGACTAGAAGGTAACTATGAGGGACAGGAGAAAACAAAGCATCTGGTTTGTTTAAAAACACGTTTAAAAACAGGTTCCACTAAAAAAACATAGAGACATATCAGAGCTGTATATTAAGAGAAAGTTTGGTTCTGGTTCTGTTGATGTCTTTGCAGTTTTTTGTTAATTTGTGCAACAAAAAAATGACAAAAACATTACATTGTTCTGTAAATCAACTACTGATTTTTCTTAAATTTTTTTAACTTGAACACTTGATTTTTGATATGAAGATGCCTTATTATCTATTATTAATTGCATAGTATTTATTTCTCTTCTGCCGTACAGCTTAAATTTAAATACTGATCTGATACAACAAGGTGATCTGGCAAAGAACATCTGCAATCAGAGCATCTTTAGTTGGGTTTTCAATAGGCCTAGCTATTTTTGCCACGGTCACACCCAAATGTCCCCACTGTGGGACAATAAAGGTATTTCTATTCTATTAAACAAAGGTAACAATAGATTGAGAAAAGGCAGTATTAATTATGCTGGAATTTAAATTAGCTGTTTACCTTTTTGATGAATGTGTAATTATTTTACTGTCTATTTGTGGACTAAAAAAAGAGTTTAATTTAGCCCTGAAGTACACTAGGAGGGTTCAGTTTTATATGAAAATAATTATGCTTTGTTATAAAAAAAATTCCAGAATGTAGTATGCAAGTGAAACTTTATGTATTTTTTGTTTGTGACCATTTTCCCTACAGAAGCAGCAGCACCGTCTTGATGTTAAATCAACCACAAAGGGCTGAGCTTTTAACATTTTGATCCAAGAACGCTTTGGCTGCAGATTTATCCTTGTTATTCAAAAAAGAAATTCATTATTTGCTAATTTGTATTTTTCCCTTTATTTCTACTGCTCATAAAATAAGCGTAAGTAAAACTGGAATCTGACAGATTCCAGTTTGTTCATGTTAATACTAAATCTTCTTCAAACTCTAGGGTCACTTGTGGAGTACCACAGGGTTCAGTCCTTGGGCCAGTTCTCTTTACTATATATATATGCTTCCAATTGGCAAATTATCAGACAGCATGGGATTAATTCCCACTGTTATGCTGATGACACTCAGCTATATTTTTCCAGAAATCCTGATGAATCCAATCAATTACTTCGACTACAGGCATGTCTTGATGACATCAAAACCTGGATGACTTTAAATTTCCTTCTTTTAAATTCTGACAAGACAGAAGTTGTAATCTTCTTAATAAATCACTTTGCATTTGCATTGCTTGTTGTCATTTCAGCTTTTAACTCTGTCATTTTTTTTCTTCATAGTAGGTGCACCTGGTCTGGCGTTCTGTTAGCTGTTACATCATCCAGGGAAGACAAATCACCCGCTATTACCATCTAATGTAGAACAGATTACTGGATCAATGTGTGCTTCTGTGCTTTTTGTCTCTCTTGTTGTGTCTCTGCTCTGTCTTCTCTAACCCCCAGTCGGTCGATGCATATGCCCGTTCACACTGAGCCTAGTTCTGCTCAAGGTTTTTCCTTCCCGTTAAAGGGGAGTTTTTTTTCCACTATCGCTTCATGCTTGCTCAGTATGAGGGATTGTAGCAAAGCCATGGACAATGCAGATGACTGTCCCTGCGGCTCTAGGCTTCTTCAGGAGGAGTGAATGCTGCTTGTCAAGACTTGTTGCAATCAACTGGGTTCCCTTATATAGGAAGCTTTTTTGACCAATCTGTATAATCTGACCCAATCTGTATAATATGATTGAATTTGACTTTGTAAAGTGCCTTGAGATGACATGTTTCACGAATTGGCGCTATATAAATAAAATTTAATTGAATAATAATTAACATTTTTGATTGTATTGCAAAAATTGTTTACATTAATAATAAAGAGTGGAGGCCAAAGGATTGACAACCTGTGGGACCCCTTTGAAAACACTTAAAGGAGAAGTAAAACCATCTACTTGTATACATTGTGTTCTTTCTGACAAGTAGTTACTGAATCACCCAACTGGCTGTTCTGATAAACCAATAGAAGTCTCTGAATTAGTATTTTATGATCTACTGTGTCAAAAGCTTTTGATAATTCAAACAGCGCTGCAAAATGCTGTTTGTTGTCCAAGGTCTCACCCCAGATCATTAAATACTTTTAAAGCCGCTGTTGTTGTACTATGCTGTTTTCTAAAACCTGATTGAAATCACTAAAATATTATTTTTGCTAGTCTTTTAATTGCACACTAATGACAGATTCCATTAATTTTGCTAGAACTGACAATTTAGAAATAACTCTAGTTATTTATATCACCTGGATCACCACCTTTAAAAAGGGGAAGAGCATCTGCAGCATTCCAAATCACTGGAGCTTGATTTGTAGTAAGAGAAAAAATAATTAAATACGTAATTGGAGAAGCTATTAAATCTGCAGCTATTTTTAAAATGTATGGGTCCAGTTTATCAAGACCTGTATTTTTTTTGGATCTAGTTCTTTCATGGCTTTGTGTACTTCTGATACTGTTATTGCTTTAAAGGGGAAGTCCGGTCAACAAGGAAAAATCAGGGGATCATTAGCTATACCTAAAACTAATACGTTTGTGATTATTTAATGAATTTAGCGTTAATCAATAAGAAAAAAAAGCATAAATTGTCGTCTGGATCACTGTGTATGGGGGCGGCCATTACTGCCCAAATATGGGCAGTAATGACCGCCTGATATCACATCCTGTGACGTAACATCGCGGAGAGCCGACGGCAGTTCGCCGCGCTTTACAATTAAACTCAATAGGAGCTGTTGTACACAGCTGCGAACAGAAACAATTATTTCGGATTTCCAGAGGACTTCACCATTGAAATTCGTGAGAGCTATTTTTAAAGCAACAATGCTCACGTACATAGCAGTTTGATTTAACAATACATCGGGTAAAAGTGGAAAAAACATTCGTTTTTTCACCTTTCCGATTCATCATCCACCATGGTAGCCTCGTGAGACCATCCTGATCTTGCGAGCTTTCAAGGTTTCACTCGCAGATCAGTCTGGCTACTCTCCGTTAAAGAAAATTTGGAGCCGTTCACCAAACGAACGTCCAATCAGCGTTGGCTTTGAGGCGGGTTGAGGTGTGACGCAACCAGAAGCGCGACAGTTCGGTCTAAAGAACATGGCGGCTTCAGCCGATGAAACTAGCGTTAGCGTGGCTATCGAGCAAGTTTTATCGGAATTACAGAGTATTTCTTTGCTGAGCTGACGAGCCTTTACCTGCAGCAGCAAGAGTAGCTTGGCTTATGGTTGTGTTTTCGTCGTCGCTCTGTTACGAGCGACGCGAAGCATGTTGACAAGTACGTCATATGCTTCGTTGATCTGATTGGTTTATTTGGCCCGTCTATCACCAACATAGGCCAATCAGATAACCAGTATTTTCGCCCCTTCCCAAAATTACTTCAACGGAAGGTTTCCAGATGGATATGCGGAGCAAATCTATCTGGCGGCGTCAGGTTACCACCATGGGCTGTTTTGCTGGATTACCAACGTGAAGAGGGAGGATTTGCCATCTAACTTCTGGCCAGAGAGAAAACACGTCATCTGTAGCCAACATTTGGAAGAAGAATGTCTTCAAGATGACATGAGAGCGAGACTTTTCGGTATGTTTTTCTTTTTTATGCTGTAGAACATTTGTTTACCCGATCAGAGCGGCGGAGGGATACGACACACTTAGAAAGTATGCTCACCAGTGGCGGCTGGTGAAAAAAAATCTTGGTGGGGCTGGCCAATAGATTTACCTGCCTAACCCAGTACATGCATTCAAATTAAAAGTCGCAAAATTACTACGATTCCACAATAAGCATTTAATTAATAAAAAAACATTGTTCACAAAAGATTATTTTGGTGTTTTTGTCTTATTAATCCTTTTCACAGACTCATGCCAGAGGGTTTGCATACATTGTACATGTACGTATATTATTACGAAACGAACGTTTACGTCTTGACTTAAATATATATCCAAATCTTTTATTTATATAATTATTTAAGTAGAACAATGACTAGTGCAAAATTAAGTTGTATTTACCGGAGATGAAGTGTAGACTGCAAATTCTGTCGTGGTATGATGGCTCCCACAGTCGATTGGGATTGTCTGCCTGCATCCTTTTCAGTGAAAGTATCCATTTCTTTCTTCTTTCTTCGGTAAACGAAAGAAACGTACATCTGACGATTTGGAATGCCTCTGTGTGCAACCGGGAGCACAACAAGTCGTAGGCATTGTTTAGATTCCAAATATAAACTAAAAGTACGCTCTAATTCACCCGTTTTGTCACGGTGGTAGGCGAAAACAGTACTGTTTTTGCCTACCACCATGACCCGGATGTAGTGCGGATGTAGCTCGTGACGTCTCGCGTGAACTGGTCTATACACCTATCACTGTGTAGCAGGGGCAAAGATTCCAGTAGCCCCAAAGCCATTAATTTTGGCGATGCTGATTGGCCAAATATTTATACATTTTCCCTAGCAACAGTATAAGATTGGTTATTTCGCTACACTTGTGGGGCGCCTTGAGCGATAGCCCCACAAGAGAAATGATACGTTCTGTCGGTGGAAATGCACTGTTAAATGAGAGTCAATTGGTAGAGTTAATTAGTGTTTTAATAATTCTTATTACATGTAGCCACGTACTATTGTAGTGGATTAATATCTCACAATGAATATCTTATAATAAATATATTCTTATCACAATGGTTATAAGGTGTGCTGTAACATTCACCTAAGAATCATGTGTGTGTGTCACGCTACAAGTCCAGAATAGGAGATAGGGGGTCAATGGAATTAACCAGGGGAAATTGAAAAACCTCTGGGTCAAAAGACCAAGCCATTTGCAATGCAAAACAGAACATGAAAGGCGGGCAAATGAATACAGAAAATGCATGGTCCAGGTTCGGAAAAGGTAATGACGTGTAACCATATGGAAATGAGCAGTAGCGAGGGGCCATGATTGGGAGGAGCTGTGATGTGTAACCATGTTTTTAAAAAAGCACACCCTATGGAAGTTTCCACTGATAGGTAAAAAATTAACAAAGATATCCGTGGAAAAAGCAATGGAAATTATGTAAAATAGGAGGGGCTCAAAGGAGGAGCCCCAAGATCCAGAGAATGTATATAAGCAGAACACTTTCTGTATGTTGTCAGATGTTGTCCGGAGAACATCTCACGTGTGGTTGTCTTGTGTTGTTGCAATAAACCACCCTGGACTGAGACTCAGCTACCTTTGTTCACTTTTTGACTACTGTTGGATATTTTTAACTGCCTTACCAAGAACTTAGAATTTTTGAAGAACTTAGTGCAAATCATTACGTTGTGGGGAGGCCCATCCACAACATTTTGGCGAGCCGAGCCAGGAGGAAGCGTGATCCCGGACGACTGCTGCCACCGGTTGGACGCCAGGAACCCCAAGGGCCCTTAAGAATCCACCAATACAGGTGAGATACTAATTTGTTACAATTATCTAAATTTGTGGGGAACCGGCCTCCGGCAGGCGGCTAGTGGACGTCAGGAATCACACAGCTCTCCTAAAAGAACCTAGCAATCTAAATTTAGTAACATACACAAAACAATAACATAACAAGAAGAATATATACAAAAATAACATAAAAGAAGAACAGAACTGCAATTTTGTTTAAGGTATCAATTGATGAAAAAAGTATATGTGCATGAATATATGGCTAACGAAAAACTGATGCATTTTTGTGTAAGATATTGATTGGTGCAAAGAACTGTTTTGTATCTGAAATAGATAATAGGTAGAGAAGTAGGGACAGACCGGTCAAAGTGATTGACATAAGTCTGATGAGACAGCCGCTCGGAGCAGTGGATGCATTTAGTGTATGGTTCATATCTGTGGCAGAATAAGGATATTGGTGACTAAGTGATAGTCGAAGTGTGCTATGAAGTTGTGCAAAAGTATTGATGATTAATGAGGCCTGGCTAAGCGATAGTGTAAAAGTACCGCTCGAAGGAGACGTCCCTCACTTGCCTAGCGAGGAAGTGAGGCCTGGAAGCTGGGAAAAACGCGTATGCCACTGTAAGAGACAGTGAGGAAAGTTATTGTAAGAATAATATAGGCCTGCAGAGTAAAGCACAAGAAGTGCAATAGGTGAGAGCTAAAATATATGTCTGTCTGTGTTAGTTTATGTAAAGTGTAGATTAATTGTTAAAAAGGGAAATAAGGGGAAGGGGAACTATAATAATAATACATAGAAATAAGATAATAATAAATAATAAATTGACAGTGATAAGGATACAGATATATATTCGAAAGAAACAAGGTATAGAACAAAATAAAATTTAAGCAATAAAACATAAAAAGATAAGATAATGATAAACAATAAGAATTGATAGTAGTAAAATATATATAATAAAAACTATAAAACAAAGGATAAAACAAGAAGTTCAGCATAACAGAAATACCCTAACCCTAGATTGTTGAAATATAACAGATCGAAAAAGGTAAAAAAGTTAAAAAAAGGAAAAAATCTATATTGGAAAGAGCAGGACCCGATAAAAATCAGACAAATAGGGACTAAAAGGGTTAGTAAATAGCTGGGCTGGACAATTAATAGCAGTCTTAATATAAACGCAATTTCCAAAATCACAGAGTCTACAAGTTGTAGCTACTAACAATTATAAAACTAAAACGTGTCCAGTAGGTGTTGGTAAAACATTAAAAGTGGGGTTGCCTCCACATAAAAAGAAAGACAATAGCAGTAGGGAGATAATCTAATTTTATTACTGGATTTGGAAGTTTCTATAATCATACGTAGCATAAAAATACAGATCAATTAGTTTAAAGCTAGACTTGCCTGTAGACTGCACCTTAAATTTAACAAGGATTAAATGTCCAAATTAACTAAAAGCTAGTCTATTGAATAACATTCTGATTAACAGAAACGATAAAGGTTCTAGGTGTAACTAGTCCTTGTGTACAAATAACTCTAGGTATAGGCCATTCTTTCTTTACCTACGATTAATGAAGAGGAAGGTCAAAAATTGCAACCTAGGTTAAAATATAGTTAGGTTAAAACACAATCATTGCTGTTCTGAATTTAGATGCGGTGAGTCTTTTAACAATTGAGCTGCACAGCAAGGAAACAAAGTAGATTTGTTGTTTGTATGTGAGTAAAATTAGATTGGAAATAATCACATTAAAATTACAGTAGCAAAGAGAAGCATAATTAGATTATTTCCAAAGTCGTTCAGCCCTAAGTAAATAGACACAGGCCACAGTGTCCGCTGACTGCTGAGTGCCATGGGAACCAACGTCAGCAAACAGACTAAGGAACTGATGCCTGCTAAATTAGTAATGATAACACATCCTTCTAACAAACGCAGAATTCAAAAATGCATGATGGAATGGCATAAAATAACATCTGGGAAAAACCGCTGGCCTATAGAAGGTAGCTTTGACCCGTTATGCTATGATGAAGTAGAAGAAAGGCTGCGGCATAACGATGCAAGAAATGACCAAACGCAGTTGCGTAAAAAACAGAAACATGCTGAACAGAGAGATATCTTGCGATATTTTAAAGTCGAAAGTAATAAAAACCCAACAGCACCTGAGTATACTGCTTCTAAGCCACCTCCTTACCATGCCGCAGCAGCAGGACAGTACCCAGTGTGTACAGATAAAATTAGTAGGGGTAAAATCACAGGGAGGTTAAAATTAGTAATGGATAACGAGGGGGAGGGAGAAAAAGGAAAAAGAGATAGACAGCAGGAAAATTGGGGAAATATAAGCCAAGAAGAGATGCCAAGCTGCTCGTTAGATGAGGAGGAGGATAGTGCATGCTCCAGCCCACCGACACCTCCTAGGGCTCATTTGCCCGCATCAGTCGGATGGCCCACGACTCTCCCTCAGGCACTTAGAAAATCAAATCCAAAAGAAAGGTCAGAATCGGTGGAAGAAAGAACAACCCCAGAGCTGGAGGAATTGCAGGAGCGCCTTACATTAATCCGCAGCTGGGGGAAATAAAGGGAACGTTTGGAGAGACAAAGGGAAGCAGAAAGTCGAAAAAAAGAGGAACAAGAGGAGGTGGAAAGACGTAAGGGAATATGAGGAAAACCTAAAAGAATTACAAAGGTGCGCAAGAAAGCAACGAGAGGAGAAGCAAAGACAGGAGGTTGAGCAGCGGATGGAGGAGGCAGCCCAGATTGACCTCGCGGACCACCCTGACCAGCACATCAAAACTATGCTCACAGAAGCAGAAAAAGGGGAAGAGGACGAAATAGAAAGAAATATGGAACTGTGGGACACAGCTGAACGTCTGGATGATGGGAATGACATAATATCCCCACATTTTGTCAGTAGGACCAGACAGAGCGGGAAGGGCCCAGCTGTAAGACCTCGGGAGGTCACGGAAAGGAGAGCGATGTTTTCAGGTGTGAAAAAACAACTCTCAACTGAACTTGAGGTGGACGTGGAGGTGGAAAAGCACCACAATCACGCAATGGAAATGAGATCGCAGGCACATCTACGTGCAGCAGCACAGGGGCAGGAGGCAAAGATCATGCCCTTAATTTCCAAAGGACCTAATGAAGACCGATACATGCCATGGTCATTTATGGACATGATAACGCTTGCAGGAAGACTGACGCCGCTGGCAGACGGAGCAGACAGATGGATAGAAAAGCTAGAAGAAATCACGGGGGGCATCAACTTGGCAGCGGGAGACATCAAAGCACTGCTAATAAAAATGGCAGGACACTCGGCAGCCAAAGAAGTGTTTGTGGAGGCCGGGCTTCCAGGGGTCATGCGCGGACACCGGTGTGACGGGTTACCCTTCAACCATATGAGACCCCGAGTATGGGAAGCCCTGAGAAACAAATACCCCTCACGCAGAGACCCAACCAAGCTGAAAGAAGAATGTCTAAAAGATGATGAGAGCCCAGCCCAGTTTCTGCACAAGTTTCAACAAATGTGGAAAGCAGAGACAGGAAGTGAATGGGATGAGCAAGAATCAACCAAGGCACTATTTAAAATGTACGTCAAAGGTGCCATGCCCAAAGAAGTACAGGCCAAACTGGATGGAGTGGTGGGATTCATAAAAATGGACTGGCCTGCGTTCTCGGAGCATGTCATACATTATGTAAACATGCACCGAGCTGAAAAACAAGCGCTTGAAGACCAAAGCAAGATGCTGGCCACAAAGTTGGCCCAACTGCAAATTGGAGAATTAACAAAAGCAAAGAAAGACAGAGAGAAGCCCAAACATCAAGTGCTGTTTGACAGTGGCAGCCGCTCCCACAGTTGAGAGTGGACCAGCAGGAGGTGAAGTCGTACAAGCCCCAGTGATATCTCCCACTATCCCTCCACCCACACAGCAGATGCAGTATCCAACAGCACCACCTGCAGGAGGGGCCCAAACTCAACAGGTCCCTCCCATTCATGTGCATCTAAATCAGGCAACAGGTCCCCAGCACGTGATGACTGGAAGAGGCAGAGGGGGGCCACCCATGCGGGGAAGATGGAGAGGACCACAAGGAGCCCCGAGGAGGCCCCCTCACGGACAATACCAGCGGATGCCCCAGGCGGGTCCAGACATGGGACAACAGCAGCTGAGACTGCAGTGCTGGGGATGTGGACAAGTCGGACACATGCAAAGAGACTGCCCAACCAATCCATGGATGGGACCCCAGCACCCTGCCACGGGACCTGCCAACGGTGGAGCAGGGCCTGAAGCGTACTGGCAATAGGGGTGCCCAGAGAAACCTGAAAGAGAGGCCATTCTACCTGTATTAACACAACGCCCACAAACGGAACCCACAACTGATGTCACAATATACGACAGCCATCATCAATTCATGATTGATACAGGTGCTGCGTACTCCTGCATAGGAAAAAGTGGGATTGGCCTGCCTCTCTCAGCATCAAAGATTCGAACAGTAGGTTTCTCTGGGAAGACCCAAATAATACCCATGACTGAGCCAGTTCCCATGATTATAGGAGAAAAGACTGTATGCACCACTACTTTATTCAGCAGATACGCCAATTAATCTGCTGGGCAGAGATGTGTTATGCCAGCTCAACGCAAAGATTAAATGCACTCCAAATGGAATTTATTTTGAAGCAACTGACAACAGCAAAGCCTTCATGATGCCACTGGGCCCACAGATGACCCTACAAATGAAAAATCATGACCCCGAAGACCAAGTATTTTGGATGAAACTCACGTCACCTACTTCTTTCCTCCAATCGGAGTGGGAAACATGGAGACCTCTGATAATGAACCACTACGACGAATCCAAAGAGCCTTTCCTACCCCTCCATTGCACCATGTTTTATGACAAAGGACAGAAACATGAAGACTACGAGAAAAGCTGGGATGAAGAAATTAACAACAAAACAACTGTCATCCAATATGCTGACATAATGGTTGAGCCACAAGGAGCCGCAGCCGTTGTCAAGTTTCCTGAAAAAGACATTGCTGAATGCTTCCAGGTCACTGACTCAGCGCTGCATGTCACATTGCTGATTGCTGACCAGTACGAGTCGCATGACCTGGGTCCCATGATTCGAGAAGCCAAGAAAGTCACGGAATGGATCGATACTGCATGGAACCGGATTAGTGTATCAAAAGATGGACTATTCTTCAAAATCTCATTTTCACAAGCAGATGAAGTAATAGCAGAACACATCAAAGTGCCTGGGAAAAGACAAATGGCGGTGACTGAGGAGCACGCATCACTATTAGAACAAGTTCCTGAGCAGGTGTGGTCCAAAAGCAAAACAGATGTAGGTTTAGTAAAATCAGCTGACCCCATCAAATTCACCACCAAATTAAATGCTAAATTACCCTTTCAAAGACAATACCCCCTCAAACATGAAGCAGTAGAAGGCATACAGCCCATTATAACAGGATTAGAAACTGTAGGCGTTCTAAAACCGACAGTAAGCCCCTGTAACACACCAATTTTTCCCATAAAAAAGCCTAACGGTAATGAATATAGATTAGTCCATGATCTAAGATTAATCAATGCCATTGTAGCAGAAGAAATACCGATAGTACCAGACCCCCATACACTGTTAAGCAACATACCCCCGGGTACAAAATGGTTCACTGTGATAGATCTGTGTTCAGCATTTTTCAGTGTGCCTGTGCATCCAGATTCCCAGTATCTGTTTGCATTTACGTACAAAGGTCAGCAATATACGTACACACGATTACCCCAAGGGTTTGTACACTCACCATCTATTTTCAATCGTGTGCTGGCAAAT
Organism: Fundulus diaphanus; assembly: GCA_037039145.1. Lineage (NCBI taxonomy): Eukaryota > Metazoa > Chordata > Actinopteri > Cyprinodontiformes > Fundulidae > Fundulus > Fundulus diaphanus. Next base: position 54,831,398 of record CM073134.1, read on the forward strand.
GATCTGAATCACTTAGACTTACCATCCACCATGTTGATGTATGTTGATGACATTTTGATCTGTTCTGCCTCAAAAGAGCAGTGTGAAAAAGACTCCATTACGGTGTTGACTGCATTGGCAGAAGGAGGACACAAAGTAAGTAAACAAAAATTACAATTCTGCCAACAAACAGTAGAATACCTCGGCAGGCAACTCAGTGGGGACAAGAGGTCTATCGCACCGTCCCAAATAGAAGCCATAACCAAATTGCCCAAACCTCAAACTGTTGGTCACATGTTGTCTTTCCTTGGCATGGCAGGTTACAGCAGACCGTGGGTGTGTGATTACGCCATCAAATCTGCTCCATTGAGAGCACTTATTAAAGCCGCAGGCCAAGGACACCAGTCGGCTCAGTTACAGTGCACAGACGAGGCAGAGGGAGCGTTTCAGCTGCTAAAACAAGATCTCCAAACGGCTCCTGCTCTGGCCAATCCAGATTATGGCAAACCATTTCATCTGTACGTGGCAGAGCGACAAGGGTATGCATGTGCAGTATTGATGCAAGACACCCCCACAGGTAAACAACCAATTTCTTATTACAGTACAAAATTAGATGGAGTTGAAGAAGGCCTGCCTCCTTGTTATCAAGGCTTGGCAGCAGCGGCATTTGCATACAAAAAGGCCTCAGTAATTACTATGGGCCACCCTATTTTCTTGCATACATCACATCAATTGCATGTACTGCTCACAAGCCCACGCTTCGTGATAACCCAAGCTCGTCGCACTGGTTATGAAGTTCTGCTTTCAGGACCTGACCTTACCGTGCAACGTTGTGTCACGATCAACCCGGCCACAAGAATGGTATTGCCAACAGAAGGTGAGCCCCATGATTGTCTCAAGGAGACGGACGCCTTCATGAAAGTCAGGGAGGATTTATACAATCACCCAATCCTATCCGATCTAACATTGTTTGTTGACGGGTCATGCGTCAGAGGTGAGACGGGGAACAAAGCAGGATATGGAGTGGTCCGGCTTGACCCCGACGGCACCTATACAAAAGTTCAGTCCATGAGCCTTGACCAACCTTGCTCTGCCCAATTGGCAGAGATAAAAGCATTAACAGCTGCATGTAAATTAGCTACAGGTAAAAGAGTCACCATTTATACAGACAGTGCGTATGGGTATGGGGTATGCCATATAAACGCGAGCATCTGGAAACAGCGAGGTTTTGTTCGAACTGATGGCACCCCGGTGACACATGGGCAGGCCGTCATGGAATTAATACAAGCCATGCAGCTCCCATCTGCGTTAGCTATTGTAAAATGTACTGCACATCAGACGGCAAAAACACCTATAGCAATAGGAAATAACTTAGCAGATGAGGCAGCCAAAGAAGCCACAGGACCTGCAATACAAGGACCAATGGTTCTTGCAGCTGACTGTGGACCCATCACTAATTTAGCCTCATTAATTGAGGCGCAGAACAGCGTCTCTGAAGCAGAAAAACGATTGTGGGTGCAAAGGGGGGCGGTACGCACATCACACCCCCATGCAGGGTTGTGGCGAAGTTTCCGAGGACATTTTGTACTTCCTTTGTCCTTATTACCAACAGCTATCAGAATAATGCATGAACCTGATCATTGTTCGCGCGCCCAAGTTGTTCGAAAATTACAGGCAGTATGGTGGTCACCTTATTTGACACCTATGGTAGACAGAATTAGCTATATGCCCACACTGCCCCAAGTACAATGTGCGAAAAATGTTCACACAACCCTTAGCACATATCCCCATGCCGGATGGCCCTTTTCGTCATCTGATTATGGATTATGTTGACATGTTAACTCGTGTGCAGGGAAAGAGATACATGCTTGTGGTTGTTTGTCGTTTCAGCAGATGGATAGAAGCCTGCCCCACTGCTAAGAACGATCACAAATCAGCAGCAAGGTTTTTATGTAAAGAAGTGTTTCCCAGGTTTGGTATGCCTGATACTATTTCGTCTGATAACGGACCTCACTTTATTTCACAGGTCGTCCAGGCGATGTTCACCCAGTTGTGTATAAAACAAAAGTTTGGTTGTGTTTATCATCCCCAGTCACAGGCATCCGTCGAACGAGCCAACGGTGTGCTCAAAACCAAGATTGCAAAGATTATTGCTGATAGCAATAACCGCCTGACGTGGGTGGATGCGTTGCCGATTGCACTGATGGCAATGCGTTCTCAAACTAACCGATTAACCCATCTTACTCCTCATGAAATGCTTACAGGTCGACCTATGCCTCTCCCACAGGTGCGAGGGCCCCAGGAGGGGATTTCCCTGGCGCAACTTGAACGTGAACTGGGGGACTACCTCAGGTCCCTAACCCGTATTCACAGACTTATATTTCAACAGGTGAAAGCAGCTCACAACCGAGACGAGACACGTATTCCAGTGGACGTCAGAGACGTCCAAGTCGGTGACAGAGTGTTCATACGAGTATTTAGACGTCAGTGGAACGAACCTCGTAGGGAAGGGCCCTTTAAAGTTGTTCTTACCACTCCCACTGCCCTAAAAGTTGAAGGTAAGCCCTTCTGGTTCCATAAGAACCACTGCACACGTCATCGTCCACCAGACCCACCTGGCCTTGATCCAGGACCGACGGGCTCTGCGCATGCTGAAAGGGCAGCAGCAAGTCTCCCTCCGCATACTACCATAGCACATTCACAGGCGTCTGATGTCGTACCTGGGGCGAGCACTGATGCATCCTCAGCCCTGTCATCGTCTGATGGCCAGAGACGATCAGCCCGCTTGGCAGCCCGACGGGCTTCACTGTCAGGGGACTCTGAGAATGATAATGTTCATTCTTTTGCTTCCGATTCGCCTTCTGACTTTGGCAGCAGTAATGCTGATTCTCCTGCCACTCAGACTCCTAGCAGGTCTGTCTCAGACTCACCCAGCTCTGAGGCACTGGAAGAACCTTTTTCTCATCACTCATCAGACAGTGCTGGAACTGTTTCCCCTTCTCCACATCCCTCACCTTCACCTTCCCCACCCCCTCCCTCCCTTTCCACTTCCTCGGACGGCACGTCTGGGTCGGCGAGCGGGTCGTGTCCGCCCACTCCATCGCCGTCTGGGCGTCACTCGTATGCGTCTCCTTCCGAATCTGACTAGTTTTCTTCTGTTGTTAACCCTTTTTGGGTTAACAAGGGGGGGACCTTATTAAGCTCACCACTAACAATGCACACTCACATGTAAAGCGTCAAACAGAGACATGTGCACTAGCAATGATAACACTAGCTACTAACCAGGGGATAATCAGTAATAACGGTGGGGAGAATAAATCATTAATGCATGTGCAAACCGAAGGTTATGACTATGTGATGTCTGAGGAAATTTTAGGAGACGAGTCAATGGGAAAACATTGGCTTGGAACTCCACAAAGCATGGACTGCCGTGGGGATGGGATGGTGATCATTACGGTAAGATGCAAAACAAACATGTGCCAAAACATACTAACAAAACAAATAATGACGATAGAAAGAGCTCATAGAGTAGTAAAATTAATAAACAAAAGACAGAAAAGGGATCTGAATAAATTAAAAACGTCACAATGGCAAATGAACATGTTTCAACAATGGATACAATTTTCGGTTCAAGCTTTGTTTACAGCTAAAAAGCGCCCTAAAGATGATTGTATAGCCTGTTATAATGCTAAGCAGTTACCGACCCTTCAGAGTATACCCGGAAGTAAAATAGGCGATTGCCCAGACATATCAGAATGTTTTGCTCACTGTGTTATGCATATGGCTGCAGGTTTACCATCATGGACAAAAGACAGGAAAAGATGCCCCGAAGCACTAACCTCCTCAATAAAAAAAGTAATGAGTACATCTTCCCTCCCTCCAGTAGTGCAAAAGCCGGCTAAACTAAGCTTTCCATTTTGTATAGCACGAGGAACAGAATTAGAAGAGGTGACCGAAAGAACCTCTAGCAAAATGGAGACTGCAGATGAGATGGTGAAATGTAATAAAATACCGTGGTACTCACCGGCAGCAGGAGGGAACGTTAGCTACATCAAACTATGTGAAACTAGCCTTAAAAGTAATATAAGTTGTAAACAAGTAGTACCAGATGGAGGAAATATTATCTATGACCTCCAACCTACAGCAGTAGCTCAATACCGAGTAAAGAGTCTGGCGCAAGGATCTGTCCCTTTAGGAGACATTTTTTGGTTGTGTCATAATACTGAGCAAATACTATCCTCACTGCCTCCTCAGTGGGAAGGTATCTGTGCTCCAGTAATGCTTACAGGACAACTAAAATTAATAATAGATAATCAAAAAATCAGCAACAAAACACCTAATGAAATAAGAAACCGTACAAAAAGAAGTACTCCTACTGAGCACAAACAGAATTGGCAAATGTCAGATGAAGTATACATTACATGGGATCAGGTCCCATTAGGGGTGCCAGAGGAACATACTGCTATAGGAAGTGATTGGATAAAATCTGGGAGAGGGGTCGGCTCGTTACCATTCTTCGGAGCAATTACCAATGCGCAATACATAGCTCGAAATAGTAGGTGGATAAATCTCCTATGGTACAATCAACAAAGGTTTATCAATTTTACAATAAAGGGCGTAGACCTTATAAAAGAACAATTACATGCTACATCACTAATGGTTTTACAACATAGGTTCGTACTGGAATCCCGTATGGCCGGGGACCAGGGGCTATGTGATTATATCGGGACAGATTGTTGTACTTTAATCCCTATGCATACTGATATTAACGGCAGCCTGACAGGTGTTCTTCAAGAAATGAAGCGCATGAGAGATGAACATGTGGAGAGATCCAACTGGAACACTCAGCTGAAGGGGTTTTGGGATTGGTTCAATAAGCTTGGGTGGACAAGATACCTCAAAGCGGCAGGAATAATACTAGGAACTATAATATTGATAATATTAGTAGTTGTCTGCTGCATCGTACCCCTCATTCGGGGGTTGGTCTCAAAACTTATTGTGAGTGTAACTGGTCAATTCCCCATAATAGAGGTACAGATAGACCAAGTCATATAAAGTAATACCATGATCCCCTCTCACCCCCACCAGGTACGTGCATATTTTTTCTGCTATTACATATATAGTACATGGCATGCCAAGTCTTTATAAACAACTGTAGATGTAGTTATTTGTATGTCAAGTATTTATAGATTAGCTTAGAAATAGTAAGTTGCATGCTAAAAGTATTTATAAATTCTTTTAGGAAAAGTATGTGCCTCATGTGGATATATACCTATAACATACTATGTCTCCACATGCAGACTGCTGAAAATGGCGGACGCTTATTTTAATGTACACCACACACCCGCTGAGGATTGGCAGGGACGTGCAAATAGAGGAAACACAGACGCCGCACATGCGTCGTTAGGCACACAAGCATATGTAGGTACAGGCACTGGTCTCCCTAATAGGCGTCCAGACGATCCAGCAGAGGGGCCTAGCGCTGCACTACCGGGAGGTATGGTGGACCTGGGAGAGCTACGGATGGATGACCCACCATCACCAGGGGCCCTGAGGATCATCTTCAGCCCAATCAGCCCCGAGGACCCAGCAGACCGAGGATTGCCGGACACAGCTGCCTTGGAGTTTCCATCCACACCGGGCCAAGGAAGGCCAAACAGAGCTGGTCATGAGAGGCCATCTACATCGGGCACGATGACGACGGGTCCAACCGCGATAGGAAATCCTGCACTGGAGCCGACTGTTAATATTTTTCAGCAGATGCAACTGAGCTCCCTCGAGATGAGCCACGTCTCGGGGTTTCTAATGAGCCCTCTGGATCGTTACAGAACCGCCCAAGACCTAAAAACTGAAATTGCCTCAATGGATACTGGAGTTTACACTCAGCTGGTCAAAGGTCTATCTCCGGCGTCAAAGAAGCACATATTCGCAATTCGCCGCAGCACATACAAAGCCAAATATAGGGCTAGAGTATGCCAGTTAACCCAAGAACAGGACAATCTGACACGACGACTTCAAGATGCTCAACAGACTATTGTCAATTTACAGGAAAAACTGCTGCAAATGACAGCAGAACGGGACACAGCAAGACGGCAAGTACTGCAGTGGCGTTTAGCTACTACGACACTAGCACAGCTACAGGGACAAGCTCCTGGGACTTCCACAGAAGGACTGGGGAATCGACCTCCAAGGGGGGTGGTTTTCCCTAATCCCCAACCTTAGAACTTTCAAAAAAAAAAAAAAAAAAGAGAAAACTAAGCTGATGTGAATGATGAAATGATTATATATACTTCAATAATAAATATGATGGTGCATGCTTAAAAAGATAAATATAATTATGTATGTCTATAACCTATGTGACAGTACTAATACTGTGCAGGGAGCATCGATAGGATTGCATATGTTGGTTGTAATGAAGGTCTACTGACCATTAAGTGACTGGTTAGCCTGATACAGCGGGCATGATGGAGTATTGGTATTAATATTTAAACATCAACTCGTTTGATGAAGGGTGTGCAGGGCCCTCTGGGTAAGGGTTGTGGTGTCCTAACAGGTGTTCAAGCTGCACGGATATGTCAACCTGAGGCCCAGTATCATTGCTGAAACAAATCCTGAAAATCCTATAAAAAAAAGTAAGCAAGAGGAAAAGTCCTCACAAGAGTGCCAAGGGGAGTTCCCTCTTTGTTTAACTATAAATCTTATGTTTTACTGTGTGATCATAGTTTTGTGTATCCCTTACTACTAGTAGAAGTGTGTTTTGATGTTAGACGTTGGTATTAATCATGGTACGTTTGTGATGTGCTAAGTATTAATTACAATTAGCCTTTGGTGTGCTAGTAATATTTACTCTAGAAATTCATAGTCATGATAAATCGACAATCATTTGTAGAGTGTGATTTATTTTGTGACCCTTTTCAGGATCACAGGGGGGAATGTAGTGGATTAATATCTCACAATGAATATCTTATAATAAATATATTCTTATCACAATGGTTATAAGGTGTGCTGTAACATTCACCTAAGAAACATGTGTGTGTGTCACGCTACAAGTCCAGAATAGGAGATAGGGGGTCAATGGAATTAACCAGGGGAAATTGAAAAACCTCTGGGTCAAAAGAGCAAGCCATTTGCAATGCAAAACAGAACATGAAAGGCGGGCAAATGAACACAGAAAATGCATGGTCCAGGTTCGGAAAAGGTAATGACGTGTAACCATATGGAAATGAGCAGTAGCGAGGGGCCATGATTGGGAGGAGCTGTGATGTGTAACCATGTTTTTAAAAAAGCACACCCTATGGAAGTTTCCACTGATAGGTAAAAAATTAACAAAGATATCCGTGGAAAAAGCAATGGAAATTATGTAAAATAGGAGGGGCTCAAAGGAGGAGCCCCAAGATCCAGAGAATGTATATAAGCAGAACACTTTCTGTATGTTGTCAGATGTTGTCCGGAGAACATGTCACGTGTGGTTGTCTTGTGTTGTTGCAATAAACCACCCTGGAGTGAGACTCAGCTACCTTTGTTCACTTTTTGACTACTGTTGGATATTTTTAACTGCCTTACCAAGAACTTAGAATTTTTGAAGAACTTAGTGCAAATCATTACGTTGTGGGGAGGCCCATCCACAACACTATTAAGTAAAAACTGACATTAATAATACTTTTAAAATCTATATATATTTTGACTTTTCCCCTCCACATCTAGGGAGGGCAGCGCCCGAGCGCCCCCTATGGGCCAGCCGCCACTGATGCTCACTGTTGTGAAGCCCACTCATTTTATGCAACTTTGGTCTTATTTTTCCTAAAGTCACTTGTAACTTCCATGAGTTGTGGGTTGCAGTTTTTTTTGTGAAGTGAAGTGAAGTAGATCGTTTGGGGTCTAAACTAAGTGACGCCAAAATATCCCTCCGCCTCATAACACGCTCCAGCTCATCCTGACAGTCGATCCCGCGACAAAACGTCACAAACTGGGAGGTACCAGTACTGTTCTTCACCAAGATGGCGGCCCCCATAAAAGGACCTTCAAATGAAAATTACTCTTAATTAAAAAAGCTTATTTATTGAACAGTATGTAATAATTTTATATTTAAACTACTTTCAGCAGTTTGAATTCTGATTTTGACCGGACTTCTCCTTTAAATTTAAAAGGTTGGCCTGCTAATGAGTGTTCTTCACAACATACAGTGTGAGACCTAACATCTAGCTTATTCACAATATCAAATGGGGAGCTTATAGGAATAAAATGATTATTAAAACTGTTTAGAATCTCTTTTTTATCAATTATCTCTTTTCCATCACCAAAGATACAAGATGGAACTCCTGTATCTGGTATTACTTCAGGCAGTAACTTGATTGTATTCCAAAATTTAAGAAGATTATTTACATTTTTAGATGTTTCAGAAAGAAAGTAAGCGGATTTAGCATTTGTAGTCATAGCTGCCCTGGGGCAGACTGACAGAATGGAGGCTGCCATACGTCGGCGCCACCGGGCCCTTTGACAGTCGGACCAGGGGGTCAAACCAGTAATCCACCGGTTATAGGCAAGGAAATCAAGACAAAACTCTGCCTGGGAGTAACTACAGTTCTCGATTTATTTCTCCTTAAAATCTGTGAATAATGTTTTAATATCTAAGTGAGCAAGGTTGGTTAAATTTTCCTTGCTACACTAAAAAGTTTGGAAAGAATGAGCATGGCACAAACAGTCTGTCAGACAATAAATGGAGTGGATTTATATAGCGTTTTTCTAGTTATAATGACCACTGAATGTGCTTTACACTATAGCCATATTCACGTAATCACACTCATTAATGCACACACATTTAAACACCGATACAAAGATCAATAGGCAACTTGGGGTTAAAGGTAGAGTGTGATTTTTCCAAAAATGTAAGGAAGAAACGCTAAAGTCCCTTTTTGAATAATTGCACATGTGCAAGACCATCTTACCTGCTCTTCTGCCCCTCATGAGGATTGTGTGAAAAAATCTCCCAAATGCACTCCTGTCTTATTTCTTTCTTTTGAGGCCTTCCTTTCCTTCTGATAAACTTGTACGCGGTTTGCTTCTTGGGACTCTCAGCCATGTTCAAACTATACAGGGAGAGCAGTGGAGCTACAATGGACAGCTAACACCGAAGCTAGCCGTTAAGCTAGGGCTGGGCGATATAGAAAAAAAGCTTATCGATAAAAAAAAATGCATATTGATCGATATAGATAATTATTGAAAATATTTAAAACCATATTTTATGTGCAGCTCTGCCTGGACATTTTATGATATTGCTAAATTATTTAATTTTAATAAAGAACACAAACACAGAATTCCAATTAAATCTTTATTTAACCAACTTTTTTAACCATAATAGCATTTTTTTAAGAAAAATAACTTAAGAGACCTGAGTTATGTTATTAAATAAAGACTTTATTATTAAATAAAGACCTAAATAAATATACCAAATAAATAAATAAATAAATAAAATAGCCTGTTTAGGTGGGAATAGTACACTAGTTACTTCTCAGGTTTCAGAGAGGCTGACGCAGGTCCGAGGTTGTGGCGTGTAAGGACACAGGCTGCAGCTCATTTTGCACTGATTCACGGCACTCGTTGTACAATTTAGGGAGCGCTGTTAGAGAAAAAACTTGCGTCCCGGAACTTTATATCACGGACTTTATACCTCGCGGAGTGGCGAGTAGTTGTTTGAAGCCACGTTTTTTAACTGCAGACAACAGCAGCATGTCCGCGGTGTCGCGCGGAGCTGCACAGTTCGCGCAGCAGCGCGTGCGGAGTGAGTGGCTTACGTGATGAAACAAGTTTGTTGCGTTACCAGACTGTTTTTACCGGTTCCTTACAAGTTTTACAAATCACTGGTTTATTTCTGTCAGGCTGGCGAACTAGTAAAACCCCGTTTTGGGACCGCTTCCTCCGCCGCTCCTTGCTGCGACATATTCACATGCTCTGTGTTGTGGTTTGAGAGGGCGGCGCTTTGTGACGACGTGCCTGGGTCCGCGATTACGATCGGTCGAGAGGAAGTAGTGAACTAATATGATAGGCCGAAAGGAAGGAAGGAAAACTGTTTCTATCGAACTATTATCGACCCTTTTTTTTCCTATCGCGCCACACGTCTATCGATCAATATATATTGTTATTGAATTATCGTCCAGCCCTACGTTAAGCTAGCCACTAAGCTAACCGGATACATAAACACTAGAAGTGCTCATGCGCAGCCAGCAAGCGGAAACTAGCAAGGAACACACATCGGCGTTACGTCAGCACATCACAGTGACTAGCATGTTGGACAACTAATAGATAAGATGATTTCTCCGGGACTCAAGGGGCAGCAGGGGGTGTGGGCAGGACCAATCCTTTCCCAATTTCCCTATCAGGAAAGTCTGATTTGTTCAAACATTCTCTAGGTCCGTTCCAAAATATAAAGATTGCCCTCTGAGCTGCCAAACTGGAATGATACTTGTTGTTCCCTTAATTTATTTCTGAACAAAGACACTTAAAATAGGGTTACACATGAATTGAACTAAGAAATCTATCTATCTATCTATCTATCTATCTATCTATCTATCTATCTATATATCTATATATATATATATATATATATATATATATATATATATATATATATATATATATATATAATGTTACAAGATGGCCTACCCGGATCATGTGCTTGCAGACTTTCATCAGTTGATAGTCCAGTTCTGGATCAATCATTTCAACCTCCTGCAGCTTGAAGATCCTTTGGTGACAGCGCTGAGTAAGCTGCCGTTTGTTCTCCTTCAGACACTCAACAACCTATGAAAGGATGCAGAAACTTTATGTCAAACTTTATGTGATATTCCATGTTAAAGAGCATGGCACAGGACAAGGAATGGAATAAAGAAGAGAGCAATGAAAATGAGATTGTAATCGAAAGGACAAGTACAGGAAGCTGGGCTGAAAAATTCACATGAGCCCCTTTTCCACCGGCCCTTCTTGATTTTGAATAACAAAAACGTAAATAAATCATAAATAAAACAAAAAATACAAATACTGTTTTCATAATTGTATATGCAAGACTTTCTTGAGATTTTTTAAGGCTCAATTAGTCAACCAGGATAAATATCTGGATCACATATCAGGCTAAACTAATAATACAATAATGCACAGCTTCTCTCAGCCTGCACAGGTATTGTGTGTCAGAGAGAAAGACAGAAGGGGAAAGGGGAGACAAGCTTTCAGTGGGTGTAAAATCTGCACATCTGATATAGCCAGTCTTGCGTATAGAAAGCTTTTCCTTGGTGTGATTTATGGTGTGTAAATAGAAAAGTATATTTCGGTTTGATTCACTCTGTTCATAGTGGTCCTTAATATTAATGTTTTTACTCTTCAGTTTTTTCTGGACTTCCTCTGGAAAAAAAAGAAACTTATTATTCTTCACCCTTGGCCAATCACTGAAAAGCAGTATTCACGTCAAACTCCTCTCAAATCCACTCAGTTTTGCTCCTTTTCCAGTAGTACCAGCTTTGGGCTGTTTGCTTTGGTGTGTCGTTTTTTAGGGCTTCCCACTAGTAATGGTTATGTGAAACTGTTACTATTTCTAGTACCTGCTTCGTTGGGGTTCCAAGCACAGCAAGTCGACTTGAAGACGTTGCTACTGAAGGCTGTCTGCCCCTTATTGGCCAAGGGGTGGAGCCACTGTTTGCGTAACAACAGCGACCCCAGAACTAGAATCCAACCCGTCATAGAAAAAAAAAAAACATACAACAGCCACAGCAGGTACAGAGTATATTAATAGATAGTGAACAAAGAAGGAAATTGGAAGGTGGACACATTTTACGATTTGTGGTGGATGAGAAAATTGAGATTGTCATTAGAGCTAATCAGACACCAGGTTCTGCAGAACAAGAGACTAGCAAGGCCCTCATACTAGCTCTGTTCAGTTGTCCCTCGGTGTCCATAAAATATGCTCACATTCACTGTTGTGCAAGCACTGAAGATTAGTTGTGTCCTTAGTTGTTTTATAATGCGTTTTTTGTTTGCCCCGCCTGCCCACCGCCAGTATGATAGATCATCTGGTGGTGGAAGCTGGAAAACACAGAGGTTTCTCATTCAAGGGAAGTTTATTTGTATAGTATATTTCTGTACAAGGCCAATGCAAAGTGCTTTGCATGATTCAAACATAGGAAAATAAAAACAGAATCAAAGATAGTAAAACAAAGCAGTTGGAATGAAATGTAGGAGAATTCAAAGAAAATAAAACATAGGAAGATGGAAACTAAATGTCATGGTTTAAGTTGTCTCGCTTCTGGTTATTTTGTAGTTCACCCAGCTCTCCCTCCCACAGCCATTAGTCACACCTACTCTAATTAGTCTTCATTCCCGTCACCTGTCAGGCTCCCTTTATAAACTCACCTCGGTTGTCTCCTCGTCGCTGGCTCGTAGTGTTTGTTGCTCTCCTTCATGTCTGCCTGCACCTGTTCCCCCGTCTTGGTTCCCGGTCCGTCAAGTTTCGGTTTTGTGTGGCTGCGCTACTGGCTTCAGTTTCTCCGTCTTCGTCCTGGTCTCGTCCCTGGTCCTGCAGCAGCCCAGCTCCTCTCTGTCTCGTGGACTCTGTATCTGTCAGTCAGCTCCTGCATCATTCACCTCCGTCTGGTAACAACTCTGGTTCCTCATGTCACCACCATCCACCTGCAATAAACTCTCTTAGATCCTACTCTGTGTGTGCGTGCTGTGTCCGGGTTCACCCTCGACAAAATCATGACAGTACGAGCCAGCCACAGGGTGAATCCGAGCACACACAGAGTCACGATGCAGGAGCTGGCAGGATCTGCTCCGCCTCAGTTAAATGTGTCCGTGGGTGCCTTCGCCGCTGGATGCGTTCCGCTGGAGGGATCGTTCTCCGCGGAGCCCACCTCCGACACAGCCCAGCGTTCTCAAGTTCCTGTCTGCGTCTCAGTTCCTGTCTGCGTTCTCAAGTTCCTGTCCGCGTCTCAAGATCCTCGTTCTCAAGTTCCTGTCAGCGTCTCAGTTCCTGTCTGCGTTCTCAACTTCCTGTCCGCGTCTCAAGATCCTTGTTCTCAAGTTCCTGTCAGCGTCTCAAGTTCCTGTCTGCGATCTCAAGTTCCTTTCTGTGTTCTCAAGTTCCAGCCTTAGATCTTTAGTTTCCTAGTTTAGCTTTTATTTTCTAGATTTGCTTTAGTTTTCTGGTTCTCTTGTTTTCTAGTTAGTCTTCTAGTTCTCTAGTTTCTGTTGTTGTTTTAAGTATTTTGGCCCTGGGGTTTTGAGTTATTTAACATTCTTTGGTTTTAGAGTTTTTTCAGTGTTCCTTAGATTTCTTAGAGTTCTTTAGTTTTGGTTTGTTGTTCTGCTTAGATTACTTGAGGTTCTGTCTTGCTTTGGGTTTTATTTCTTTTTAGCTCAGTTCTATTGTTCTAGGTTAGCCTTTAGTCTCTCGCGTTTTGCTTCTTAATTCTAGTTTTTAACCTTAGATTTTCTGTTGTTTGTGTTCTATTTTCTAGCTTTAGTTATCTAGTTTTTCATTAGTTTAGCTGCACCTGCCCTCGTCTCCCTGTTTGCTTAGTTTCATAGTTTTTCTTTAGGTTTTGGTCCCCTTCCTAGTGTTCTGGTTTGTTTCGGTTTTCTAGCTTTAGCCCCTGTAGTTCTTGTTTGGCCCAGTAGTTTTCTGTTTAGCCCTGTGGATCCCTGTCAAGTTTGTCAATTCAGGTCTTAGTTCCGTATTTGTTCTAAGTTTTGTTGTTTTATCCTCTTAATGTCTGTGTGTCTTAGTTCCTGCGCTGTCTGGGTTCCTGCGCTCTCTGGGTTCCTGCACTGGATAGGTTCCAGCGCTTTAAGAAGGACCCTGCGCTTTAAAAAGGTCCCTGTGCTTTAAAAAGGGTCCCTGCGTTTTGAAAGGTTCCCTGCGTTTTGAAAGGTCCCTGCGCTCTTTTAGGTCCCTGCGCTCTTTTAGGTCCCTGCGCTTTCCAAGGTCCCTACGCTTCACTTCACCTGTTTACTTATCTTAGTTTTGCTCAGTTAGGTTAGTCTAGTCCTCTCTAGCCCTCCGTGGTATTCGTTTCGCTTGTTTTCTCCAGGTGTCGCTGTTCTGTTCCCCTGTCTCCTAGTGTTCAGGTTTCGTGTTCCCGGCGTGTCAGGACGCCCTCTCACTCCTACTCTTTAGATTTCTTGTTCCCGGCGTGTTAGGACGCCCTCTGATTCCTAGTCGTTAGATTTCTTGTTCCCGGCGTGTTAGGACGCCCTCTGGTCCCTGGTATTTTAGAAATTCCCCTCAAGCCTCGGCAATTTCTTCCCTTGCGCCCCGGCGTTTCCCTCACGCCCTGGCGATCTTTCCCTGGCGCCCCGGCGTTTACCTCACGCCCTGGCGATCTTTTCCCTAGCGCCCCGGCGTTTCCCTAGCGCCCCGGCGTTTCCCTCACGCCCCGGCGAACTTCTCCCTTGCGCCCCAGCGGTTCCCTCACGCCCCGGCGATTTTGTCCCTTGGGCCCCAGCGTTTCCCTCACGCTCCGGCGGTGTTTTCCCTTGGCGTTTCCGTACGCCCGGTCTTTCCCCCTGGCGTTTCCACACGCCCGTTCCTTCCCTTGGCGTTTCCACACGCCCGTTCCTTCCCTTGGCGTTTCCACACGCCCGTTGCTTCCCTTGGCGTTTCCACACGCCCGTTGCTTCCCTTGGCGTTTCCGTACGCCCGTTGCTTCCCTTGGCGTTTCCGTACGCCCGTTCCTTCCCTTGGCGTTTCCGTACGCCCGTTCCTTCCCTTTGGCGTTTCCGTACGCCCGTTCCTTCCCTTGGCGTTTCCGTACGTCCGTTCCTTCCCTTGGCGTTTCCGTACGCCCGGTCCTTCCCCTTGGCGTTTCTGTACGCTAGTTGTGCCCCAGCGTTTCCGTACGCTGTTGAGCCCTAGGGTATCAGTCCGCCCGTTCCTTCCTCTGGCGTTTCCACACGCCCGTTCCTTTCCTTGGCGTTTCCATACGCCCGTTCCTTTCCTTGGCGTTTCCATACGCCCGTTCCTTCCCTTGGCGTTTCCATACGCCCGTTCCTTCCCTTGGCGTTTCCATACGCCCGTTCCTTGCCCTTGGCGTTTCCGCACGCCCGTTCTTTCCCCCGGCGTTTCTGTACGTTAGTTGTGCCCCAGCGTTTCCTTACGCTGTTGAGCCCTAACGTATCAGTCCGCCTGTCCTTCCCCCTGGCGTTTCCATACGCCCGTTACTTCCCTTGGCGTTTCCGTACGCCCGGTCTTTTCCCCTTGGCGTTTCCATACACCCGTTCCTTCCCCTGCCGTTTCCATACGCCTGTTGCTTCCCTTGGCGTTTCCGTACGCCCGTTCCTTGCCCTTGGCGTTTCCGTACGCCCGTTCCTTGCCCTTGGCGTTTCCGCACGCCCGTTCTTTCCCCCGGCGTTTCTGTACGTTAGTTGTGCCACAGCGTTTCCTTACGCTGTTGAGCCCTAACGTATCGGTCCACCTGTCCTTCCCCCTGGCGTTTCCATACGCCCGTTCCTTCCCCTGGCGTTTCCATACGCCCGTTCCTTCCCTTGGCGTTTCCATACGCCCGGTCTTTTCCCCTTGGCGTTTCCATACGCCCGTTCCTTCCCTTGGCGTTTCCATACGCCCGTTCCTTCCCTTGGCGTTTCCATACGCCCGTTCCTTCCCTTGGCGTTTCCGTACGCCCGTTCCTTCCCTTGGCGTTTCCGTACGCCCGTTCCTTCCCTTGGCGTTTCCGTACGCCCGTTCCTTGCCCTTGGCGTTTCCGCATGCCCGTTCCTTGCCCTTGGCGTTTCTGTACGTTAGTTGTGCCCCAGCGTTTCCTTACGCCGTTGAGCCCTAACGTATCAGTCCGCCTGTCCTTCCCCCTGGCGTTTCCATACGCCCGTTCCTTCCCTTGGCGTTTCCGTACACCCGGTCCTTTCCCCCGGCGTTTCTGTACGCTAGTTGTGCCCCAGCATTTCCGTACGCTGTTGAGCCCTAGCGTATCAGTCCGCCCGTCCTTCCCCCTGGCGTTTCCGTACGCCCGTTCCTTCCCTTTGGCGTTTCCGTACGCCCGGTCCTTAACCTTCTGGCGCTGTCGTGCTCCCGTTACTTCCCTTTAGCGCTGTCGTGCGCCCGTTCCTTCCCTTTGGCGCTGTCGTGCGCCCGTTCCTTCCCTTTGGCGCTGTCGTGCGCCCGTTCCTTCCCTTTGGCGCTGTGTTGCGCCCGTTCCTTCCCTTTGCCGCTGTGTTGCGCCCGTTCCTTCCCTTTGGCGCTGTGTTGCGCCCGTTCCTTCCCTTTGGCGCTGTGTTGCGCTCGCTCTTTCTCCTGGCGCTGTCGGGCGCCCGTGCCTTTCCCGGGTGTGCCGCGCCCTGGTTGTGCTCTGGCACGTCAGTGTTCTCTAGCCCCTTAGTTCCCCAGTGTTCTCTGGCCCCTTGGTTCCCCAGTGTTCTCTAGCCCCTTGGTTCCCCAGTGTTCTCTAGCCCCCTTGGCTCCCCAGTGTTCTCTGCCCCCTTGGCTCCCCAGTGTTCTCTGCCCCCTTGGTTCCCCAGTGTTCTCTGCCCCCTTGGTTCCCCAGTGTTCTCTGCCCCCTTGGTTCCCCAGTGTTCTCTAGCCCCTTGGTTCCCCAGTGTTCTCTAGCCCCTTGGTTCCCCAGTGTTCTCTAGCCCCTTGGTTCCCCAGTGTTCTCTAGCCCCTTGGTTCCCCAGTGTTCTTGAACTTTTGGTTCCTTAGTTTCCTGTTTTTGACTCGTGCCCGCCGTCCTGGGACCCCCTCCACCCACCCAGGGTAAGAGGTTCTGAGCCGTCCGGTGTTCGGCCTTGAGGGGGGGTGGTGTCATGGTTTAAGTTGTCTCGCTTCTGGTTATTTTGTAGTTCACCCAGCTCTCCCTCCCACAGCCATTAGTCACACCTACTCTAATTAGTCTTCATTCCCGTCACCTGTCAGGCTCCCTTTATAAACTCACCTCAGTTGTCTCCTCGTCGCTGGCTCGTAGTGTTTGTTGCTCTCCTTCGTGTCTGCCTGCACCTGTTCCCCCGTCTTGGTTCCCGGTCCGTCAAGTTTTGGTTTTGTGTGGCTGCGCTACTGGCTTCAGTTTCTCCGTCTTCGTCCTGGTCTCGTCCCTGGTCCTGCAGCAGCCCAGCTCCTCTCTGTCTCGTGGACTCTGTATCTGTCAGTCAGCTCCTGCATCATTCACCTCCGTCTGGTAACAACTCTGGTTCCTCATGTCACCACCATCCACCTGCAATAAACTCTCTTAGATCCTACTCTGTGTGTGCGTGCTGTGTCCGGGTTCACCCTCGACAAAATCATGACACTAAAAGCAAATATTAATGATTTTAAAAACAGTTGGACTACAAACTTAAACTAATGATGTTTCAATTAACAGTTTAACAAACAACCCTAAACAAATATGTTTTAATCTTGATTTAAAATAAACACAGCCTTTCAGCACTTTTACAGTCTTGTGAAAGTTTGTTCAAGATAAATGGAGCATAGGAACTAAATGCTGTTTCTCTGTGTTTGGGTATGCAGAGTAGGTTTAAATCGAAGACCAGAGTGGTATAGGACAGGGGTTGGCAACCTTAACCACTCAAAGACCCATTTTGACCCGTTTCACCGAGTAAAGAAAACAGTGGGAGCCACAAAACCCTTTTGAAATTTTAAATGAAATAACACTGCATATAACAGTTTTTTTTTGCTTTTGTGCTAAGTATAAACAAACTATACTGTTTTACACTTATGAAATCAATGAACGACTGCGGAGAAAATTAAATAACATTTCTGCATGCAACAAAAAATTTTTAACTCCGAAAAAAAGACGTTGGGTTGAAGGTTAAGTAAAATTCTCAACGTCTATTTGAGTCCTTACAGAAATTAAAAAAATTGACTGGCAGCAAAAAAAAAATACCGTCCTCTCTCTGCGTGCCGTCATCCTTTTACTGTCTGTGTGCAGTCAGCCGTCAACTTGAACCGGTGACGAGCTCTGATGCGCATGACACGCCCACACCCCGCTACCGCCCCGCTCTACCAAAGTGTTTTCTCTCTCGCTCGCTCGTCATTGGACACAAATCAAATTAAACTTCTTTGTGTTTGTATTTTGCAGCGTAAATTGTGAGTCAGACCCAGATTTAGAAGCTGGTACATGAAATAAACAAAGTGAGAATACACACAGGTAGATCATCAGAGTTTAGTCCGTGAATCCACCTGGATGGTCTCTGCTTCAGAGATGTTTCAGGTCGTCTGTGGAGGTGTGACCGATCTGAGTGTCTCTTGCTTTCTGTCGCTCCAGGCTGAACCACCGATGCACCTGAAAATCCCCCGGATTCTGTTGTGGATGTTGTGTGTAACTTTATTGCAATTTCATTCAAATTATGTTCCAATTTTATTTCCATAACCTTTGTTATGATGGTTGTGTTGTTGTAACTGCAACAGATTTTTTTTTTTTTTTTTTTTGCGTCAACCCGGTTGGGACACTGAAGGGGGTGCGCAGATAAAAACGTTTGGCACCCGCTGTTTTAAATATTAAATATTAAAATATTTTAGATGTTACGAGATCACCTTAATGTTCATAGAATTACGTTTTGAAAATGAACGAACTACAATAAAATACATTTTAATTAAATACTCATTAATTATTTTCAAAAACTGAGCCGCTTCAGAGGGCTCAAAGAGCCGCATGCGGCTCCGGAGCCGCGGGTTGCTGACCCCTGGTCTAGGAGGTTGATACACTGACAGCATATCTGTAATGTATTTAGTCTATAAAGACCTGAATGCATACATTCAGAAGTATTTTCAAGTCAATTCTTGTCTTTACAGGGAGCCAGTGTAGGACTTTAGAACTGGGGTGATGTGCTCTACTTTCTTAGTCTTAGTGAGGACACGGGCAGCAGCGTTCTGGATCAGCTGCAGCTGTCTGATCCACTTTTTAGGCAGACCTGTGAAAACACCGTTGCAGTAATCAATTCAACTAAAAATAAATGCATGGTTGAGTTTTTCAAGAACCTCCTGAGATATTAGTCCTTCAATCATGGAAATATTCTTCAGGTGATAGAAGGGTGACTTAGTAACTCCCTTTATGTGCCTCTGATGGATCAGGTCTGAGTCCATCACTACACCAAGATTTTGGCTCTGACCTGTGGTTTCTAGCTGTAGTAACTAAAGTTGTGTACTAATCGATACTCCTTGGACCAAAAATTATTACTCCAGTTTTGCTTTTATTCAGCTGAAGAAAATCATGGCACATACATGTATTGATTTGTTTTATCCATCTAGCCAATGCTCTAATAGGTTTATCGTCACCTGGTGACATTGTAAAGTATAGCTGTGTGTCATCTGCATCGTTATGGAAACTGACCTTGTTGTTTGTTATAATCTGAGCTAAGGAGAGCATGTAGATATTGAATAAGAAGGGCCCCAATATTGAACGTTGTGGGACGCCACAAGGCTCCACATTGGGGTCTGGGGGAAAACACCTGACGAAAGGGATGTGTTTATTATTTGAATCGAATCAGACGCTATGACAGGCAAAACTTTCTTAAGGAATCCTGTGGGTAAAACATCACGACAGCAGGAGGAGGAACTTAGCTGATTACCATTTTCTACTAACTTTGGCAAATAAAGAGCATTGTCTCCAAATTCACAGCAGTTATTCTCTGTGATGAGAGTAGTTGATAAGATATTTCCATGTTATGATGTTATGAGGGGGAACAAAATATTTCAGACAGCTGCAATATTCTGTTTCCCCTCTTTGATGTTCCTAAACAGGTCCTTTTTCTCCTTTTAAAAGGGGAAATAAGTTTCAATACTTTAGTGACACTATTGATAGAGGAATATGTAAAGTACTGTATATACATTGCCTGTTGCTGAATATTTTACACAAAACACAACAGACATTAATGATAAAAATTAGCTACTAAAAATAATAATAATGGAATAATTTCAGTAATCCAGTAATGTGTCTACCTGACTTAAGGCTGCTTCACATGGCAAGATTTTAAAATAGTCAGCCAATTTTTAAAGCCTGAGAGACACCGCACAAAGCAATAAACAATCGTAGATAAAAAAAAGTTTGCTCATACAGTGTGTGTGGTGTCCGGTCAGACGGCAAGAACAACACACCACGTACAAACAGATTTCACTCAGGATCATTCAGATGTCCAACGGGAAATCTTGCAAAACCTCTCAATCCAGCACGTCTCTGCTCTGTTGTTATGGGAATGTTATTCTGACGCCTACTCGGACTGGAGACACAAGGACACACACAAGGTGCTGCATGACAGCTCCTCGGCTCTGCTCATTGCCAAGGCCAATGCTCTGGTGTTACTATGCAGATAATGAATGTCTGGCATAGGACTGTCTCTGTTGTTATCTCACGGTACGGCTGTGGGGTATTTAGAGGGAGCCGGAGAGGAAGAGCGGCAGAGACAGGGCAGAGACAGGCAGACGCAGACTGCAGTGGGACCGTGGGGTGCCATTACTTTCCATCTATATGATCTCTGCTCTGTCTCTCCATAAAAGTGCTTGAACTTCATCACTCCACCATTTCCTTATTCAATAACTCTAGGAAGTAAGTTAATGTTTAGAATTCCAGTCACACCTGTTCCTCAGCAGCCTGTGGGGGACGCAGCATATATATTACAGGATATCCCAGCGCTTTACCGCTTTGTATGCACGGCTTGCCGTGTGCATATAGAACAACATAGCGAGCTAGAACTAGTATTAATTGACCCGGTAAACGTCGGAGGGAGCTAATACTTTCGTCTTCAATCCATCCCTTCTAGAAGCCTTATCTTGGTCTTCGTCTTCTAACACTCTCAGTTCTCTCCAGTCTTTCTCTTCTCTGCCAAGTCCTTATTGCCTCTTGTCAACCTACTCTAAGCCTGATAGAAAAGACAGACTGAGCAGCTTGCTTCTTAGCTACACGTCATATTACATTTTGTCATTGTGTCGCATCAACATTTCATTGCGTCGTCTTCTGTCTCTCAGCCTCACCTTACTTCGGCCTGCCCACATAAGATGTAACAGAAAACCACCTGAAGCGAACTGAATCAGACTTCTAGCGAACCACTCAAAGTTTTTACTATCAGAAAAGGGGCATTTGACTCTGCTTCTGTGCACAGCTGGAGAAATCCGGGCTGGCCCTGACAAAAACTGTTGCCAAAATGATCGCAAGCGGGCAGAGCCTATTAGAGCCCGGCCAAATCGAGTCGGTGGAAAAGGGGAAAAGGCAGTTTACTCATCTGCTCTATATGGAATGAACTGTTTGATTGTCAGAATGGTTGGAAAGCAACCAAAGAAAAATATTAACACAGAAAATAAATCCTTATCAAGAAAAACTGTTTTTTCTCTCTTAGTTAAAAGTTAAAATCATTAAAATCTTCTCCTTGTAAACCATTGTGACTTGATCCTCTGTGTGAGCTTAATCAATTATTACACCTGAAATAATCAGCAGTCAGCCTTACAGATTCCTACATCCATGGTTAAGTAAAACAAAAAAATGCCGTCTTTGTGATAACGAAAGAAAGAAGTGTGTGTGTAGCTGCTGACCTGTGCATTACCAAAGGCCACATTGTGACACAGCCGGTTGATGTCTTGCTTACATGAGTTATAAAGCTCCGGCTCCAGGCGGATATCCTCTGACTGCAGACATTCATGATGGGTTCACAGAAAAAAAAAGGATGAAGCGCATTTGTCCATCACACCAGATATAATGAACAATAATAAATTCCTGCACCTAACTTCTGCTTGAATTTAAACTAATTTAGCTGAACTATCATCAGACACATTAATTCACACATTTTGTTAAACCAAAGGGCTTCAGCTTCTAACACAGCTCAGTGAGTAAAGTTTTGGAATGCATTGTGTCCAAACAACTGTTAATGAAAGTACCATCTCGACCTCTTCCACTCTGAGTTGTTTACGACATTTGACGGACACTCGCTGCTCCTTGGCATCCTGTAGGGTGTCATTTCTCACCGTGGTGCTGAGGCACATAACAACGTCCACCCTAAATGAAAAGTAGGCCAATACTTAAGTGATTAACACTTATAGGCTCGTATTTTATTTTTATTAGTCAAGTTTGTGAAAATAACACAACTCCCTGGCAGCTGCACAAAAATTAGTTGGTACTTTCATAACCCAAAGAACAACAACAACAACAAAAAAATTAAATGTCCACTCAGGACGCACAGAGCAGCAATTACTGATAAAGTACCCGAAATGTCAGTGTGATACTTTTTTTGACTTTATAACCATTAATGCTTCCAACAAACTCATTAAGTGTTTATATTCATCCATTGTTGGCATTTTTCATGCATAAATATACATACACATTTTGCACATTTCTTAAAAATCCACTAGTCAGAGGGGATGCAATGTTACACTAAGAATAAAGAAATTAGTGAAACAAGACCACATCTATGAGAATGTCTTGGCTGCCATAATGAACCCTGAAACATTTCTAATTCAGATTCAGAAACCCAGTTTGATGCTGTATGTGATACATTTGTTGTATTAACAGACAGCTAAATAAGATTACCACAGACACAGTTATTCATATGCTTGTGACCTTTGACCCACACAGGATGTTTAACAGACAAAAGAACTTTCACGAAAAACCGGTTTCACTCAACAGTACCTAATTGGTAATTTTCATAAACACACACATTGAGTTTTATTTTAAACTCTCGACTATTTTAATTTCGAACCTGATGCACTGTGTGACAGTCTGAAAAGCATGCACTAGGTGGCAGGCCCCTTTTAAAATTCTTCAGAAATGTTTTAGGTCTTTTTGCTCTTTTTTGCTCACTTGTTTTGTAATTGTTTCCCCAAATTTTGGCACAATAAGGTGTGAGGGTACACATGTAGCCGGATATCTGGGAATACAAATACATTTTCATGGGGTTAGGCCTTTCATCCACACGT
The DNA here is from genome assembly GCA_037039145.1 of Fundulus diaphanus. Classification (NCBI taxonomy): domain Eukaryota; kingdom Metazoa; phylum Chordata; class Actinopteri; order Cyprinodontiformes; family Fundulidae; genus Fundulus; species Fundulus diaphanus. The sequence goes on from CM073134.1 coordinate 54,854,262, forward strand.
AAACTCTGTTTTACATCTCTAAAGACCAATAATTATGAAAACTACAGCCAAAGTGGTGAATTCTAAAACCTCTGATTTTGAACCTGTGTGTGTATGTGACCAAATGGACTTTTAAGGTCCGGTGCATCGCAGTCTGTGACAAATAATGCGCTGCTGAAGTCATCTGCGTGACCATTGTTATGGACTTGGCCATACAGTGGAGTAAAAAAATTGAATGCTGTCAGAGAGGTACTAATTTCTACATTGTTTTTTTTTCTTGCATTCACTTCTTTTATTCATAGGATGGTATTTTTTTTAACATCTTATGTAAAACAGATACAAGAACATTTTCTAAGCCACAAACTATATTCCTTCATCAGTCTAATCCATTTCTACATTGTTGTTGTGATTGAATGTTCACAATGTGTCTAATCAATGTTAAACTGGACAAATTCACTGCTAATCTAAGGTATCTCCCATCGTTTATATCCAACTGACGTTACCTAGGCACCACACAGCATTTCTTGCCTTCACCTCAATGTCAAGACTTCAGAGTAAAAGCATACGTGGAACATTATAAACATTACAACTGGTTCAGACCCTTTTTCTTGTTTGTTTTTACAAGCCCAGATGTATGGGCTGAGGATTGTCTCAAAAAGATTTGAATATAAAAGAATATATATACATATACATACATTTATAAATATCCAAGTACAAAATACAAATATAAAAATGTGACATACAAATAAATAAACAAAATATAAATATAAAAATGTGACATACAAATAAAAAACACATTTATATAAATAAATGTGTCTTTGTAAATATATTTTCGAGATTTGAAAATAAATATGCTTGACTTTGTACGTGGAATCTGCATTTGTGAATCTCCTTTTTGCATTTGTGCATCTCCGTTTCGCTTTCATGTCGATGACGTAATTTTGAGACATTCCTACTGCAAACCGAGATCCACATATAAATACCACTAGATTTGAATGCGAAGACACCCTCCACTGAAAAACCAGCAGATGGCAGTGTTGTGCAGCCACAGCTAGTCTGGCAGAGCGTTTCTCAATATGCGTTCTTGAGCGGTCTCGTGTGCTCGTGACACGTCATCAGCCTCAGCCCGCTTGCCCAGAATGCACCGCCGCCGCAGCTTGATTCGAGACAGCGCAAACAGAGCTCACAGCGGTAAGTTAAAAATTCCCTTTTCTGCTGCTGCTGTTCTTCAAAAGTACGTTTTCAGATCGGCTGAGGCGAGAACATTATACTTTTAAGCTTCCCTATGTGGCCTATGTACAGAGTTAGTGCGTAATTTTAATAAAAAGTCCGACGATGAGCGGAGCAGAGAGACCCGCAGACCTCCAAGGGAAGCCGCAGCCAGGGCTGATGTTAGACCGCCTTTAGGACACTTCTGTCAGCCAAGTAGTGTGCGTAGTACCGCTGGTTCTGATTTATTTGTTTTGTGTTTATCTGACTGACGTGTGTTGCTTTATTAACTCAATACTTGCTCACCCATCTATTGCCAACTGGTAGGCATTTTAAGATTTACAGCCTATTTCCTACTTTTATCTTTAAAAAAAACATTGAAGATGGTATTAAACACGTGATCAGGTTGAAATTGTGACTATTTTTCTATAAATAATTAAAATGAAAAACCAATTTAAACATTAGTAACAGTATGGTTAAGCTACTTTATTGCACCTACTGACCTTCACAGCATTGATCATTAAGAAAGGAAAAAAAAACATTTTTATGTCTGCCCACCTTTACAGTGATTAATCTATAAATTATGTGCAGTTAGTTCAGCCCATTTTTTCAGTGAAATGGTAAAAATATCAGAGAAGGGAAGCCATTTGTTACATTTACTATACAACACTACATTTTACCTTTTCTTTCTTGAGAACTATAATAATCTGCATGTTAAGCAGGTATAGTTTTATGCTGTGAAAAGGTGAGAATTGAAAAAAACAATTCTGGTAACATTTGGCATTTTTTATTTACAGGAAGAAACAGAAACAAAATATGTGAGGATAAACACCTCGGTACCAATCCTCCAAATATTTTTTAATGAAGGGGACCTGAAATCAGCCTTCTAGCTAAACAGGGCCACCATCGTCCTCCTCCTTCAGCTGCTGCCCATCCAGAAGGCCCATGGATGGCCAGGGGAGATAGAGGTGCTGGTGACCCTCTACTGGCTGGCCTGCAGTGTATCCTATAGGGAAACAGCTTGCCAGTAAGATCTCTTACCTTCTTGTCCTTAAATAGAGCCAACAATAAGACATATCAGCATATTACCTAAATTACAAGTTAATTTTATATTTGGTACAGGTCAAGTGGAGGCACACTACAACAGACACCATGCCAGGGCGAGAAACATCATTGAGCGTGCCTTTGGTGCTCTAAAGACACGGTGGCATTCCATCTTCTTAAGGGCGCTGGAGGTCTGCCTGACGTTTGCCCCAAAACTAAACGCCGCCTGCTGCATCCTCCACAATATTTGTATAGAGGCAGGGGACCAGCTTGACGTGGAGGACGAGGAGGTTGACCCAGAGGAGGACGGCTATCCGGCGGCTGAAGACAGGGAGCTGCTCCAGCTGGCTGCATCAGTTCTAGTCATGTACACATGCTGGTTCATCTCATTGTTTTCACTACCTGTAAAAATAAATTAAATAATCAGTAAATTAATTTCCATTCCAACTATTTTTAATTCTAAGTTTATAGGCGTTGTCTATTTGTATAAGATCTTAATAGGAGTTATTTCTTTGTTTTAAACCATGTTAGTAACTGTTAATCATTTGTTGAATATATTACACCTTCATTCTGTTCCAAAGATAAAACATTTGTATAAAATAAATGTCTGTTATTTTCATATACTATTATTACTATTGTTTTCTTTACCTCTTTCTCCTCTCAATTATTCGTGTCCTGACTCAGAAGAAACTCACTTAGATAGGAAAAACATTTATAGGTTTTATTTATTTATTAATTTTAAATGCTGCAATTTATTCCAGCAAGTATTGAGTTAATAAAGCAACACACGTCAGTCAGATAAACACAAAACAAATAAATCATAACCAGCGGTACTACGCACACTACTTGGCCGACAGAAGTGTCCTAAAGACGGTTTAACATCAGCCCTGGCTGCGGCTTCCCTTGGAGGTCTGCGGGTCTCTCTGCTCCGCTCATCGTCGGACTTTTTATTAAAATTACACACTAACTCTGTACATAGGCCACATAGGGAAGCTTAAAAGTATAATGTTCTCGCCTCAGCCGATCTGAAAACGTACTTTTGAAGAACAGCAGCAGCAGAAAAGGGAATTTTTAACTTACCGCTGTGAGCTCTGTTTGCGCTGTCTCGAATCAAGCTGCGGCGGCGGTGCATTCTGGGCAAGCGGGCTGAGGCTGATGACGTGTCACGAGCATAGAGCACACGAGCACACAAGCACACGAGACCGCTCAAGAACGCATATTGAGAAACGCTCTGCCAGACTAGCTGTGGCTGCACAACACTGCCATCTGCTGGTTGTTCAGTGGAGGGTGTCTTCGCATTCAAATCTAGTGGTATTTATATGTGGATCTCGGTTTCCAGTAGGAATGTCTCAAAATTACGTCATCGACATGAAAGCGAAACGGAGATTCACAAATGCAAAAAGGAGATTCACAAATGCAAAAAGGAGATTCACAAATGCAGATTCCACATACAAAGTCAAGCATATTTATTTTCAAATCTCGAAAATATATTTACAAAGACACGTTTATTTATATAAATTTGTTTATTTATTTGTATATCACATTTTTATATTTATATTTTGTTTATTTATTTGTATGTCACATTTTTATATTTGTATTTTGTACTTGGATATTTATAAATGTATGTATATGTATATATATCCTTTTATATTTATTCAAATCTTTTTGAGACAATCCTCAGCCCATACAGACGTTCCAATATGTTGAGGTGCAAAGGAGAAAAAGGACTTGGAGGTCAGCTGTTTTACACGCAGTATGGAGGCACATGCTGTTCAAAATCCCCATTGTTTTGAAGCATTCTGACTTGATGAAATTGATTTTAGCTTAGCGGTACACTGCCCCCAATGCTTCTTGCATGTTTTAAGCAAAGCTTAGTGGTGAATTTGTATATACGTTTGTGTGGATGGGAACTCTTCTAAAAATTATCATGCGTGTATGATGTACTAAAAAATATGTAGGGGAGATATTTGTTTTTACAAAGACCTGGCTACGTGCGTACATGGCCTAAATTAAGTAGTGTAAAACTAAGGAATAGTTCAGAAAGTGGAGCACTGCATTCTGTTTGTCAAATAAGATTTAATCCAGTGTAGACAAAACACCCTAATGCCACAGAGTTCAGGTTTTTCACCAGTAAATTGTGATTTATTGCATCAAAAACTTTTTTAATGTCAGCAAACACCCAAATAGCAATTTTGTTTGTTGTCAATAGCAGTTATTTCTTAAATAGCTCCTATTATGGCCAGTGTTGTTAACTATTCTGATCTAAAACAGTTGACTTTCACTGATTAAATTATGATAAATGGTAGCAGAAAGGCTAAATAGCATATTTAACAATCTGATATGTTAATAAACAAACTCTGCTTCTTAGCTTGGTTGATTAAGGTTCATATGAACTCGTGATTTTCACTTTAAACATTCACTTCTTCACCCTTCTGCCTTTACTACACCCTTCATCACATCACATGCTACTGAAAAAAAATGCCCTCAGTGTAGCATGGAATAACCATTATATAATTATTATTAACAATTAGTTTTCAATGTGTCTTCTAGGATCTGACCTGCCACTATTTCATAAAATACCTGAAGTATCAAAAAGTGATGATGAGATGACTGAACAAGTCTGACCTTTCTCCTTAGTTCTTTTCTCAAACTGGATTACAACGCAAACAGAACAATTTGCTGCTGACATGAAGAACAGAGAGGTGAATCAACATAGCTTACTTCTTCTTAATGTTGGGGCAAAGCTTGAGGACATCCTCTTTGCAGGCAGTCTTGAACTTATAGGAGAAACGGAAGTCTTTGATCTGAATCTGCAGATAGCCACAAAATAAAAGACTGTTACTTAGAGGTTCAGCAGATAATGTGGCAGTACACTTAAATGGTATAGTTAAGACAACACATCAAAAAAGCCCCATTTCCACCAACCCTACTCGATTTGGCCCGCCCAGCTCGGTTTTACTCTGCATGGTTTGTGTTCTGACCGGCCAAGAATTGCCTAGAAAAATGAGATTGTATATGCTAGATGGTTTTGGATATTTTTTTAAAGATAAAATAATCCACTGAGATAAATATCTGATCACACATCACCTTAAAGGAGCAATTAATGATATTTCACCACTAGGTGGTGCTTGAACACTGTCTGTGGACTAAAACAAGATGTATGACAAGCCACACCTCTCTCTACCTTCACTCCAGTTGCAGCCCGGTCCTTCCTTTCCCTTCTCTCCTGTTGCCTCATATGCGCATATTTGTAAGTGATAAATTCACAGTAAAACAGCCTCACCCTTCGCAAGAACATTTCTAGTTAATTAGTAAGTAACTTTATAATGCTGATGGCAAAAGAATATTTTTATCTGCGGGGGATCCGTGGGGAAAGCTGAGGTGCCAGCTCAAGCCAACCCACGAGACCCAGTGCCCAACCTCACCAATATGACCGGCTCCTCCTCAAGGCCTTGAACTCCGGATGGCAATCGGAGAACAAGGGTGTGAAAAGACCCCCAGTCTGCTCAAGTGTCGTGTTGTTGCATGTTGTTCTCAAGTGCATTTAAAACTGGCCTGGCGCCCCCCTTTAACTTTCACATTCATTCACCATTTTCATAATCATACACTATGAAACATTTTGGTGTCTGTGGGAGGTGGGGGGCTCGGCACAGCCTTCCCCCCCTCCTCCCATACTGCCAGCCAAGGTCCTTATTAGACTTCTGTGTAGCATTTGACACTCCATTGATCACTCCATTCTGTTAGAGGACCTGGAAAACTGGGTCAGCCTTTCCGGCACAGCACTCGACTGTTTTAAACCCTCTATAAAAGAACAGGGACTTTTTTGTGTCAGTAGGTAACTTTACATCAGAGACGCAAAAATCACATGTGGGGTTCCCCAAGGGTCCATCACGGGTCCCCTTCTCTTCAATATCTACATGTTCCCTCTAGCTCAGATCATAAAAACAACAACATAAGTTACCATAACTATGCAGACGACACACAGCTCTAATTCAATTAAATTTTATTTATATAGCACCGATTCATGAAACATGTCATCTCAAGACACTTTCCAAAGTCAAATTCAATCAGATTATACAGATTGGGTCAGATTAAAAAGATTGGTCTACATCAGCATGTCACCAGATGACTATGAACCCATTCAAGCACTGAGCAAATTCTTAGAAGAAATCAATGCATGGATGTGCCAAAATTTTCAGCAGTTGCATAAAAACAAAACTGAGGTAATAATTTTTGGACCAAAAGAGGAGCGACCAACAGTATTCAAACACAATTACAAAGTCACCCTTCTATTATCCAATCCAATCCATTCTATTACCTGAAGAACATTTCAGGATTAAAAGACTAACGTCTCAGCAGCATCTAGTCAAACTAATCGATGCCTTTATCTTTAGTAGAATTGATTACTGCAACGGTGTCTTCACAGGTCTGCCTAAAAATTCGATCAGACAGAAGAAACCCTGATAAGGCTTGGGAAAACGTATTTTTGTTAGATGGACATTATAGTTGGTTTTGTTGTTTATTGGTAGTTTTCAGAATACTTAAGCTTTCAGCGTATCTAAAACACTGCAGCAAGAGTTTTGATAAAAATTAAAAAGAGAAATCACATTTCACTTATTTTAGCTAACTGTTTTGGAATGAACCAAAAACGGTTTAGGGTTAGGGTTAGGGTCTGTGTGGACAACACCGTCCTCACCAGAACAGTGAGATGCTTCCCCAACAACAAATCTTGAACTTAAAGGAACTGAATGAGAAAAAAGTTCCTTCAGAAAGGAGACAATGAATTACTTAAGAGTATACAGAAGAAACTTAAAGTCAAAATAAGAGAAAGCAAGGAGGTGTACTGAAAGAAGCTGGATAGCAAGCTCCAGCAGAACAGTATAAGAGATGTGTGGTTATGGATGAAGATCACAGGCTTCAGGCAGAAGGAGGATCGGACACATGGATGTCTGGACAGAACCAATGAGATGAACCCATTCTTCAACAGCTTCGGTTCAGGAACAAGCTAGTCATCCTCCACTCTTGCACATAGGCAGTCATCACACCCTCCTTTGACACAAAATTTGCCTGTCTCACCTCAGGTGTTTTATCTCCCGCCTCAGCCATGGACTTTTCAGCTTCTACTGTCTCTGGAAGTCAAGTAAGGAGGCAGCAGGAGAGACTGAAGCGGAAAAAGGCTGCAGGACTAGATGGTGTCTACCCCAGAATCCTGAAGGCCTGTGCAGAGCCGCTCTCTAGAATTCTACAGCACCTCTTCAACCTTAGTCTGACTAAGGAGAAGGTTCCACTGTTGTGGAAGAACTCCTGGATTGTTACGGTACCGAAGAAAACTCACCCCTCAGTCATCAATGACTTTAGACCTATTGTCCTGACATTCCATATCATGAAGGTTCTAGAGAGACTTATGTCGGCCCATCTGAGTACACAAACAAGTGGCTATCAGGACAGGATCAGTTTGCTTATCGCCATGGAGTTGGAGTTGAAGATGCCATCATACACCTGCTTCAACAAACCCACTGTCATTTAGACGAGGCAGACAGACCGATGAGGATCAAGTTTGTTAATTTCTCAAGAACATTTAACACATTTCAAACTGATTTGCTTTGTCAGAAACTCCAGAACACTCAGGTGGAGGACTCAACAACCGCCTGGATCAGAGACTACCTGACAGACCACAGTTTGTGAGACTGAAGGGTCGTTTGTCTAACCAGGCAGTCAGCAGCACAGTATCACCATAGGGGACTGTACTCTCACCATTACTTTTCACTCTTTACACCTCAGACTTCCAATACAAGACAGACTCCTGTCATCTGAACAAATTCTCAGATGACTGCAGTCGGGCGGATGCATCAGCACTAGACAAGAGGCTGAGTACAAGGAGCTGATGGACCGCTTTGTGCCCCATCAACAACAAAAATGTAAATAGAGTTTTAGTTCCAAGTCAATAGAAATCTTTGAATATAAGGACAACCTTAGCACTGTTAGCAGCTTAGAGTTGGTTAGTCTCAAGAGTTTTCACAGAGCTTACAGATCATTTTTGTATCTCATCGGACACATTTTCACCATTCATTATTTCTATCTACTACTGAAAATACTGGCACACAAAAGATTTAAAGGTAGTGGGGACTTCTTCAATTGTTTTGTAACAGAGTGCTATCAGTCAGCCAGAAGATGTTTTCTTTACTGACTGTCAACACAACAGGGTGTTAGATATTAGATGAGGCTACATGTTGTTGCAGCTGTTGCAGTTATTGGGAAAATAACAGATGATTAACAGGCATTGTGGATGTCACAGATGTGACATACATAGATCTAGACACAGGGAGTAAAAAAGGAAATGGTCATTTATCAGCAGGATATATATTTGGATAAACTTGGGCTCCATGCTATTCAACAGTCTGACAGATTATACCTGAGTGGTGACCAGTTTCTATTGACGACAATGGGCGGAGCGTGGAGGAGGAACATGGCTTCTATAAAGACTCATTTGACCAGCATTCTGGGCTCGCTCTTCCTTATCCATTTTTCCCGTGTCAATACCTGTTAAGAAGGCCTAAAAACTGATTTGTACCACTTCTCTGGCTTATTTAGATTAAAAGTGTTAAAATATAGTTGGTTTCGAGAGTAATTTCCTACAAAAGATGTTATTCAATGTGTTATTGCTTCTCGGGGCTAAAAAGACCAGACAGGGTGCAGAGGCGTCCAACTGCCAACACGGCTCAAGAAATACTTACTTTCTTACCTCATAATAAAGAGACAGAAAAGGAGAATCAACAAAATTGAAAGGGAAGGCCCTTTAGATTTCAGAGAACCAAGCTGAGCTGTTGTAGCTCAGCTTTAAGACAACACTGGTTTTCCATCCTGCTTACCAGCTGGAAGTGTGTGACTCCCACTGCACACTTCTCATTCATCTCCTTCTGATGTTTGTTCTGAACCAAACACTCCATTAGGTCACCAGAGTCAATCTGATTGTCAGCTACCTCCTGATGCACGGAGAGGAAACAGGAGGAAAAGATAGGGGAATGGCTCAATATAAAGTCATGTTCTTCACTTTCATTCTGTGTACTACTTGTGAAATCAAAAATGTTGTTTTGACATTCATCATTTAATTCCAATGTCACAGAGGAAGTATACATATAGTTCAATTTTTGCAGTTTACCTAAAGATTAGAGAATGCAGGAAAATTACATCTTTGATAAATTTCTTAAACTATACTTTTCATACATGGAAACATTGAAACTTCCCAAAGGTACATAGATCTATTAGTAAGTGGATACTTACATGGCAGTAGGTTTGTATTACAGGTTCACAAGCTCGCATTAATAGAGCCTCGATCTGAAAATCCTAACGACGAAACAGAGTGAATATGTTTAATCAGAATATCAGCATGTGGACTGCAGCGAGCTTCTGGCAACCAGACACGTTGACAGTTACAGCTTGATGGATCAAAAAACTAAGCTTAATTATGCTACTGTGCTGAAAAGAAAGCCTGTAAAGCTTTTCTCTCCATCCACAAAATGGGTAACCACACAAACCTCTGATTCAAGCTCTGTCAGGTTTCCCACAACATCTCTGCACTCTGACACCAAATCTTCCAGATGATCCTGCAGACACTGCAACTCCTGCCCGGACTCGGTTTTCTCACTGCACCACTTCCCCAGGTCAGTCATACAACGTCCCTGTAGCTCAGGATCTAGCTTCACGTCTAGTGCCCTCTGGTGAAGAATCCTCTGTACCTCCACCTTGCAGTCCCTGGAGAGCTGGGGATGAGATTTGAGTGGTTAGAAAAAACACCAACATTTAGATAATGTTTAGTTTTTTAACAAGCCAAATAATCAGATTCCATTGTACGCTTTTAGACATTTTATCCAGCACAGATAACCTACTGGATAGCCTACTGTTAAAAGAATATAATAGAATAGAAAATCCTTTAATCGTGCCACAGTGATGAAATTCAGGAGCATCAGCAGCAAATAAAGTATAACTAGGTCAACTGTCCTGGGCCCACCAAAGAAGAGGGCCCAGAACTGAGGCTCTGATCATTAAATTATATATATATATATATATATATACATACACATATATATATATATATATACATACACATATATATATATATATATATATACATACACATATATATATATATATATATATATACATACACATATATATATATATATATATATATACATACACATACACATATATATATATATATATACACATACACATATATATATATATACATACACATATATATATATATATATATATATATACATACACATATATATATATATATATATATACATACACATATATATATATATATATATATACATACACATACACATATATATATATATATATACATACACATATATATATATATATATATACATACACATATATATATATATATATATATATACATACACATATATATATATATATATACATACACATACACATACATACATATATATATATATATATATATATATATATATATATATATATATATATATATATATATATATATATATAAAGAAAATATTGACCAGATAAACTGGATACTAAAGGTGCTGATCAAAGGAAACAAATTGAATATTCATTAAAATATAAGCTGCTTTAGACAACTCTGAAGTAGAAGTATCTAAAGGTCTACTCTAACTCTGGGGTGGGTTGTGTAGTTTGGAATAAAGATGACTGTAAAGGTAAAATCAGTAACATAGGATACACACCCTCCGTCCTTGCTCCACTGAGCGATAAGCATGGCGATAAAGGCAGGAGAAAATGGCACCAGCTGGGATCACCTCACTGGTTTCATTCCAGCCATGAGTGTGGCAGAGTCGGGCAGCATCCCCTTGACATTTCTTGTACAGAATTGGGTCCAGCCTGAAGAACAGTACTGCATCATGAATACAACTGTGGTTTTACTGGTTAAAATGATATTATAATTATTATTACACACACATATATACATACACATATAGACACATATATACATACACATATACTTTACAATTCCTCAAACCCCCATACTCTGTTTTCTACATTTACAAAACTCACCAAACCCCATGATAACATTACCCCCACATTCACAATAGAAAAGTGCAATAACTTCCTAACATCTTTTCATACAAAACTCCAAACCATTCACAGCTTGCTGACATCCACCTCTTCCGTTTCTCCACTGGTACCTACAGTTTTCCCTCTTACATCCTTCAGCTTTACTTCTTTCTCTCCCCTGTCCCTCTCAGACATCACCAAACTTCTCATAACCTTGAAATTTCATGCGGTCATCTTGACCCCATTCCGTCTCCCTCCTTAAAACCTGTATTTTCACCCTAGTCCATCTCATGACTCATATCATAAACACTTATCACATGTTCTGTCACATCCCCGCTGAAACTTTCCCCCATTAAACCCCTCCTGAAAAAAACCTGGCCTCAAGCCTGATCACCTTGACAACTTCAGACCCATCTCAATCAACATCTTCACACCTGTCAAGTGTTTAAAACTTTTCAGTCTGGATTCTGCACCCACCACAGCACAGAAACTGCCCTGCTCAAAGTCACCAATGACCACCTCCTCGCTGCTGACTCGCTTCCATATCCATCCTCTTTCTCCTTGACCTCCCTGCCGCTTTTGATACAAGAGCCCACACCTTCCTTTTCCACCGTTTTCAGTCCATCGGCATCTCCGGTACAGCACTCCCTTGGTTCACCTCTTACTTCCCAGACCGTTACCATTTTCAATTGTCAAACGATTAAAAATTTTAATAGCGATTAATCGCATACTGTCAATAGTTAACTCAAGATTAATCGCATATTTTACCTTATTATATCTGAAAGTGTAAAACCTTATTTGGGGATTTTAATATGCAATTTTGCAATAAATGACAAGAGTAAAAAACATGCTTGTACAAAAAATATTTTTATTTTTTTATTTTCAAGCACTTTTCAGAATTGGAACGAAAACATCCTGGTGCCATAAAATGTTAAACTCTGGCCAATAATGGCTAAATCGCTAATCATGACGCCCTGATGTTTACAAAATGTGTAAACAAAGGTGAAATTAAATACCCTCTTTTCATGCCGAAATATATTTTCACCTCTTAAACAAAGATAGACATGGTATTACTCATATACATATAAATTAATACTAATTTTACATTTCAATAAAGTCACAAGTTTTATTGTTATTTTTTTCACTCTCACACACATCTATTCCTGAGCTTTCACACCAACAACAATAATTACTTTGTATATTTTTGCATGCTGTTTATATCCATGTTCATACACACAGTTTTTTTTTAAAGCCTGGAAAAAGGTTTTAAATTTCCAGGTCATTCGTAGATATAAGGCTGAATCACATTGCCAAATGAAGTACCCTGGAGTTACAGTGTCAGCACATGCAAGCTGTGCTAAACAGTCTCTTTCAAGGGTATTAAGCTCCTGCCCCAGTTGCAAGCAAAGTGTAAGACTCTGGAATGACCTAGAAATTTAAACCCTTTTACAGGCTTTAAAAAAAACTGTATGAATGTGGATATAGACTGCATGCAAAAATATACAAAGAAATTATTGTTGTTGGTGTGAAAGCTCAGAATTGTGTGAAAAAAATAACAATACAACTTGTGACTTTACTGAAAGGTAAAATTAGTATTAATTTATATGTATATGTGTAATACCATGTCTATCTTTGTTTAAGAGGCAAAAAGATATTTCGGCATGAAAACAGGTATTTATATTAAAATGTCCAAATAGGCTTTTACACTTTCAGAAATAAAAGGATAAAATATGCAATTAATTTGAGATTAATCTTGAGTTAGCTATCGAAATTATGCGATTAATCCCGATTAAAAAATGCTTTGCTCTATTTTATAGGAAACAGATAAATTAGCATAAACAAACACACTAGGAAATCCATTTTATATAAACTAGATGTAATTTAATTTCATACATAAAATTACAGATAAAGGCTCTCCAATACTGTTCATTTATCGAACAGAAAAATTCACATCGATCCTTCACTGACCTAGCTGGGAGAACCAACACTAGATGACTCCAGACTATCCGGCATAATATAAACGTAACATGTGCATTTCCAGTATTCTGATTGGATGATCCGGGCCTACTGAGCTTGTCAGTTTTCTTACAGACTCAGAAATATAGATCCAAATGTTTATAACGTGTGTCTTATTGGTAAGGGGATCTTTTTTTTTTTTTTTACAATATTACTCTATAAAAAATTATCCTGATCTACCTTTGGACAGTTTTTGGTTAGATTCTGCCAAGGAGTTCCCCATTCTGGCCATTAAAGCTATTTTGATGTTGCTCCCATTTTCCATAACTATTTGTGTGAGTTGAGCTTTTCAAGGCTCACTTCTATAAAAACTAAAAACAGAAAGAGACTGAGAGATGTGAGAGAGTTTTGTGTGTGTCTTTCTTCAATTCCTGCCAGGATATCAGTTTTGTGTTCATCTATACAGCCCCAGGTTTCACACTGAGTATAAATACATTGAGAGTTTTGTCATTGTATGTACTGTATTACTTGGCTACAGAGTGTCAATTTGTAACTTTTTGGTTGGTGGTGTGCATGATTTTTTTCAACATAAAGGTGTGCCCTACCTCAAAAAAGGTTGAAAAACAATGCTATAACCTATAAAAAGTTATGTTGCTGCGATCAAAAGTCTGCGATATTGTATTTAAAAATCATCCTAGTTATTCTCCCCATAACTGAGGCAAAGATTTTCACTCCGTGAAGCAAATTTATGAGCAGACTGATCAGTCTCGTCTTCACAACCCCACCCGTGCTACATCAATGTGTTCCCTGGGCAGACAGAGAAGCTATGCTTTATTTAAATTTTTTTATACTAACAGGAGTAGAAAAGACTGGAGGAGCTGGCTGGAATAGAGTAAAAGGGGCTAAGGAGATGTAACGTCATCAGCAAAAGTTCTCCATCCTGTTTCTCTAGTCTGGATGAGTGACAGGATACAGCATCTCAGTCTGCCTTTGTCTGTTTGACATATGCTGTCTTCTTGCCGTCACATGCTGGATCGAAGGGGGACTGCAGTTTTCCTCACAACTTTCCCAGTTTGGGCAGTTTTACATAAACGGCCCAAACACACTAAACTTAAAAGCCCCAGACTTTCATTTCTCCCAGGAAATCAAAGCGGGGCTTTAAATCCTGGGGCTTGTAATGGAAAAGGGGCTAATGTATAATTTACTGTTTTAAACTTTAAGTGTTTCAGTGGCCACTAAGCTTACTTCCAATCTCTGGCAATGAAGTACTGGAGCTCCAGCAGCCTATGTTCACAGTCCTCAACCATCTTCTCAGTGTACAGATGCTCCATCAGACAAGATAGGATCCTGCAAAATGAGAACTAATACTGTATAGTTACTGCTGATCCACCTTTCTTCAAGGGGCAAAACATTGCTTGGCTATATTTCAGCAGCTGTACAATGTTCTAAAGCAGAGTAAGATTTATGTAAACAATCAGTTTTCTGAATTTTTACCAAGGTTAATTTAGAAAACTGTTGAATCCCTGTATTACCATGCAAACCGATTCAGTGGATAAACAATTTCTAAGAATATCACATAAAAAATGGCTGCATTTCAACACTGAAAAAAGCACAGAAAATAAATAATAATACTGTTAAGAAAAAACAATAAAAACGACTTACATGGGGTCTCCATTGCGGATGTGTTTGCAGGCCGTCTGGATGACAGATTCGCATGCCTCATTAAGTGCCCTGTCGATCCGATAGTCGCCTCCTGGATCTGCTTCCTGAATCAGTGCCTGAAGCTGAGTAAGGGGGTGGGGTGGGGGGGGGACATTAGAAGAACCCAACACAGGCCTCGTTAGAGCCTATATTTGCATGTAGATTCACCTGGAACTGATCATTGAGAGGGGTGAATCTACATGCGAATCGAAGCTCTAACGAGGCCTCGCCAGCAGGTCTATATAGCTTTGAACTCCCCACTATTACAATCTGGAATAGTTTCTATTCCAGATTTTGAATTGAGAAAGCTTCCTGGATGGGAAGCGAAACGTATTCAGCTTCAGAATAGAAGTTCAGTTGTTTTATTTTTTAACCGTTTTTGGATTGAGTATGAATTTATCTAATTACTGCATACATCAAAATATTAATAGATTTGATCGAATGTAACTATATATAAAGCAAATGTAGCTCTTTTAGCTTTTTAGTATCAGCAATGTTTATGAAAAACAGGCTCAAGAGTCACCAGGCTCTGTAACAAATGTCGCTTTTCTACTTGACTGAGCTAGAAAGCTTGGATTCACAAAGTAACAAGATTTCCACTAAAGTAATGTTAGAGATGATGTGACTACAGAGACTGCCGTTGTGTGAGAATCCAGTACTGGAACTGAAACATCCCTCTGCCTTATAGATTAAATATGGTAAAATACAATAATGATTTCATGAGTCTTTTTACTCCTACAGAAGTCTACAATAGAAAAACCAAATTATTCAGTAAAAGAACCTGGGGTGACCGCAGCAAGGTCAAGAGACTGTAACAAATAGTGATTCCGCCCGGTTTGAGTGGTGCTTAGAATTTTTTAGTCTATTTTGAGGTATTTAGGGGGGGGGGGGGGTTCTGGTTGGGTGGCCCGTATGGGTCATGTTGGCCCCATCCCCAGGGGGCTTGTGCCGGGGGTTGTCTGGTCCGGGTACGGGATGGGGGGGTCGGGAACGAAGCAGGTAGGTCGGATTGTGGTGGTGACACCCCCCCCCCCACCCCCATCTGGATTTCAGGGATGACCTACTGGGTCCGGGGGCCTGGTACCCCTTTGGGGTGCCGGTGCCAGGACCTGGGATTATTGGATGTGAGCGTTATGTGCGAATGTGTGTACGGAGTCTGAGCGTTGTGAGTGGGGCACTAGGGTAGGAAGGTGTGAATGAGACTGTGTGTGTGTTCTTTTTTTTTTTACTTGTCAGGTTCGGGTCTGAACCGCTCCCTCTCCCAAGTGCGCATCCGCGAAAGCTGCATGCTGCCGTTACATCGCTCCAGTTTGCTTTTTTAACTTTCTTACTTTTATCTTTTTTGATTGCTCTTGTTTTTTCATGGTAACTCCGTGAAGTATTGTCCTCTCTAACGAGGTCGTTTTCAGAGAGTTTTCGTGCTTTTTTCGTGTTGTTTTTAATCATGCAGCTCCCACCGGGACACGCTGCCTTCGTTTACTCCGGAGAACAGCTGATCGCACTAATGCCGACCGGCGTGGTAGCCAGACCAGCTGAAATACCACCCGAACTCTGGAGAAAAACACACCGAGGTTGCAGAGGAGGAAAGCAACATCGGGGGATGAAGGGAGGGTCGAGACGGGACGGGCTTATTGAAAGGAGAAGATTTAAGCAGTGTCTCCCCTCTGTCGTTATGGGAAACGTGCGGTCCCTTAGCAACAAGATGGACGAGCCAACGGCGCTAAAGCCGAGCCAACCGGAGTATCGGGAATGCAGTCTAATGTGTTTCACCGAGACATGGTTGCACAAGGACATTACGGACCAGATTGTCTCCGTGGATGGCTTTCACACCGTCCGGGCCGACCGGGACACTAAGAGTGGTAAGCGGAAAGGAGGGGGGCTTGCCATTCTAGTAAACAGCAGATGATGTTACCTGGGTCACATCACCATTAAAGAACAGTTCTGTACCCCGGTTGTTGAACTGCTGGCCGTTGGACTCCGTCCATACTTGCTGCCTAGAGAGATCCCACATGTCATCACTGCTGTCCTATACATCCCTAACTCTGCAAATCCAACATCTGCCTGCAACATCATACACACTACCATCTCCAAACTACAGACGCAACACCCCAATGCCCTCATCATCATGTCGGGAGACTTCAACCATGTCACCATGAACAAAGTTCTGCCGACCTTCAAACAGTATGTGAACTGCCCTACCAGAGAGGAGAGGACCCTGGACCTGATGTATGCTAACATTAAGGATGCATACATCTCCACTTCTCTCCCCCCTCTGGGCAGGTCAGATCACAACCTGGTTCACCTCAAACCCTGCTATGCGCCTCTGGTGAAGAGGAAGCCTATGACCACAAGAATTGTGAGGAAGTGGTCGGAGGAGGCTTATGAGGCACTGCAGGCCTGCTTTGAAGTGACTGACTGGCCTGCACTCTGTGAGCCCCCACGGGGAGGACATTGATGGGCTCACAGAGTGCATTACGGACTATATCAACTTCTGTTTGGACTGCAATGTTCCAGCTCGAACTGTCACCTGTTACGTCTACAATAAACCATGGATCACCAAGGACATAAAGGCCATCCTGAATGAGAAGAAGGCGTTCAGAGATGGCAACCGTGAGGAGGTGAGGAGAGTGCATGGGGTACTCAAACGTAAAATTAGGGAGGCTAAAGACAAGTACAGGAGAAAGCTGGAGAATAAACTCCAGACAAACAACATGAGGGATATGTGGAGTGGGATGAGAGCCATCACAGGGTTCCAAAAGTCTACTGGTATCCCCCACAACTCTCTGCTGCTGGCTTCCCTATAACGACCACTCCACCTTCCCCCACTCCTCCTCCTTACAGACCCCCTGTCTGCTCCTCACCACGTCAATCCACATCCACCGACTCCACCCCTCCCCCCTGCCATACATCATGTCCTCCACAACCTGATGACCTCACCCCTCCCCAAACTGTTACCTCTACAGTGTCCTTCACTCCTGACCTGGTGAGAAGACAGCTGACCAGACTCCACTCTGGCAAAGCTGCAGGCCCCGATGGTGTATTCCCCAGGGTGCTCAAAGCTTGTGCCTATCAGCTGTGTGGCGTACTTAGCCAAGTCTTCAGCATGAGCCTGCACCTCCAGAGAGTCCCCGTGCTGTGGAAGACGTCCTGCCTCGTTCCTGTGCCAAAGACGCCGCGTCCTAGCGGCCCTCAGGACTACAGACCAGTGGCACTGACGATTGTTGATTACCTGACAGGCAGACCACAGTATGTACGCCTACAGAACTGTGTGTCTGACAGGGTGGTCAGCAACACTGGGGCCCCTCAGGGGACTGTCTTCCCTCCCTTCCTCTTCACCCTTTTCACCTCAGACTTCAACTATTGCACTGAGTCTTGCCACCTTCAGAAGTTTTCTGATCACTCAGCAATAGTTGGCTGCATTGAAAAGGGTGATGAGAGTGAATATAGGACTGTGGTGGGCTGAACCATCTGCAGCTCAACGTGACAAAGACTAAGGAGCTAATAGTGGATCTGAGGAGGACAAAAAACACCTGTGACCCCTGTTTCCATCCAGGGGGTCCCTGTAGACACTGTGGAGGAGTATAAGTACCTGGGAGTGTACTTTAACAATAAGCTGGACTGGACTAGAAACACTGAGGCGGTCTACAAAAAGGGCCAAAGCCGACTCTTTTTCCTGAGAAGGCTGAGGTCCTTTAACATCTGTGGGACGATGCCAAGGATGTTTTATGAGTCTGTTGTTGCCAGTACAATCTTCTTTGCTGTCACATGCTGGGGCAGTGGGCTGAGGGTTGCTGACAACAACAGACTAAACAAACTGATCAGGAGGGCTGGTGACGTCGTGGGGAAGGAGCTGGACACCCTGACGACCGTGGCAGAGAGGAGGATGCTGTCCAGGCTCCAGTCCATCTTAGAAAATGTCTCACACCCTCTCCACGACACACTGGCCCAGCAGAGGAGGTCCTTCAGCAAAAGGCTCCTCTTACCCAGATGCACCACAGAGCGCCACAGGAAATCATTCCTGCCTGTGGTCATAAATCTTTACAACGCCTCCCTCAGTGATTCAGACACCCCCCCTCTGTAATTGACATTTATTCATTCTTTGCAATTGTTCTTGCACAACGTCACTATCACTTTATTTTGGATCTATAGTTATATATATAGTTATATATGTATATATTTATATTTTTGTGTGGAATGTTGTATATATATATATATATATATATATATATATATATATATATATATAAAAAATTTTGTATATCTGAATATCTGGAGCGTGTAACGAAAGTAATTTCATCATCTCAAGTCTCCGCTAAGTGTGGAACCCCCCCGGTCCTGCCCCCCTGCGCTGGCTGGCGCCTTGGCCCGCTGGTGCATTGGCAGTCCTCGGGTTCAGGGGTGGATGCCCGGGCGGGTGCCGGCTCATTCCTGGCAGCTGCTTCTCGGGCGGGGCGCCCCTAGGGCCTCGGGTCCCTGGGGCCCATGGCTGGTTCCACTTGAGCGTAGCTGGCTGCCGGCGGAACCCACGGGCTCGTCCCCGCGGCTCCGGCATTGCGGCAGCTGGGGGATTTCCTCGGAGCCGTCTCTCCTCTTCCCTTGGTGGGGGGGGGGGGGGGGCAGATTTCCTGTGTTGGCCCCTCTTGGGTGCCCTTGCTTTGGGGGTCCCTTTGGGCGTGAGGGGTTTTGGGTTCCCCGGCGCCTGCCTCGGTGCTCTGGGGGGACTAGTGCTTGGCTGTTCACAACCACTATTGAGCATTTTTCTTTTGGATAAACTTTACATACACAAGTGCACTCTCACAAACACCTACAGGTGCTGGGTTCCATTCACTTCTATACAGAAAGCCCATTTTTTTTTAACTTCAGCTACCACATTATACATGTCAGATTAAATAATAATACATATAATTCAGCAATGGTATCAAGGTGTTACTTTATTGTATCTGTTATACTATATCCGTTGGTTGTGTTGTTCTTTTTACATCTCTCTTTGCAGGTGATGAAGCAGACTGAAGACGTTTTATCATTCTCCCTTTTATCTCCTCTTTCTTTCACCTTTTCTCTTTCTTTTTTTTCTTCTTGTTCTTCCTTTCCTGTCCTACTTTCCCATTGTAGTGTCCACATAATTTGAAATACTCCCTGCATGAATCATAATAAAACTATTTACATGCATAAATCAAGCGGAGCACTATAGCAAAAGCCGTACTGCTCCACTTGTGAAAGTAAAATCTGTTGAGCTCTTTTTGGCATTAAGACATCAATTCTTATTGCCACATTGCCAGACAGGACACTGGGAAAGAAAAAGAAAAATAATTTTTGAGTCGCAGAGGAGATCACATCACTGCAGCAGCTTCGAAGAAACAAAATAAGGTAAGATTTCCTTTTTTATTCAATCTCTAGGAGCTGCGATGTCAGATTCTATGTGAGCAGAATTTTTTTGCAACTTTTAAGGCCAGAGGAATGTTTCAGGATGATTGATTTTAAACGGGTCGGAGTATGCGCGTGAAAAACAGGTGCGCAATTGGCTTTTGTTTCGAGTCCATGAACTCTTTAAGATTTCCAGAAAGCTACCAGCCAAATCGGATATTGGATTTAGAGGGCTCCCAAACAATCACGTAAAGATAGCTTAAAAGCTTCCTATCCGATTAAAGAGTCCGTATGGATAAACGAAGTTAAAGAAACTGGCTAAACGAAAATAATGGAGAAAGAAAAAAAAAGGTAGAGAAGTTAAAAGAGAAGCAGCATTGCATGGGGGATGTGTTTTAGGGAAGGAGAGGATATATGTTTGTCATGGCTAGCTAGAAAACACCAGCTAAAATAAACGTAAGTGTTATAAAGGAATAAGGGTCCAAGTGTCTGCGAGACGAAGAGATGTAGCGTAAAATTGCCGGTAAGTCGAACAATGACGATGGTCGGGGTCATGTTTTGCCACCCGCACACCCATCTGGAGTTACTGCGGCGCGTTACATATTAAAGAACTATATAATTCAGCATTGGCTCTTAAGCAAAAACATTTAAAAAATGAAAGACCACAGATCTGTGTAAAAAATAGTGTGAAAAAACAGGCCTGCGTGTGTCTGTTTGTTTGTCTGAATATCTCGTTTGTATGTGTCTAAATCTCTGTTAAATGTGTGACGTGCTTCAGGTTAAATTACAAATATCAAGGTTTTGGAAAGGTTTATTTGTGTTGAAGTGACTGCAGCCCTGAAAACAGATTCATTTCGGAGACCTCAAATAAAAATTAAATACTTAACTCAAAGTTTGAAAGAAGGAAAAGAGAGAGAATTTTAATGAAAAAAACGTGAAGTTTAGCATTTCACGCTAAATGTCTGGCCCAAATTAAATAGATAAATAGAGAGCTTAACATACCTTGAACGTAAAATATTTCCAGTTTGTTACAAATAATTTGAACCGAAAATAAGCTGCACATAAAGGCTCGTTTGGTTTGCTGTACTCCAAAATTAAGCTCCAGACAGCTGTAGAAATACCATATTAGAGGCTCTTATATTGTGATTTTAGTATTTTAATAGAATGGCAAACAGCAGCAAAACAGAGATCCTATCACTTGTTTTTAGCCCTAGGTAATATGAAAATACAGAGATTATGAAATTGCTTGTAACATTAATGATTCATCACAAACCTGTCCATTTGAAAGATAGCTCTAAATATACTTAGAGAAGTAATATATGATAAAACATATGAGGAGAATATGAGCAATTATGTGCATGACCTTTGATTTAATACATGTATAAAATGCAAGTAGAATGTTTTCTTTGGCTCTGATCAAAACTGTATAAAATTAAATTGGACATGATGTGTTTTTTAGGGAGATTTTTGACTAGAATTTTACTGCAGCTAAGAGAAGAATTTTGACGAGCTTCAAGATATCAAAAAGGCCACGCTAAGCACGTCATTTGATGTTGTCCAGTTGGCTGGGCTAAGGCGGATATCAGAGGGACAGTTTGGCCTGAAAAGGGACAAAAGGATATGATAAAACAAATCTAACCATCAGGTAAACATTAGGGAGAGATTGCTCATCTGGCTTGGTGTCTTCTTGCCTTGATGGACTAGAGCTCGAAAAGGTTTTCAGATTATGTCTACAGGACGGGTGAAAGGGAACTACTAACTACTGGTCATATAATAACGGCACACTTAGATTGTAAATACACGAAAGGGCTTACTGCTTAGAGGATCTTGTGTTTTTATTTATACAGTTGTGGTCTGTTAAGCATGACGGTCAACAATGCTCTAGGGCGGAGTTTCTGGTTCTGGCAAAATGGTGGGAGCTTTAGATCTGAAGGATTAATATTTTATTTTTTTTCTGTATAGTTCGATTATTGTTCTTGGCTTTGTTTTAAACAGTGTTCTGGATGTGCTGAATTTGGGGGGGGGGGGGGGGGGGACGACTATAACCATTCCAAAAAGCACTAGAAGTTCAGAAACTCATTGCTTGTGCTCATGAATAATATTGAACAAAATGTAAGTCAGTTCACTTTAAAGGTTTTTAACTTAGACCAACTGAGATTTGTAAAGTTGTATATATTTAAAGGCAAAGGAGCAGTAAATTCAAATGGTCAAAAGGACCAGACTGAAATCAAAAGTCTGAAATAAGTCAATAATCTGTGTATTAATGAGACAAACATAATTGTGCTCCCTGGGACACATTTTGCTTTGTTTATTTTCTTGTATTTTGGTTATTTCTTTGTTTAATTTTTATTTGCTTTAATTTCTTGGCATCTCCAGTGACAAAAAGTGACTTTATTCAATGTAATTTTGCAAATAATTTCAAAGAAAAAGATGTTTTTAAAAACATGTTATTTGCAATAAATTTGCAATAAATTTTCCAGGATCAGCCAGGAATTAGAAAGATAAAGATAGATATAATGACACTAAGAGGACCAGGTTTTGACTGCATGCCTTACCTAAACCCTAACATAAATGTTTTTCCTGAGCTATTGCTTTCCAGGGGTCCGTTCTTCGTACGTCGCTAACTCAGTTAGCTGGATTTGATTGTTAACGATTTGGCATGATCTTGGATCGTTTGGTTCTTCGAAACTCATCCTGGACTTGCTGTCATAGCAACATGTGCGCAAACTTATTTCATGTAAACAGGATTAGATTGCAGCTTTATAAGCGGAGGACATAGGGAAGTCTGTCCAGCCAGTGCACTTGGACCACCTAGTGGCAGAGGACGGGACAGAATTGTGGAACACCATTTTTTAATGTTTAATAAAAGACAAACAAATAATGCTTAGTTCCTCTCGTTTTATTTAAACAATTGTTTATAAAGAAAAGCCAGCAAGTCATCTTTTGCCTGCAATAAGAGATAGTTATGTAAAGTCAGCAATACTACTGTCAAAAGGTGTATTAGAACTTATTCTGAAGGTCCTTTTGAAGCAACTCGATCTCTAGTGCAAGTTTTCTCTTTTTCAAGTTGTGGAGTTCAATTTCTCCTCTTAATTTGTGTTTTTTCAGGTTAAAATACTAAATTTTTTGTTGAAGATGCCGTTTATATAGGGAACGGATGGCACCCTGTGTCATTTTGTGAAAGAAAAAGAAAGGGTTAAACATGCCTCATGCAACAAAAGTAAAAAGAACCTGTTTTTTTCAGCCTTTTTCTTGGTGGCTGTTATAAACAGACAAACACATCATTTAACAGTGGCCTTTAAAAAGAGGAAAAAGTGGCTTTTTAAAATATAGTATAATAATTAAAGGCTACCATTATGTAGAATATTCTTGTACTTCACTTTTACTTGTCCCCATGTTAGTGGGTCCCGTGGAGGCTCTGACATAAAAGAACAAAGTAAATATGAAATTATTAAAATGCAAAAATACATACTGTAGAAAGTGATAGAAACATCTAACATGGACAGCACTTACACATTTCATTTGTCTGCTGCTTTTTGCCAGCCCTTTCTCCTGGCTTTAGCAGACTTTGAGGTGTTCCCTGTCGTTTTAATTAATGACTCAAATTCAGCATAACCTTCCATTAAAAGCTCGTGTTCTGCTTGGGAGAAAAACTGTGGGCGTTCTTTGGCCATGCTGAACAGCCAATAGCAACGTTGCTGATCATTGTTTCTACTATCGATACATTTCCCCTTTTAAACAAACGCATGAACGCGCAGTTATTTCAGTTAACTCAATCCAGCCATACTAATCATAAACAGCAGGTGTGTTCGAAGAACCCAATTAGCCGGATCATGATTAGACGGATGAAATCATCTAGGATGTCTCATTTGATCTCGGATGTTTTAAGCAACGTACGAAGAACGGACCCCAGACGGAAATCCTGAAATGCCACTTTTCTTCCAACAGAAGACTCTGAGAAGTGAGCTTTTGCAGGCGTACGGTAAGAAGTCATAATCAAATTTGGACATGCAGGGATAAGCGGATATGACTAATTTATGCTAAGTTTTAACAAACTTAAAAAAGATAAGATTGAGATCTTCCAGCGGAGAAAGGTGGTGGCTTTATAAATTTTGTTGGTTCACCTTTCTACTGACTGGTATTGTAGTAAATTAGTAAATTAGTCCCAGGCCAATTAATAACTACAGGCCAATTAATAACTACAGTTCTTTTGAACATTTAACCCTCAGTTTCCGTCATCCAAACTGCAAAGCAATAAAACCTCTTCTGTTTGTTGTTTTGTATCGTCCACCAGGCCCTTATACTCAGTTTTTGGATGAGTTGTCAGATTTCTTATCTGATTTGGTGTTAAATACTGATAAGGTTATTATAGTGGGTGATTTTAACATCCATGTTGACACAGAATGTGATAACCTTAGTGTAGCCTTTAAAACTATCCTAGATTCAATTGGTTTTGCTCAAAATGTGCATAAACCGACACACTCTTGGCTCCATACTTTAGACCTTGTGCTGACATATGGCATTGATTGTGAAGAATTAACAGTATTTCCTCACAACCCTGTCCTATCTGATCATTTTTTAATAACATTTGAGTTTAATCTAACGGAGTTCTCCACCCCCAAAAGAGGGTTCCATTATAGTAGATCTTTATCGGATAATGCTGTATCAAAACTTAAAGAGTCTGTCCCCTTTTTAATATCCTCCGTATTGCAGAAATGCCCTGTAGATGGCAGCAATGTTGTTTCTTCCAATTCACAAATAGATGTCTTTGTAAACGGTATGACTTTGTCATTGCGTTCTGCATTAGACAATGTAGCTCCCTTGAAAAAGAAGGTGATTATTCACAGGAAGCTGGCTCCTTGGTTTAATTCAGAGCTGCATTCCTTGAAGCACAATGTTAGGAAATTGGAGAGAAAATGGCGCTCTACACACCAAGAGGAATCCTACCTAATCTGGAGGGACAGTCTATTGTTGTATAACAAGACCAGTCGCAGAGTTAGAGCAGCATATTTTTCATCATTAATTGAGGAGAATAAGAATAATCCTAGATTTCTCTTCAATACAGTTGCCAAACTTACCCAGAGCCACAGCTCTGTTGATCCAGCCATCCCCTTAGCTCTTAGCAGTAATGATTTTATGGGATTCTTCATAAATAAAATTGATTCCATTAAAAATAAAATAATTGGCATCCTCCCAAACATGATTACCTCGTCCTCAGTAAGTGAGGCAGCATTGGAGGAATCCTTAGAACCTGCGCAGTGTCTGAACTGTTTAAAAGCAGTAGAGCTTTCTGAGCTATCTAAAATTTTAGCTTCATCTAAACCTTCTACCTGTATGTTAGACCCAATCCCAACCAAGTTGTTTAAGGAGGTATTCCCTCTGATCAGTGGTCCTATTTTAGACATGATTAATCTATCCTTAGTAAATGGATATGTACCACAGGCTTTTAAAGTAGCTGTTATTAAACCTTTACTTAAGAAACCTTCTCTTGATCAAGATGAGCTAGTAAACTACAGACCTATATCTAATCTTCTTTTCTTATCTAAAATTCTTGAGAAAGTAGTTGCTAATCAACTTTGTGAACATTTACAAAGTAATGACCTACTTGAGGAGTTTCAGTCAGGCTTTAGAGCTCATCATAGCACTGAAACAGCTCTGGTGAAGGTCACCAATGATATTCTCATGGCCTCAGATAATGGACTTGTGTCTATACTTGTCCTGTTAGATCTCAGTGCTGCATTTGACACAGTTGATCACAATATTCTCCTACAAAGACTTGAGCATACTGTAGGGATTAAGGGAAAAGCATTAGGCTGGTTTAAATCTTATCTGTCGGACAGATTCCAGTTTGTTCATGTTAATAATAAATCTTCTTCAAACTCTAGGGTCACTTGTGGAGTACCACAGGGTTCAGTCCTTGGACCAATTCTATTTACTATATATATGCTTCCGGTTGGCAAAATTATCAGACAGCATGGGATTAATTTCCACTGTTATGCTGATGACACTCAGCTATATTTATCCATAAATCCTGATGAATCCAATCAGTTACTTCGACTGCAGTCATGTCTTGATGACATCAAAAGCTGGATGACTTTAAATTTCCTGCATTTAAATTCTGACAAGACAGAAGTTGTAATCTTTGGGCCAGAGTCCTCAAAAAATAAACTTCTTAATCAATCACTTAATCTGGATGGCATTAACTTGGCCTCTGGTAATAAAGTTAAAAATCTTGGTGTTGTTTTCGACCAAGACATGTCATTTAAATCCCATATTAAACAGGTTTCCAGAGTTTCCTTTTCTCACCTCCGGAATATCGCCAAAATTAGAAACATTCTGTCCAGGGGTGATGCTGAAAAACTAGTCCATGCATTTGTTACTTCAAGGCTGGACTATTGTAATTCTTTACTATCAGGAAGTCCACAAAATGCAGTTCGAAGTCTTCAGCTGATCCAAAATGCTGCGGCAAGAGTTCTGATGAAAATCAACAAGAGGGATCATATTTCTCCAATTTTAGCTTCCCTTCATTGGCTTCCTGTTAAATCAAGAATAGAATTTAAAATTCTTCTTCTAACGTATAAAGCCCTTAATAACCAAGCTCCATCATATATCAGAGCTCTGATTACCCCGTATGTTCCTAACAGAGCACTTCGCTCTCAGACTGCAGGTCTGCTGGTGGTTCCTAGAGTCTCTAAAAGTAGAATGGGAGGCAGATCCTTTAGCTATCAGGCTCCTCTCCTGTGGAACCAACTCCCAGTTTTGGTCCGTGAGGCAGACACCCTATCTATTTTTAAGACTAATCTTAAAACTTTCCTTTTTGACAAAGCTTATAGTTAGAGTGGCTCATGTTACCCTGAGCTATCTCTATAGTTGTGCTGTGATAGGCCTAGGCTGCTGGAGGACATCAGGGTCTAATTTTCTCACTCTACTGATTTCTACTGTTCTTCATTCTACGGTTCTCCAGTTTTGCATTGTATTACATTGAAATGACTGTCGTCATTTCAGCTTTTAACTTTTTGCTCTCTCTCTTTTTCTTCATAGTAGGTACACCTGGTCTGGCGTTCTGTTAACTTTGACATCATCCAGACAAGACGGCTCACCCGTTACTACCATCTAATGTAGAACAGATTACTAGATCAATGTGTGCTTCTGTGCTTTTTGTCTCTCTGGTTGTGTCTCTGCTCTGTCTTCTGTAACCCCAGTCGGTCGAGGCAGATGACCGTTCATACTGAGCCCGGTTCTGCCGGAGGTTTTTTTTTCCCGTTAATGGGTGGTTTTTCTTCCCACTGTCGCTTCATGCTTGCTCAGTATGAGGGATTGCAGCAAAGCCATGTACAATGCAGACGACTCTCCCTGTGGCTCTACGGTTCCCCAGGAGTGAATGCTGCTTGTCGGGACTTTGATGCAATCAACTGGTTTCCTTATATAGGACATTTTGACCAATCTGTATAATCTGACCCAATCTGTATAATATGATTGAACTTGATTTTGTAAAGTGCCTTGAGATGACATGTTTCATGATTTGGCGCTATATAAATAAAATTGAATTGAATTGAATTGGTATTAACACTTATATCCTGCTTTCTGCTCATTTCTTTGCAAAGAAACCTGGTCAATATAATTGGAATGTGCTAACAGAGAGATTTTAGTCTCTTTTTAGACATTCTCAGATGCGAGTAAGTACCAAACGGTGCAGCAGTGACATGAGAGGCTGGCCCTAGGAACAAAGAGAAAAGGTGATGTCATTGACTTCTGTCTAATAAGTAATAATAGTAATATCGTCTTTATTGTCATTGAAACATATATTACAATGAAATTTGCTTTCTGCATTTAACCCATCCCCTTGGGGAGCAGTGGGCTGCCATGTGCGGCGCCCGGGGAGCAATCTGGGGTTAAGGGTGTTGCTCAGGGACCCAGAGTGCCGGCACTGGGGAACGAACCGGGTACTTGCATCCTTCTCTGAGTGCAAGCGCGCTGCTCTAACCACTCGGCCACGACCCCCCCCCCCCCCCATGAAAAACTCTAATCCAGTTTTTGATAAAAGAATTTGGACAAATATTAAGAATGTTTGCAAAGGCTGCATAAAGGTTTAATGTGGAAATGTGATGTTACAAGGTTTTGAGAGAAAATTTCCGTGCCTCTATTGTTGAGGCGGCTAGTCGGAGTTGTGGCCGCAAGGTTGTCGTGGATGTCGCGGCGGCAACCCTCGAACATGCTGGTGGACACCAGCAGTGAAGGGAGCTGTCAAGCTGAAGAAGGAAGCAGCTGATGTGTACTAGCAGTCAAAGCGGCAGCCGGCTCGGCAGGTCGCTGAGGCAAAAGCTCAGGCGTGGGAAGAGTTCGGAGAGGCCATGGAGAAAGACTTCCATATGGCTTCAAGGCGATTCAGGTCCACTACCCGGCGTCTCATGGGGGAAACAGTGCAGTACCAACACTGTTTATAGTGGGGGTGGTGTACTGCTGACCTCGACTCGGGACGTCGTGTATCGCGGGCGGAATAATTGGAAGACCTCCTTAATCCCACCAACACGTCTTCCATTGAGGAAGCAGAGCCTGGGGACTCCGGGTCGGGTTCTCCCATCTCTGGTGCTGAGGTCACCGAGGTTGTTAAAAAGCTCCTTGGTGAAAAGGCCCCGGGGTGGGATGAGATTCACCCGGAGTACCTTAGGGCTCTGGATGTTGTTGGGCTGTGTTGGTTAACGCGACTCTGCAACATTGCGTGGACATTGGGGCCAGTTCCCCTGTATTGGCAGACTGGGGTGGTGGTCCTATTTAAAAAGGGGGACAGGAGGGTGTGTTCCAACTACAGAGGAATCACACTCTTAAGCCTCCCTGGTAAGGTCTATTCTGGGGCTCTGGAAAGGAGGGACCCTTGGATAGTCAAATCTCGGATTCAGGAAGAGCAGACTGGTTTTCGTCCTAGCTGTGGAACACTGGATCAGCTCTACACCCTCAGCAGGATCCTGGAGGGTGCATGGGAGTTTGCGCAATCAGTCTACATGTGCTTTGTGGATCTGGAGAAGGCATTTGACCGTGTCCCTCGGGGGGGTCCTGTGGGGTACTCCGGGAGTATGGAGTACCAGGCCCTCTAAGAAGGGCTGTTAGGTCTCTGTATGACCGGTGTCAGAGCCTTGTCCGCATTGCCGGCAGTAAGTTGGACTCGTTTCCAGTGAGAGTTGGACTCCGCCAAGGTGGCCCTTTGTCACGATTCTGTTTACAACCTTTATGGACAGAATTTCTAGGAGCAGCCAAGGTGCTTAGGGGATCCGTTTTGGTGGTCTTAGGATTGCGTCTCTGCTAGTCGTGGATGACGTGGTCCTATTGGCTTCATCAGGGCGTGATCTCCAGCTCTCACTGCAGCGGTTCGCAGCCGAGTGTGAAGCAGCCGGGATGTGGATCCGTGTCTCCAAATCCGAGACCATGGTCTTGAGCCGGAAAAGGGTAAGGCAAATGGCAGGCAAGGCAAATTTATTTATATAGCACAATTCAGTACAGGGACAATGCAAAGTGCTTTACATGATTAAAATATAGCAAATTAAAACAGAATAAAAGCAAGTAGGAATAAAATGTAGATAGAAATTAGAACAAAAAAGTGGTGATTCAGTTAACTAGAACAGTTGAAGGCAATCCTAAACAAATGTGTTTTTAATCTTGATTTAAAGGAACTCAGGCTTTCCGCACCTTTACAATTTTCTGGAAGTTTGTTCCAGATAAGTGGAGCATAGGAACTAAATGCTGCTTCTCCTTGTTTAGTTCTGGTTCTAGGTATGCAGAGTAGGCTGGAGCCAGAAGACCTTAGTGGTCTGGATGGCTGATACACCGATAACAAGTCTGTGATGTATTTAGGTGCTAAGCCATTTAGGGATTTATAGACTAACAGAAGTATTTTAAAGTCTATTCTCTGAGATATAGGGAGCCAGTGTAAGGACTTTAGAACTGGGGTTATGTGCTCTACTTTCTTAGTCTTAGTGAGGACGCGGGCAGCAGCGTTCTGGATCAGCTGCAGCTGTCTGATCCAATTTTTAGGCAGACCTGTGAAAACACCGTTGCAGTAATCTATTCGACTAAAAATAAACACATGGATTAGTTTTTCCAGATCCTGCTGAGACATCAGTCCTTTAATCCTAGAAATGTTCTTCAGGTGATAGAAAGCCGACCTTGTAACTGTCTTTAGGTGCTTTTGGAGGTTCAGGTCTGAGTCCATCACTACTCCCAGATTTCGGGCCTGATTAGTGGTTTTTAGCTGAAGCAGCTGAAGCTGTGTGCTAACTTTTGATCTCTCCTCTATTGGTCCAAATGTTATTACTTCTGTTTTGTTTTTATTCAACTGAAGAAAATGTTGGCACATCCACGTATTGATTTCTTCTAGGCATTTACTCAGTGCTTGAACTGGTCCATAGTCACCTGGTGACATGGTGATGTAAAGCTGTGTGTCGTCTGCATAGTTATGGTAGCTGATGTTGTTGTTTTTTATTATCTGAGCAAGAGGGAGCATGTAGATATTGAAGAGGAGGGGACCCAGGATGGACCCTTGGGGAACCCCACATGTGATTTTTGTCATCTCTGATGTAAAGTTACCTACTGATACAAACAATTCCCTGTCCTTTAAGTAGGATTTAAACCAGTTGAGAGCTGTACTAGAGAGGCCGACCCAGTTTTCCAGGCGTTCTAACAGAATGGAGTGATCGACAGTATCAAATGCTGCACTGAGGTCCAATAGTAGCAGCACGGTGGTTCTTCCACAATCTGTATTTATATGGATGTCATTAAACACTTTGATAAGGGCCGTCTCTGTACTGTGGTGAGCACGGAAGCCTGACTGGAAAACGTCAAATCGGCTGGTCGTTGTTAAGAAGGTGTTTAATTGTTGAAATACAGCTTTTTCAATAATCTTACTGATAAAGGGGAGGTTTGAGATGGGCCTGTAGTTCTGGAGTAGAAGTTTGTCTAAATTGTTCTTTTTCAGCAGTGGTTTGATAATTGCTGTTTTTAGGGACTGGGGGAAAACACCTGACAGAAGGGACGTGTTTATTATCTGAGTCAACTCAGACGCTATGACAGGCAAAACTTTCTTAAAGAAAGCAGTGGGGAGAACATCAAGACAGCATGAAGAGGAACTTAGTTGCTGAATGATCTGCTCTAAGCTTTTGTGGTTTATTTGGCTGAATTGGGACATTTTGTCAGGATAAGTCCCAGCTGAATACGGCTTTGGTTCTAGAGTTGGTGTGGATGTACAAACTGATCCTCTAATTTTTAGGATTTTCTCAGTAAAGAAGTTAGCAAATTCATTGCAGGCCCTGGTGGAGTGGAGTTCAGAAGCCACGGACACAGGAGGATTTGTTAACCTGTCGACTGTGGAAAATAAGACACGAGCATTATTAATGTTTTTCTTGATGATCTCTGAGAAGAAAGCTTCTCTTGCATTTTTCAGTTGTAAGTTATATCTGTAAAGTCTCTCTTTATAGATGTCATAGTGAACCTGGAGTCTATTCTTTCTCCACCTGCGTTCAGCTTTCCGGCACTCCCTTTATTCACTTCTAGCTGCTGGAGCATTTCTCCAAGGAGATTTCTTCTTCCCGCAAAAAACCTTCACTTTAACTGGAGCAATGCAGTCTATGATGTCTGAGACTTTAGACTGAAAGTTATCTACTAGCTCATCTACTGAGTTGCAGCCCAAGGTTGAAGTAGCAGAGTAAGCTTGAATAAAGTTTTCTGTGGCATTGTCCTTAAAGGTGCGTTTTCTTACGATGTCCCTTCGGCTAAATGTATCACTGGAAATTATACATTCAAAGGTAACGGAGAAGTGATCGGATAAGGCAACATCAGTTACATTGACCTGTGAAATGTTTAGACCTTTAGTGATGATCAAGTCTAAAATATGTCCCAGTTTGTGTGTTAGCTGTTTAACATGTTGAGTTAAACCAAAGTTTCTAAGTGTGTCACACAGTTCTTTTGCACTTCTTTCTTTAGGGTTGTCAACGTGAAAGTTGAAGTCTCCAACAATAATTAAAAAGTCATAATCAACACATATCACAGACAGCAGGTCACTAAAATCATTAAAAAAGTTTGATGTGGACTTAGGAGGCCTGTAAACATTCAGAAACATGATTCGTATCGGGCCCTTTAGCTGGAGAGCCAAATGTTCAAAAGAGTCAAATTTTCCCAAAAACACCTTTTTACACTTTAGTGAATCATTAAACAATGTTGCTACTCCTCCACCTTTCCTTTGCTGTCTGCTCTCACAAAGAAAATTGTAGTTTGGAGGTGTCGACTCCAGCAGAATTCATGTAACCATGTTTCTGTTAAAAACATAACATCAAGATTATTGTCAATAATGAAGTCATTAATTAAAAGGGATTTTCCTGACAGAGATCTAATATTTAGTAAACCCAGTTTATATGATTTGGTGGTTGATGATGTCTCTGTGGCAGGTTGCATCTGACAGTTTATGACTTTTAAGTAAGACTGATTATTCCTGTCGGTTTTCCTTTTGAAGATAGGCATCTTTGCAAAATCAAAATCAAAAATAAATAAAAAGAAAATAAATAAAAATAACTAAATCCAACTTTCCGTGGTTTTGGCAAAGAGATAAAAAGGAGATAAAAAGTAAAAGGCAGGAAAATGCAAGCAAGCAGGGAGCAGAGAAAAAAGCGTCCGAGCAGATTGCCAGCCAGCAGATAATACAGTGCCTTCTCCGGGTTGGGGAGGATGTGCTTCCCCTAGTGGAGGTGTATAAGTGCTGGTGAAGATTCTCAGTCATCCAGGTCATGGTCATTCCAAAAAAAGTAAAAAACAAGGCAACTGGACTTGTTATCCATAGTAGAAGACGTTTGGCTTCCTCTCCAGGAAGCTTTCTCAATTGAGAAAGCTTCCTGGAGAGGAAGCCAAACGTCTTCTCAATTCTCAATTGAGAAAGCTTCCTGGAGAGGAAGCCAAACGTCTTCTACTACAGATAACAAGTCCAGTTGCCTTGTTTTTTACTTTTTTTGGAATGAGGTGTATAAGTATCTTGGGGTCTCGTTTACGAATGAGGTGAAGATGGACAGGCGGATTGGTGCTGCATCTGCTATGAAGCGGGCCCTGTGCAGGTCCATTGTGGTAAAGAGAGAGCTGAGCCAAAAGGCAAAGCTCTCGATTAATCCGGTCGATCTACGTTCCTACCCTCATCTATGGTCATTAGCTTTGGGTCATTACTGAAAGAATGAGATCCCAGATACAAGTGGTCGAAATGAGTTTTCTCCATAGTGTGTCTGGGCTCTCCCTTAGAGATAGGGTGAGGAGCTCAGTCATCCGGGGAGAACTCAGAGTAGAGCCGCTGCTCCTCCACGTCGAGAGGAGCCAGTTGAGGTGGTATGGGCATCTGGTTAGGATGCCTCCTGGACGCCTCCCTAGTGAGGTGTTCCGGGCACGTCCCACCGGTAGGAGACCCAGAGGAAGACCCAGGACACGCTGGAGGGACTATGTTTCTCGGCTGGGCTGGGAATGTCTTGGGATTCCCCCGGAGGAGCTGGCCCAAGTGGCTGGGAAAAGGGATGTCTGGGCCTCCCTACTGAAGCAGCTACCCCCGCGACCTGACCCCGGATAAGCGGAAGAGGATGGCTCGATGGATGGAAACTGCCTGCTCCAGACACACACACCAAGACCTACAGTTCATGCAATCTTTTTGCTTTGACATAGGAAGAACCAGGATCTGAATGGCACCACAGACCCTTAACCTACTTAGTAATGATAATTTTTAGATTCAATATGGGGTCTTTTTGCTCAGATTGGCAGAGAGCGGATTTCCCTGAGGGTCTCATCAGTTTTTACCATCTCTTAGAGGGGATGGCGTTTTCTGATGGGAAAGACCCTGCCCGCCCTGTGATGCCCCCTACTCTCTTGGATTTGTAAGGTATGGAACTAATGGATGTTTGCCCATGAAATGGAGGGTGGAGGACCAAGTATGGAGTTTTTCGGGGTGGGGGTAGAGTAGACGGATTTGACCTTGGTTACTGAACAGGTTTAGGTAAGTAAAATTAACATAATGTGCACATAAGAACCTAAAACAGGCCTAACTCAATTAGTTGACCCCTAAATTGTAGATAAATGCTGGGACTGTAGTCTTGAGTTATGAATGAATTATGAAAGAGGAAGCATGTTAAATGTTTCCACTGATGTTTGTCTAGCCCATTTTTTTGGAACTGCTTTGGTTTCATTGTGCTGTGCCTTTGGGGCACACCAACAGGGGGGGGCTAACGGACACTTGAACTGTTTCCATGGAGATTACAGATAAACAGACTCAAATTGGACAGAATGACTGATTAGGGGAAACGGGTCAGCTAGGACATTTCTGCACTATAGTATCCTCTCCACCAATGTGATGAACGGAACACTGTTATTATACTGTGCACGCCCCTGAAACACCACATTATTCAGTAAAAGAACCTGGGGTGACTGCAGAAAGGTCAAGAGATTGTAATAGTAATAACCATTATTGTCAAATTAAGTTTTAGGGTTCTGTCAGGTACACTTTGTTTGACCTGCACAATGAACATGCAGTTTCAACTAGCATTAAAAACAAAAGTCAGGTACAAGCTATCCACCAGAGGGGGCTACTCTGTTGTTTTTAATGGTCCTAAAAGTAATGTAGTGGAAAATGCGTGTTTGGTACACTTGGAAAAAGAACATCTTCTTAAAGTATTACAGGTCCCCAAAAGTGAAAGTATGATAATCAAGCTACTACAATTCAGTTGATGAGAGTACATTAGCATCGGCATCAGCAACATTTTAGAAATGTATGTCTTAAAATTATTTGACAGGTAGACTTGGCACAAGGCTAACAAGTACAGCACCTAATCATAAAAATTAAAACTTAATTTTTTTTTCAATTTGCCAATCCTTTGTGGTCCAAATGAGCATAAAGGTATTTCACTCACTTCTTTCTGACATTTGGTTTCAATGGCTCCCATGTCTCCTCGGCCAACCCTCATCAGGCAATGCAGTGTCCGACCTTTCCGATGCAAACCAGAGCAATGGTTCTCAATTTCACTGCGGCAGTGCAGCACGATCTCAGGACTCAGGGAGAAATCTTCCATCAGCATCCGCCTGTAATCCATCATTTCTCCCTGACATTCACCACTTAACACTCGACCTGAAACATATTTTATGGATCAAAAGACATAATGTAGAATTGCAGTTCCCCTTAGGGAAGTTAGGATTTAAAACACCTCCGTCCATGTAGTTTTGTAACCAGTCACAACATATGCCAAAAATCCCCTGTGTCATTAACAACAAATTCCCACAAATTATTGATTGGAACTAGGCTAGATAATAAGTGAAAAACTGTTCACCTCGATGTACAGCAGCCTCAAGGCACAGCAGAAGGTAGGAAAGACGAGTTTCCCTGGCTCGAGGCATGTTTGTGTCCACGTTGCAATGGTACTTCCTCAGGTCCGATTTGCAAGCTTTGGCGAGCGAGTAGCTCACCTTATAGTCCTGGGCAATCAGCTTCTGTCTAGTAGTCAGCGCCTCGCGACACTGAAGACACACACCATCAATATCACAACTTTAAAAAATGACCTGAAAATGTACACCACTTAGTATGGAATCAAGCCAAATCAACTGTGTTGAATTTTATCCCATTGTATCCTTTAGCAAATTGACCAGAATATGTTTACTCTTTAGAACCAATAATTAAACAATGCTGTGCAAAAAAAAAGAAAAACAATGACATGAATAGCGCATGAACTGCACTCACCCTCTCAGACATTGCCTCCTCAAACTTGTGATTGAAGAGGCATTTATAAACTCTGCCCTCCCCAGCTGGTGTCTGAGAAAACAAAAGTACAAAACTATTATGAGAAGCGAAGCCTTTAACCATATCTACAGACATGCTCCTGCTTTAGTTTTTGATTAAATTATTCCCTGGTATGATGCGCCATTATTTGCATATCATCTGCACTTCATTATTCATCTCAAATTTAAGATCTGCTCAAGATCACTATACACTGTTTTTTATATTTTATCTATCCTGAATTTGGCCATCTTCATCATTAATAGTAGTAGCAGCTGCAGTAACATCAGCAGTATTAACAGTAGCAGCAGAAAGCATTCACTTCTCACAGGAAAAATACCTCACCTTGAGCTCTAGTACATTTTGTCATGTTTAAATAAATTCCCCGCTGGGTTTCAAGATTTTAAACTGGGGACACTAGATGACTTTTTACCCAATTTTACCCCCTAATTCCAGGCCAGGACTAAAATACAGTAAATAAGTAGGGATGCAAGTTATCAATTAATGAGTTAATCTAAAGTTGATTGATCTTATCGCTTGACTAACGGTTAATTGATAAGCGTCCATTTTCTTAAAAACCTGATTTTTCTCTTGTATCAAGAGGATCTTTTTTGTTTGTTTTATATTTTGTTTTCACAATATGCTGAATATAAAAAAACATTATATTTTTCACAATTTATTGTGCCACCTGTATTAAATACTGACTGAATAAGCAACAAATTGTAGTTTTCTCACACATTATAAACTTGGACATATCTAAACAAAATATTACAAAACAGGGACCTATTAGGTTACTGACTGGAAAAATTAATAGAATAAAATACAGGTGCTGGTCATATAATTAGATTATTATGAAAGAATATACTTTTGTCAGTAATTCCATCCAAAAAGTGAAACTTCTTTACTGAGTATTCACTACACACAGACATATATTTCAAGTGGTTATTTCTTTTGATTTTGATGATCATAACAGACAACTAATGAAATCTCCAAATTAGAGTATTGTGAAAAGACCCAATATTGAAGACACCTGGTGCCACACTCTAATCATTAATTAACTCAAAACACCTGCAAATGCCTTTAAATTGTCTCTCAGTCTAGTTCGGTAGGCTACACAATCATGGGGAAGACTTGACAGTTGTCCAAAAGGCAACCAGTGACACCTTGCACAAGGAGGACAAGACACAAAAGGTCATTGCTAAAGCGGCTGGCTGTTCACAGAGCTCTGTGTCCAAGCAGATTAATAGGGGGGCAAAGGGAAGGAAAAGATGTGGTAGAAAAAAAGTCTTCAAGCAATAGGGATGACCGCACCCTGGATTGTGAAACAAAACCCCTTCAAAAATGTGGGGGAGATTCACAAAGACTGGACTGCAGCTGGAGTCAGTGCTTCAGAGTTCTCCAAAGTTATGTTCTTTGATGAAAGTAAATTTTGCATTTCCTTCCATTCCAGGTTTTAGAGGAAGGGGAGGCACAGAATCCACGATGCTTGAGGTCCAGTGTAAAGTTTCCACAGTCTGTGATAGTTTGGGGTGCCATGTCATCTGCTGGTGTTGGTCCAACTGTGCTTTCTGAGGTCCAAGGTCAACCCTGCTCTCTACCAGGCAGTTTTACAGCACACTTTATGCTTGCTGCTGCTGACCAACTTTATGGAGATGCAGATTTCACTTTCCAGCAGGACTTGGCACCTGCACATTGTGCCAAAGCTACCAGTATCTGGTTTAAGGACCATGATGACCCTGTTCTGAATTGGCCAGCAAACTCGCCTGACCTTAACCCCATAGAAAATCTTTGGGATATTGAGAAGAGGAAGATGGAATACGCCAGACCTAACAATGCAGAAGAGCTGAAGGCCACTCAGCACAGAGCAACCCGAACGATCAGTTCCTGTACATAATTTTGATCCAGACTACATCTATTGATCAGCTTACCCCTGTATAACTGACTGAATAACATACAGGCCCCAACTTGTCCGTCTGGTCAGTGTTCTGTCTGATATAGGGGTTACTGGTGCAGGGGCTCCACAAGGGACTGTGCTTTCTCCTTTTCTCTTTACCTTGTACACCACTGACGGTACAGACTCATACTTTCTAAAGAAACTCTTGGATGACTGAGCTGCTGTAGGCTGTAAAAGACGACAAGAGGAGGGGGAGTACCAGGGCACTCATAGACACATTTGTATAATGGAACAAACTAAACCACCTGTAGCTCAACGTCGAGAGATGAGACCAGAGGCTTACTCTGTGATCTGTGTCAGGCTGGAGACCTTTGAGACTGTAGTGGAGGGAAGGACACTGTATAAAATGTCATTCATTATGGAGAACCCGGCCCACCCCCTCCAACCCAAACAGGACAGAAAGTGGAGTACCTTCCCCAACAGACAATTACAACTCCACTGTCGAACAGATAGCTACAGAAAACTTTTCCTGTCATGTGCTTTCGCTCTGTACAATAAATCGCTTACATTTTTACTGCCACTGATCTGAATCACACTGTTGACTTTCACATGGACAATGCAACATATCCACATTACTTTTGATTTCTCCTGTACAATTACCACCGATATATGCAGCTATAATAGCTACAGTACATATATACATTTTTAGATAATACCTTTCTACTTCATATTTTTAGGTCTGGTGTTGAGCTTGTCACTGTTTTTTGTATGTTTTGCTGCTGCTGCCCAATAATTTACCAATCTGAGATACAGCTCATCTTACTATGATTTGAAGAAGTCCAATGCCAATGAGCTGAAGGCTGCAATTAAGGTTAGCTGGGCTTGCTAAGAACCTTGACAGGTGCTTCCTTTATGGAATGTAATATTAATTCATACAAGGAGGCCCAACAAAGAACTGAGTACACATACTGTACATTAAAATTCTAACACAAAATGGTCTTATGTAATATGCTAATGTTAAAAGAAACTGAAGTTTAGGTTTTCATTAGTTGCAAGCTGTATTAAAAAAAGACAAATAACTGCTTAAATACATCTATGTGAGGAGTAAGTATTTAAGAGTTCCACTTTTTGAATTTGATTAGTATAATTAACTTTTAAATCTATTCTAATTCACTGAGATGCATCTGTCCTTGCAAAAACACAGGTTCTGACATCAAGCCCTAAAACAACAATTAGTCTTGTCACTACATCACTAGACAATTACACAAAGTAATTGTGGATAAGACAAAAAGGGCATTCTCACATTTTCACAGAACCGTTCACGGTCATCCCTGCAGGCTAAGTACAGGTACCGGTCGAGATGGAAATCGTCAGAAGAGAGTTCTGCAACTCTCATGATAGCCTTCTTACAGTCGTCCCTGATGTGGTGTGCACCTAGTTGCTCCTCATTCTCACGAACTAAAGCTTTCTCCAGACAGGCAATCACTTCTCCCTGTGAATGGATGTCCTGCAAAAAGAAAGTCAGTTTGAGC
Organism: Fundulus diaphanus; assembly: GCA_037039145.1. Classification (NCBI taxonomy): domain Eukaryota; kingdom Metazoa; phylum Chordata; class Actinopteri; order Cyprinodontiformes; family Fundulidae; genus Fundulus; species Fundulus diaphanus. The sequence goes on from CM073134.1 coordinate 54,893,788, forward strand.
AGGTCACATACAAGGTTTAAATTAGTACAGCTGTATCAATTTAACTTTTCAGTCCACATGTAAGGGGCAAAAAAAAAAAGAAAACCATGAATGCCTATTCTCAGCAGCCTTTTGTCTTTGTATGTCCACTTTATTGGAATATTACTGAAGAGTACCCCCCCTCCCCAACACTGCAGGTTTCTTGCATTCAGCCCAAAATAGTTACATTTAAAACTATTTCGTAGGGTTAGGGGGCGGAGATGAACGGCTGAGATCTTGCGAGAGCTGTACGTAAGTAAAATGGCAGTATACATGTAGTTGCAATCTAATCCACCCAGGTAAGAACAAGCCAATAATGAAAAAATAAATAAAGGTTTAAACATTAACACTAGTCTCATATTTCACGATAAAACAAACTGGACGAGGAGACCTTGACCAGCCTTGAGAGCTACCTGGACGAGTGTTTCGACAGCATCGTAATGGGGAAGCCGAAAAGTTCCATAACCACGAACACACCATCAACTAAACGCTCCTGTTCGAGTTCAACCAGCGCTGCTTCCACATTATCTCCAGATAGGAGCTAAAACAAAGTCCTGGAATCCATCGATAAGAAGCTAACTAGACTGGATACCTGTCTTGCCTTGGTGAAAGTTCTTCACTAGGAATTTCAAGACCTGAGAGTGTCGCTGGAATACAAGCCAGGAGCAGCTAGCCTCCGTCACAGCCGAGAACCAATCGCTGAGGGGGAAAGTCAGGAAGCTCACCGAGGGGATGATTCAGCTGTCCGATGAAAATAGGAAGATGAAAGAATCCATTCCGGACAGTCACGAAGTATGAGAGACAACCTCGTCTTTGCCAGCATTCCGTAGCAGCAAGAGGAGGATGCCGAGGGAACACTCCATGATTTCCTCCAGCAGAAGCAGAAAATCCCAACAGAACCAGTAAAAAACATCACCTTCCATCGAGATCACCGGCTCGGAGGTAAGAAGCCCGATAAAACCCGTCCTTGACCGATTGTAATGCTCGAATTTAGCTAAAAACAAAAAGAGCAGATCAGAAGTCGGGACAGAGAGCTCAGAGCAATGGATTTCAGAGTCAATGACCAGTTTCCAAATGAAATTCTAGATCAAAGGCGAGTTTTATTCCCAGTTAGGAAGAAATACATTCCAGAGGGCGTCAGGGCTACAGTAGCTGAAGATAAGGAGTGGAGTGGTGGTCTAGTGGTTAGAGCAGTGCGCTCGCGCTCTGAGAAGGTTATAAGTACCCGGTTCGCTCCCCACAGCCTGCACCCTGGGTCCCTGAGCAAGAACCTTAACCCCAGATTGCTCCCCGGGCGCCGCACAGTGGCAGCCCACTGCTCTCCAAGGGGGTGGGTTAAAATGCAGAAGATAATTTCTCCATTGTGAGATCAATGATGTTCAATTATTATTATTATAAACTTTATATTAATGGTCAGCTGTTCAGGGATCAGAAGATCACTCTGTGGCTTATTAGCTGCACAACAGGTGGATTTAAAGCATGTGAGACTTGTTAAAAGAGAATAGAAAGGGGGCGTGCTTTGGTGGCTCAGTGGTTAGCGTGCACGACCCATGTATGGAGCCTTAGTCCTCGACGCGGCCGACCCGGGTTCGACTCCGACCTGTGGTCGTTTGCCACATGTCTCTCCCCCGCTCTCGTACCCCCTGTCCTGTCAGCCCACTGTACAGAAAATGAGCTACTAGCGCTGTAAAAACCTAAAAAAAAAAACAATAGAACACAGTGATAACTTAAATGTATGCACAGCTCAAGAGCACGTTGGCACGGTATGGTTGTTAATCACAGCTGGGTTGTAATTCTTTTTCTTTCTCACTCTCTGCACTTTCTTAATTCTCTATCTTCCTTTATCTTATTCCTCTGCTTCTTTCCTGTGGATCAGTCAATCACAAGCACTTTATATGATGTCACCTGGGTCTGTGTATATCTATTCTATAGGGACACGCACATGTCCATCATTCCTACTCTCGTTTGGACTATTTCTTAATCAGCAGCTCCCTGCTGTCTGACATTTCAGATGCTGTAACACATCCAATTGCTGTCAGTGATCATGCTCCTGTTTCTTTAACCCTAATAAATAAAAAAATAACCTCACAAAACAAAAGCTGGAGACTAAATACATCATTACTTAAAGATAAAGAATTTATCAAATATTTTAAAGAAGAGTGGGCTTCATACTTGGGCTACAATGATCTACCAGGGACATCGGCGTCTATCCTCTGGGAGGCAGAGAAAGAAGTGATGAGAGGTAAAATAATTTCATTCTCATTTCATAGAAAGAAGTTAGAAAACAAAAAGATTCAGGAATTAGAGGAAAAAATGAAGTTACTATAAACCTCCCAAGAAGAGGAAAAGTTGGGTAAAATTCCGTAAAGTAAAATTAGAATTAAATGAATATATTATAACGCAAAATACATTTTTAATTCAAAGACTTCGAATAGAAAACTTTGAACATGGCAATAAGTCATGAAGCTTCTTAGCTAATCAGCTAAAAATAAACAGAAAAACAACTATATTTGCAGTCACACTCAACTGGTAATATATTATATGATCCTGAAAGTATAAACAACACCTTCCGAGATTTCGAAATCAGATAAATCCATCAGATAATGAAATCAAGAAAACTCTGGATAAAATAACACTTTCTAACACAGGCAATAATCCTGACAGTTATATTCATGCACTATGGGCATGTACAGTCATGGCCAAAAGTATTGAGAATGACACAAATATTATATTTTCACATGATCTGCTGCCCTCTGGTTTTCATGTGTGTATGTCAGATGTCATCACATACGTACAGAAATACAATTGCAATCATATTATGAGTAACAAAAGCTTTTAATGACAGAATGAGTTAATGCAGCAAGTCAATATTTGCAGTGTTGACCCCTCTTCTTCAGGATCTCTGCAATTCTCCCTGGCATGCTCTCAATCAACTTCTGGACCAAATCCTGATAGCAGTCCATTCTTGCACAATCAATGCTTGCATCTTTTTTCCACCCGTCTCTTCAGAATCAGAATCAGAATTAGAATCAAGTATATTGCCAAGTAGGTTTGCACTTACAAGGAATTTGACTTGGTGTTGATGGTGCAGACAAAAAATAAAATAAAATAAAACAGAATGGATATATATACAGAAGCTATATACACTCAGTAAACTGTGCGTTAATGTAACGCAGAAGTCCTGAACGGGGGAGAGAGGCAGTGTCCAGTGTCATGGGTGGCTCTTGGCCTTGTTCATAAGGCCGGTAGCAGATGGGAAAAAACTGTTCTTGTGGCATGAGGTTCTGGTCCTAATGGACCGCAGCCTCCTGCCAGAGGGAAGTGACTGAAATAGTCTATGACTGGGGTACGAGGGATCAGCCACAATCTTCCCTGCACGCCTCAGAGTCCTGGAGGCGTACAGGTCCTGGAGTGATGGAAGATTGCAGCCAATCACCTTCTCTGCAGACCGGATGACACGCTGCAGTCTGCCCTTGTCCTTAGCGGTGGCACCAGCGTACCAGATGGTGATGGAAGAGGTGAGGATGGACTCAATGATGGAGGAGTAGAACTGCACCATCATTGTCCTTGGCAGGTTGAATTTCTTCAGCTGCCGTAGGAAGTACATCCTCTGCTGGGCTTTCTTGGTGAGGGAGTTGATGTTCAGCTCCCACTTTAGGTCCTGGGAGATGATAGCTCCCAGGAAGCGGAAAGACTCCACAGTGTGGATTGTGGAGTCACAGAGGGTGATGGGGGTAGCTGGGGCTGAGTTCTTCCTGAAGTCCACAACCATCTCCACTGTTTTTGCAGCATTGAGCTCCAGGTTGTTCTCCCTGCACCAGGTCCTCCACTTGATGATTGACCACAAGTTTTCAATGGGATTAAGATCAGGAGAGTTTCCAGGCCATGGACCCAAAATCTCTATGTTTTGTTCCCTGAGCCAGTTAGATATCACCTTTGCTTTATGGCAAGGTGCTCCATCATGCTGGAAAAGGCATTGTTCATCACCAAACTGCTCTTGGACGGTTGGGAGAAGTTGCTCTCGGAGGACATTCTGGTACCATTCTTTATTCATGACTGTGTTTTTAGGTAAGACTGTGAGAGAGCCGACTCCCTTGGCTGAGAAGCAACCCCACACATGAATGGTTTCAGGATGCTTTTCAGTTGGCATGAGACAAGACTGGTGGTAGCGTTCACCTCGTCTTCTCCGAACAAGCTGTTTTCCAGATGTCCCAAACAATCGGAAAGGGGATTCATCAGAGAAAATGACTTTACCCCAGTCCTCAGCAGTCCACTCCCTGTACCTTTTGCAGAATATCAGTCTGTCCCTGATGTTTTTCCTGGAGAGAAGTGGCTTCTTTGCTGCCCTCCTTGAGACCAGGCCTTGCTCCAAGAGTCTCCGCCTCACAGTGCGTGCAGATGCACTCACACCTGCCTGCTGCCATTCCTGAGCAAGCTCTGCACTGCTGGTAGCCCGATCCTGCAGCTGAAACACTTTTAAGAGACGGTCCTGGCGCTTACTGGTCTTTCTCGGGCGCCCTGGAGCCTTTTTGGCAACAATGGAACCTCTCTCCTTGAAGTTCTTGATGATGCGATAGATTGTTGACTGAGGTGCAATCTTTCTAGCTGCGATTCTCTTTCCTGTTAGGCCATTTTTGTGCAGTGCAATGATGACTGCGCATGTTTCTTTAGAGATAACCATGGTTCACAAAAGAGAAACAATGATGCCAAGCACCAGCCTCTTTTTAAAGTGTCCAGTGGTGTCATTCTTACTTAATCATGAGAGATTGATCTCCAGCCCTGTCCTCATCACCACCCACACCTGTGTTAATGGAGCAATCACTGAAACGATGTTAGCTGGTCCTTTTAAGGCAGGGCTGCAATGACATTGAAATGTGTTTTGGGGGATAAAGTTCATTTTCTAGGCAAATATTGACTTTGAAATTAATTGCTGTTACGTTGATCACTCTTTATAACATTCTGGAGTATATGCAAATTGCCGTTATAAAAACTGAAGCAGTAGACTTTGTAAATATTAACATTTGAATCATTCTCAATACTTTTGTCCATGACTGTACACCTGTTCAGAAGTTCTGGGTCCAAATTTGTAAGGACTTGTCAAAGTGCCTGAGTTGTAAAATTTCACCCTCCCCCTAAGTTTGCTTGCTGGCTAACTTTGATGAGAGCCATTTGGGGAAAAAAAATCTGTTTGCATGGCTTTCACTGCCATGCAAACTTTATGAGGATAAAAAACTATCCTCATGAATTGGAAAAGCAAAAAAATTCTCAGTATCAATCACTATAGACATCTGTTGTTGGATCATATTAGTCTTGAGACAGCATCTGCATCAAATCGATCTCTCTGGGCTCCTTTGATCGGCTCCATGACTTAGTGGGGGACTGTGGGCTGTGTCCTGTAGGGCATGGAGGCTGATTTAGGGGGTGCCTGGCTCTTGGGGCTCTGGGGGGGGCCGGAGAGGGGTGTCTGGTGGGTCATGCCCCGAGGTCAGTGGCCTCCACCTGGGCAGGGCCTCAGGGCGGCCTCCGGCAGCTGCGGCAGCTCTTGGGGGGTTCCGCGTTGGCGGACGTGGGTTACTGACCTGGTAGCTGTGCTGCCGATGGGGGTCTTTGGGGCCTGTTGAGCTGGGAGGGGGGTATGGACATTAACATCTCATGGCAGATGGTCTCCCCATTCTGCATTCAGCCAGTGGGGGGAGGGGAGTGAACCCAGCCTGGGTGCCTATTGTCGTAAGGGAGTTGTTTGAATGTTAGTGTTGGGGTGGGATTATATTCTCTTTCCTCTGTTGGAGGGGGGGGGGGTCTCTGTGTCTGGCTCCTTATCTTCGTCCATGCTGTCTCCCATGCTTGTTTTATCTGGGGAACAGGGGTCTGCATGGGTCGCGCAGAGTGGTTAACCAGAGTTTTTTCTTTCTTTTCTTCCGCCTCCAAGACGGTCGGGCGGGCGAGTTGGGGGGAGGGGGGTGTTGGTCCTGGTTTGCGGTCAGATCTCGGGCCCTGCTGCCTGTCCCTGGCCACTCGGGCTATGGTGGGGCGGCTGGCGGACCCTCCCTCTCCGGGTGGGTTTTCGGAGAACAGGGGTGCCTATTGCAGTCAGCGGGGAGCTCGCTTCCTGGGTGACCATGATGGTCCCCAGTCCATTCCCCCTATCCCCAGACACCTCCCTCTGCCTGCTCCATCACGCTGCCACACGTACGTCTTTGGGAGGTGTGGGTGTCCTTGACCCCAATTGTATTATGCGTCTTAGACATTTTCATTCAGACATTGGGGGGGGGTGAGGGGTGAGGGGTGGGGCTAAGGTATGGAGGGGGAGGGTGTGGGGGAGGTACCATCTAGGGGTACGTGTGGGGGGACTCTGGTTTATTGGCCCGTTTGGTTCATGTTGGCCCCATCACCGGGTGGGTGGGCCGGGATGGGGGCGTCAGGACCGAAGCATGGAACGGGAAGGTCGTCTTGTTGTGGTGCCCTCCATTTCGATTTTAGGGTTCACTTACCGGGTCCAGGGGTTGGGTACCCCTTTGGGTTGCCAGTGCCTGGACCTGGGAATATAGGGTGTGCGTGGTAAGTGGGAGTGTGTGTACTGCATCCGATTTCTTTTTTTTGTGGGGGTTCCCACCCCAGTGTGGGGGCACTAGGGTGGGAACGAGTGAATGTCACTGTGTATGTAGTATCTGTTTGTTTATTTGTCAGGTTGGGTTTGTACTGCCCCCTCTCCCATGAGTGCGGAGCCCCCTCCCCTCGGTGTCTGGGTACCCGGGCGGATGCCGGCTCGCTCCTGGCGGCTGCTTTGCGGGCCCTGACCCCCCGTGGCTCGGTTGGGGCCCACGCCAGAGGGCGGGGCGCCCCCAGGGCCTCAGGTCCCTGTTGGCGGGTTTCCTCTGGGCCATCTCTCCTCTTCCCTTGGTTGGGGAAGAACGGGGAAAACTAAATAATAAAAAACAGTTTATGTATGAGGAGATTTCAATATTGATTTACAAAAATGGAGGAAAAATAAATTAAATGATTTCATGAATGAAATGTTTACCTATGGACTAAGACTTGGAACTGATTAACCAAGTAGAATAACTGGACACTTCAGAGAAAAAACTTTAAAAGGTACGTATATAGCCACATTATATGCTCATAAAAAAAACCTTTGATCATGATAAAATAAAGTTATATACACCAAGCCTCCATCCTGATAATGTTTTGATGGTCCTTTTTGTGGATAAAAATAGCCCCAGCACCTTGCGCGATCATCAGATATAAACATATGTGGTGCAGAGTAAAATTATATTTCGGTTTGACCCACTCTGTTCATAATGGTCCATCATATTATATATGTATATAGCTTCTGTATATATATACATTTTCTTTTATTGTATTTTTATTTTTTGTCTGCACCATCAACACCAAGTCAAATTCCTTGTAAATGCAAACCTACTTGGCGATTAAACTTGATTCTGATTCTGATTCTATTAATGTTGTTGCTCTTCAGTTGTCTGTACTTGCTTGGAGAAACTTCTCATTTCTCATTTCCCAAGGCGTTCCCAGGCCAGCCGAGAAACATAGTCCGTCCAGCGTGTCCTGGGTCTTCCCCTGCCCGCTTCACAGCAGACGCTGCACCAATCCGCCTGTCGATCTCCCGCTCCATTTTCCCCTCATTCGTGAACAAGGCCCCAAGATACTTAAACTCCTCCACTAGGGGTAGTACATCCTCCCCAATCTCCATACTCCATACTCCTGGAGTACCCGCCACAGGACCCCCCGAGGGACACTGACGAATGCCTTCTCCAGATCAATAAAACACACGTAGACTGGTTGGGCAAACTCCTATGCACCCTCCAGGATCCTGCTGAGGGTGTAGAGCTTATCCAGTGTTCCACGGCCAGGACGAAAACCACACTGCTCTTCCTGAATCCGAGATTCGACTATCCGATGGACCCTCCTTTCCAGCACCCCGGAATAGACCTTACCAGGGAGGCTTAAGAGTGTGATTCCCCTGTAGTTGGAACACACCGTGCAGTCCCCCTTTTTAAATAGGGGGACCACCACCCTAGTCTGCCAATCCAGGGGCACTGCCCCCGATGTCCACGCAATGCTGCGGAGCCGCGTTAACCAACACAGCCCCACAACATCCAGAGCCTTAAGGTACTCAGGGCGAATCTCATCCACCCCCGGGGCCTTGTCACCGAGGAGCTTTTTAACAACCTCAGCACCAGAGATGGGAGAACCCGACCCAGAGTCCTCAGGCTCTGCTTCCTCAATGGAAGACGTGTTGGTGGGATTAAGGAGGTCTTCGAAGCATTCAGCCCACCAATGCACAACGTCCCGAGTCGAGGTCAGCAGCCTGCCGCTTTGACTGTCGGTACACATCAGCTGCTTCCGGAGTCCCACAGGCCAATAAAGCCAGATAGGACTCCTTCTTCAGCTTGACAGCTTCCCTCACCGCTGGTGTCCACCAGCGTGTTCGAGGGTTGCCGCCGCGACATGCACCGACAACCTCGCAGCCACAGCTCCGACTAGCCGCCTCAACAATAGAGGCGCGGAACATTCAGGCTCAATGTCCCCCGCCTCCCTCGGGCCGTGTTCGAAGCTCTCCTGGAGGTGGGAGTTAAAGCTCCGTCTCACGGGGGACTCTGCTAGACGTTCCCAGCAAACCCTCACAATATGTTTGGGCCTGCCAGGTCTGACCGGCTTCCTCCCCCACCATCGGAGCCAGCTCACCACGAGGTAGTGGTCGGTGGAGAGCTCTGCCCCTCTCTTCACCCGAGTGTCCAAGACATGCGGCTGCAGGTCAGATGAAACAACAACAAAGTTGATAATTGAACTACGGCCTAGGGTGTCCTGGTGCATAGAGCACATATGGACACCCATATGATTGAACATGGTGTTCGTTATGGACAATCCATGGCGAGCACAGAAGTCCAACAACAAAACACCACTCAAGTTCAGATCAGGTGGGCCGTTCCTCCCAACCACGCCCCTCCAGGTCCCACTGTCATTGCCCACGTGAGCGTTGAAGTCCCCCAGCAAAACGAGGGAGTCCCCAGGAGGGGCACTCTCCAGTACCCCCTCCAAGGACTCAAAAAAGGGTGGGTAATACGAACTGCTGTTTGGCGCATAGGCACAAACAACAGTCAGAACTTGTCCCCCCACACGTATGCGGAGGGAGGCTACCCTCTCGTTCACCGGGATGAACCCGAACGTACAGGCACCGACATGATGGGCAATAAGTATGCCCACTCCAACTCGGCGCCTCTCACCAGGGGCAACTCCAGAGTGGAGGAATGTCCAACCCCTCTCAAGGAGACTGGTTCCAGAGCCAGATCCATGTGTCGAGGTGAGTCCGACTATCTCTAGTCAGAACCTCTCAACCTCGCGCACGAGCTCAGGCTCCTTCCCCACCAGAGAGGTGACAATCCACATCCCAAGAGCTAGCTTCTGCAGCCGAGGATCGTAACGCCAAGGTCCCCGCCCTAGACTGCCACCACAAAGATGTTTAAGAAGATTTATATAATAAGGAAGTCCTTGCCAATTACATAACACTCAAATAGAAATTAATATCACAATTTCCATGATTTACAATACAAGTTTAGATTGCGAAGGGCTATTTAAGAGTATGGTGTCTAACAAAGGGCTGTGGCAAAACCTGCAAAAGTCAAACAGTACGTTTATAAACAATGATACATAGAAAGAAATAAGCAAACTTATTGACTCTAGATGTGCAAAACAATATCCAAGAGCATTTCAAAATCATTCCTGGGCTATAGGAACCGTTGCTTTAGAGCCCTCAAATAAGAGAATTTTCCTTTCGCTTTTGTACATTATTGAATTATCAGTGTTAAAGTACAACTCACCTTCTCTCCAGTGCTGATGCTGCCACAGTGCAGAGTATTGATGTCATCCCGACATTTGTCCAAGAAGCCGCAGATCAGTCGATAATCACTATAGATGATACTGGCCATCTTAGTGATGTACTGGTTGCACTGGTAGTCAGTGATGTTGCCACGGTTATCCACCAGACAGGAGACAAGGAAGCCCTTCCCCAGCTCCTCTGCAGCACATTCTTTAATCTGAGTGTAGAGAAACCTTACTTTGTAAAGGAACTGTGTTGATATGAGCAGCATATTTTATCGCTTCATCAAATGTTGAACTTGTTTGAGAAGTTATGTATAGGTATGCTTTCAGTGCCATCTTTGACTGACTTAATGGGGCATTCCTCAAATGATGTCAAATTACTAAATTTAGAGCAGGCAGTGCACATTAGAGGGTGACACGGGAGTGGATTTTCACTCCTGTCCCGTCCCACTGAAAAAAATTTGTATCCCGTCCCAATCCCGGGCCAGAGTAGAAAAAAAAGTCCTGTCCCGTCCCGCTCCTGGTAAAATTACTCCCACTCCCATCCCGCTCCCATTCCGAATGACTCCCGCTCCTGCGCTACTCCCAATCGTGTTGTCTTCATTAAGTTTTCTGGCAATACATTAAACCTGAATGTCTATGAAGGGTCAGTTACGTTCCTGTTTTAGCTGTAGTAAAGGCCAGTTAAAGTAAAAGGAATAATAATAAATAAATAATAAAAGTAACAAACAAGGAAACAGACCATGCCTATCTTAGTTGAATAAACAAAATGTACAATGTTGCCTTTTACTAATTCATTAAGTAATTGTTTCACACGAACAATGAAGTTACTTTTATGTTTCAAATTGCTGAAACTAAAGAATAATGCACCGAGCAAGAGATCTATACTCAATTAACAAAAAAGTGCATAAAGGCATTACTGTCACAATTTAGATAATGTACGTCAATGGTTCATAAACTCAGTTTAGTAAAAGAAAAAGTTGAATATCATTCAAGCATATTAGTATTTTTCCATTTGCAATAAAATATCCATGAACTAATTAGGGTTTACTATCAGAACCAATACATTCATCGAACATTAAACACATTCTTAGACAGACCTATCAACTTTTATCAAAAATTGAGAGTGAGGTTATGTTAATTTTCGGGGGTGATGCGGAGCTGGAGGCGGAGCTAACTGGACCCAGGAAAAGCCGGTCCAGTCAGCTCCGTTTCATTTTTATCCAACCAGACATGGAAGTAGACATGTTTTACTTTTGTTAAAAAGTGAAAGAGAAGTGTTAACACGTTGTTCAGTTAGTGGGTTAAAACTGAAAAAATACAACTGTTCAAATAATACTAAATAAAATAATAAAGTGGTTTTAAGTTATTGGCCGTATTATTACACTGTTGCACATTGGATAATGAGTCCAGGAAACACGTTTTACAAGCAGGGTACTGAGTGTTAACACCGTGACATTCAACTCTCCTCAAGTTTGTTAATATTTGCAACTTTACAGTCGCTCTGTGAGTTTAATAGATAAGTCCTTACTTCTGACTTTGCGTTGCAAATCCAACTTTTCCAGGTTGTGTTCACCACTAGAAGTTGTCCCCCCCATTCTGTTTTTGAGTGCTGGCGGAAAAAATTGACCGGAAGCACTGTTGGCTTCTGGGTCGTGTAGTGCTTTTGACTTGCATTATAGTTTAGGTTTCTTGGAGAAAAAAAACTACAAAATGGCGGCGGCGAACCTACATTTTTGATTTTCCATTTTATTTAATTTTTTGGCATCGATCCTAGTTTTTTGTACCTGCTATTGGTTTACTCCCGCTCCCGTCTGCTCCCGTTGATATTTAATCCTGTACCGTCCCAATCACGTGATATTTACTAATGTTGACTCCCATCCCGCGTGATTCCCGAAAAAATGTCAGTCTCTAGTGCACATGCGTAGCGGCCATCTAGTGGTCGGACAAGCTGTTTAGAGTGGTGAAGCAGACAGCTCTGTCCCGAATATTGCATCAGCAAATATAACAACGAAATACTGCCTACTTCGGTGTCTGCTGAGTGACTCTCGATACGGCCATCGTGACAATATGAAAGGAGTTTTTTTTTTTTCATTCCATTTCCTAAACCCCGAAAAAAGGCCAAGAAATGCCATCGTTGGACGAGAGCGTGTAAGTGTGTAAGCGGCAGGGCTTTACATTTCAAAATGTGACCAAACACCAATCATCTTAATTCATCAATACTGTTTTTAAAATTATTACTATGGAACCTTTACTTATGCAGGTAGCCTCACTGAGACATGACTTCTCATTTACAAGAGAGACCTGTTAGGACATATGTTTTAGACTACAATCAGTGCTTGTGAACTCTAATCTAGCACTAACATCTGTTTAACATTGGAACTGGAAATAAAATAAAATAAAAACAGTTGGACCTGCCCTGACTCAAACTTCCTGGATCAGAGGACTAACTGACTCCCAAATACGTTTTGCTGTTTATCAAGCCAATTTAAAAAAGAACTGTAAAAAGAAAGTTTCAAAATCCATAAAAAATCTAATTAGCTCTGCAATAACATAGCTCATACTATTCTACTCATATTTACGTTTAGCACATTTATCTGGTTAGTTTACATAAATTAATTTAGAATTTATGGTCAACTAAATATTCCTACATAAAATGTAAGAAAAAGTCTGGCTGTTAGGCCTGAGGCTTGATGTTAGCTTCTGACCTCAGAGATTGTCGTCTTGCAGACTTCAACAGCCACAGATTCAAACTTTGGATCGGTGGTGAGGTTCAACTTATAGTTCCACAGCAGCTGGAGGAGAAAGCATACATGTTACAAGTCAGTTGCATGAATTAGTTATGGTGGATATGTTATTTTCTGAATGTTTCAATTTACTAAAAGAATGGTTTTGAACTAAAACTAACTCTAAAGTAGGAGGGCCAAACCCCTGCCACCATTCTATACATACCAGACACTGTCATGAGCAGAAGCACAAACAGAACAAGACACAGGCTGCTTTTGAATAGACAAACTTACATGATTGCATTCAGCAGCAATTTCGGTATCCTAAAAGAAACAAAAAAGATGGTCAAGAGCAGTGGTTGACATTAACAGAGTACATTTATTGGAGTTCTGCATTTTTTGAGTATCTTGCTTTTGGGGGAAACTTATGACTTTTTTTTTAACTCTTTCTGGGTTTCTACGGCACTAGTGGCTAATTTTTCATACAGTAGACTCAAAGGAAAGGGGGCTTTGAGAGAGGGGGCAAGATATGTGGCAAAGGATCACAGGCCGGAATCGAAGCCACGTCGAGGACTATGGCCTCCGTATATGGGTCGTGCACACTACCCCTGCGCCATCGGAGCATGCCCAACTTATGACTTTCACTCCACTACATTTCAAAGACAAATATTTTACTTTTGACTCCACTTCATTTTTAGGAAGCTTGTCCCTTTTAGGCTCAGCATGGTTTTGTAATCCGCTTTCTTTCTTTCTTTACTGAAATGCAACTGGCCACACACTGCGCTCCTACCGAGAAGGGAGCCCATCAACAGATGCCGATCACACCAGGGATGGGTCAGTTGTAATACGCAGCGTCAACGTAGTGTGCATTAAGCTAATAACAGCTATTTATTCCAGTAGATTTTATCCCAAACGGGAACTTTACTGACCATTTTCTGTTGCTCTCAAGCATCGGGGCGTTTCAAATAAACAAACTACATTTAGCCTGGCAAGGGCACGAGTAAAGTATAATAAGCCTGGAAACCCTGATTCATGTTAAAACTTTCCAATTCAATTCAATTTTATTTATATAGCTCCAATTCACCACATGCCATCTCCATGCACATTACAAAGTCAAATTCAATCAAATCATTCAGACAGATTGGTCAAACTATTTCCTAAATAAGGGAACACAGTAGATTGCATCAAGTCTTGACAAGCTGCTTTCACTCCTCCTTAAAGACCATGTAGCCACAGTGTACAGTCATCTGCATTGTCATGGGCCTTGCAGCAATCCCTCATACCGAGCATGCATGTAGCGACGGTGGAGAGGAAAACTCCCCTTTAACGGCAAAAATAAAAACCTCACGGCTTAACCAGGCTCAGTGTGAACGGTCAGAGAGCAGAGACACATAAAGCACAAAAGCACACATTGATCCAGGAATCTTTTCTATGTTAGAGGTGAACGCCAGATGGTCTGCCCCCCCCCCCCCCCCCCCCTTTGCTCTCTGCCTGCTCGGACGCTCTTTTCTCTGCTCCCTGCTTGCTTGCATTTTCCGGCCTTTTTATCTCCTTTTTATCTCTTAGCCAAAACTACAGAAAGTTGGATTTAGTTATTTTATTTATTTTCTTTTATTTACTTTTGATTTTAATTTTTTTCCCTGTGTGGACTATTTTAGTTTTCAGCTAATCCACACATGATGCCTCTTTACACCCCAAAGGAGTCAGTTCTCAGGAAAAACACTCTTATGGAAAGAATTCAACATGAAGTGGATATGGAGAAGAACCACCCGATTCAAAAGATGCCTCACTTCACCACAGAGGACTTTGACACGCTTCTACAGAAAATAGCTGTTATGGAGCTGAAAATCCGCCGACTCGAAGTGAATAATGATGTAAACGCCATGTATGGAAATGGAACAACGCTGCCTGTGATTCTGAATGGTGACCACCAGCCCAGCGACTCAGTGAACAATCCCTGGGGAAAATGAGAATCCCTGGACCACTCTGGGTGCAAGGCCAAAAGATCAACGCACCCCACACCTAGACAAATAAAACTGGCCGAGACTACAGAGAGGTGTCCCAAGAAAAGTGAAACAACAACGGGCTGTTCTCACAACAAATGATAGGAGTAAACCTGCTGGAAATGTTGGAATTCCGTTACTAAACAGATTTGCTCCACTCCAACATGAGACCCAGGAGGATCATGACAACAATCAAAAGGTATGTCAACAATCTTCACTCTAAGCTACCAGACAAAAAACACGCCACAGGGCCAAGGACCCTGATATTATGCAATGGATCTGTAAGTGGGATTAAACATTTCTGTAACAAGAAAAACACAGAGGTGTTGATTTATAGCCCTTTGAACAATACCCTGGTCTAATGTATCAGACATCCTTCCAAAGATCATGAAAAAACTCCCAACCCTGGAAAAACTCATCATACAAGCTGAAGCCCTGGGCGACACCACCCGGAGAAAATCAGAAGTATTGAAAGAGGATTACATTCGTCTGCTGAATTTAGTTGATGGACTTAATGTCAAGGTGTTTCTCAGCGGCCCTCACGTGCCCATTAAGTGTGGAGATGAGATTTTTTTCCAGAGTTCTGATGCTAAACAAATGGCTGAAAAAAACATGCAACCAACAACTGTAACCTTCATAGACATCTTTAACATCTTTTGGGAGAGGAGACATCTGTTCAACAGAGATGGTTTCTCTTTAAATATGTCAGGTGCAAAACGGCTGATTTCAAACATTCTGTGAACCATGCCCCATCAGCTTTGTCCCAAAACAAAGCTCAACCAGTGCCAAAACAAATGATAAGCCCAGTGCAGCCCGAACAAGCCAAGATAAAGATAGCCAGAAAGATGACACAGAAAGAGGCTACCTCAGAATTACAGGAGGATTCCCAGATCTCAAAAGGAGGACAAAGAGAGGACTCCCCTTTACAGTGGGGGAAATAAGTAGTTGACCCCTTGCTGATTTTGCCGGTTTGCCCACTTACAAAGAATGCAACAATCTATAATTTTAATCATATGTACATTCTAACAGTGAAAGACAGAATCCCAAAGAAAATTCTAGACATTCACATCATATGAATTTATTCAAATTGATAACCATCTGATGAGGAAAAACAAGTATTTGACCCCCTGGACAAACAGCATGTTAATATTTTGTAGAAAAGCCATTATTGGCCAGCACAGATGTCAAACATTTTTTATAGTTGGTGACAAGGTTTGTGCACATTTTGGCAGGGATGTTGGCCCACTCCTCCCTGCAGACAGCCTCCAAATCATTCATGTTCCGAGGTTGTCGCCTGGCAACTCGAATTTTAAGCTCCCTCCAAAGATTTTCAATTGGATTCAGGTCTTGATGTGCTTCTTCTTCAGCCACTCTTTTGTTGCTTTGGCGGTGTGCTTATGGTCGTTGTTGTGCTGAAACACCCATCCTCGACCCATCTTCAGCTCTCTCACTGAGGGAAGGAGATGTTGGTCCAGAATTCCACGATACATGGCACCGTCCATCCTCCCCTCAATACGATGGAGTTGTCCCGTCCCCTTGGCTGAAAAGCACGGCCAAAGCATGATGTTGCCACCACCATGCTTGACGGTGGGGATGGTGTTCTTTGGGTTGTACCCGGTGTTCTTTGCCCTCCAAACACGACGAGTTGAATTGAGGCCAAAAAAAGACCACATCACCTTCTTCCAGGCCTCTTCTGAGTCGTCCAGGTGGTGAATGGCGAACTTCATGCGGGCCTGTACATGTTTCTTCTTGAGCAGGGGGACCTTGCGTGCGCTGCAGGATTTCAATCCATGACGGCGTAGTGTGTTACCAACCGTTTCTTTTGTAACTGTGGTCCCAGCTGCCTTCAGTTGATTCACCAGATCCCCCCTTTTTTGGGATGATTCCTCACCGTTCGCATGATCAGGGACATCCCACGAGGCGAGATCTTGTGTGGAGGCCCAGACCGAGGGAGGTTGGCGGTGGTGTGGTGCTTCTTCCATTTCCTGATAACTGCACCGACAGTTGATCTTTTCTCTCCAAGTTGCTTTCCGATTCTCTTGTAGCCCATCCCAGCCTTGTGCGGATCAACAATCTTGTCCCTGATGTCCGTAGAAAGCTCTTTGGTCTTGCCCATGGTGGTGATGTTGGATGCTGGTTGTTTGGGTGTAGACAGGTGTCTTTTATACAGGTAACGAGGTGAGGCAGGTGTATTTGAAATAGCAATAGGTTTAAATTGTGTATAATTAGCCTAAAAAGTAAATCGGAATATAGAACGTGTTGACGTCTGTTAAATTCAGGTTATCTTTTTTATTATTATTTCAGTTGACGTCTCGTGTTGATGTGAGTTCAGTTTGACATTGGCGTCTGTTTAGTTCAGTTTGTCTGCTGTTCAAAACAGTCGTTTATGAATTTGCTCTAATGATAATAATTTTAAAACTAAGCCCTCTGTCCGTGATGTTTCAGTAAAAGTAGCATATAAAATGGAAATATTTGGATGGACATTTTATGAATAGGCCTTTTTTATGAATGTACTTTGTTAAAAGAAATACAATAAAAAAAACATGTGTTGGGCTATCAGTTGTTTTTTGAAACACAGCATTCCAGGAACCCAAAAGAAAGATGCATTTACTGCAGGGACCTGTGTGCGGTAGATTTGTGGTGTTGGGGGGGGGGGGGCATGGTTATCTTTACCTATTCCAAGGGGAGGCTCACATTCAATGAATTTGAAATCCCCTGATGTAAAGCACTTTGCATTGTCTGTGTACTGAATTGTGCTATAAAAATAAATTCGCCTTGCCTGGATGATGTCACAGCTAAACAGAACACCAGACCAGGTGTACCTACTATGACGAGCAAAGAGACAGAAAGAACATAAAAGTTTAAAGTGGAAATAACAAATAATCCAAATTGAAGAACAGTAGGATAACTTAGCAGAGTCAGAAAAATAGACCCTGATGTCCTCCAGTAGCTTAAGCCTATAGCAGCATAACTACAGAGATAGCTCAGGGTAACATAAGCCACTCTAACTATAAGATTTGTCAAAAAGGAAAGTTTTAAGATTAGTCTTAAAAGTAGACAGGTTGTTTGCCTCACGGACCAAACCTGGGAGTTGGTTCCACCAGAGAGATCCCTGATATCTAATAGATCTGCCTTCCATTCTAGTTTTAGAGACTCTAGGAACCACCAGTAGACCTGCAATCTGAGAGCGAAGTGCTCTGTTAGGAGCATATGGGGTAATCAGATCTCTGATATATGATGGAGCGTGATTGAGGCCTTTATATGTGAGAAGCAGAAAACAATGCAAACCATATGATATATAAATATATATATTCATAGCCTATATTTGCACACTTATAACAACCATAATCGGACTTTTAAATTAATTTCAATTTCATGAAATGTTAAAATTTACACATTTTGAACAACCAACACTGCCTCCTCCTTCCTTTCTGGCTGCGAAGCTGGCTATTGGCTACTGTGCGGTGCGATGAGACGACAGGGCAGTGTAAGCAACCTAGCAACTTCGTCACTATATTTAGATTTTAGAGCCCTCTACCTTTACAGCAACTTACAGCAACTTTTTTGAAGCAACTTTTGTCTGTATTTCTGACAGCTGAATGCACCAGTCGTTCTGCTGTTACTGTCTTTAGGCAGCAATGAAGAAAAGCATGTGGGTCTGCAGAGACGTACTATTGCAAGCGAGTGAGGCTGAGTCCCTCCCCACTTCCCTAAGCACTGTCTCACAGGCACAGATACACTGCAGCTGCCTCATCCCGATCACCCTGCATGCACTCAGAGCAGAGAGAAGACCCACTTCATTCTGTTTTCACATTGCAAACGCATGGGTAAAGCTGCCAGTGATTCCGCCTTGGATGACAAAGCAGGATATAAATACAATGTAAATATAATTTTTAATTGATTCTCCTTTTTTTCCCTCTGAAACCGCACTAAAATAATTCCCTGAACTTGATTCACACACAGCTTGAATCACTTATTCAACTTATTCACTGTGTGCCTTTGATAATCTTTTTTGGGAAAATCTGATGTATGCATTGGCAATGTATAGAAATTCATATGACATTATTTCAGAAAGTTCATTCTTGGTTCAAGCCTGCAAAAACGACCCTAATGTTAATGTATGTTGCTTTTGAACAACAGTAACGTAATTAATATAGTTCATGCCGACTGTTTCAGACATATGCAAAAGGGGCTATAGGCTTAACCCTCTGCTCCCTGCAGCTTCCCCTAACATAATTATCTAAAGGTTTTAAACTCTAACATGTCAAGTTCATCCAGAGGAAAATATGAGACCCTCTTTATCCACAAGATAAACACAAAAGTGTTATTCGGAGGAACTTTCCCTATGAGGCAGATGGACAAAAACTACATGCTAAGCTAACACTAGCATGTAGTGTTTTAGTGGTGTTTTAGAGCAATATAAAAAAACATAAAGTAATAAAAATAAATCAGTAAAGCTTCAGTCTCTGCAAAGGTAAAGTAGTAAACTTCCCGGACAAAATCAGTGCATATGTAGGTGCAAAGTCCAGGCTAGGCATACGCAAGAAGGCTGTGTTGCTTGCCTCTGTGTCATACCAGGACATACCAGAGCCTTCAACTCTGACGCAATGACCTTGTGACACGCATTTCACTGACTTCACATACACACACGCCACACATGGCATTTCTCACGCATAAAAATAACAATGGGCCATCTGGGCTGCAGATGATCCGTTCACAGCACTCTCCATCCAGAGCTCAGTCTAAACCCCGCCTTCTGCGGCGCTGTTTCGGCTTCTTTCACAGCTTGTGGCCATCAGTAATTATTCCTGCTGCAGTTCGTGTTAATAGAACAGCAGGATCAGCGATCAGAGTTATAATTTTGGTTTTAACCAGTGGTGAAAGTAATCCTGTACGCTCCGGTACTGCGTAAACAGGAGGCAAGGGGGAGAGCGGCTGCCAGATAAAGCCTTGATTCTGAACCAGTCATGGCAGCACGCTGGATCAGAAAACAGATCCGCTAACCAGAGTCTAAAACACCACTTAGTCTGTTTATAAGTTTCGTTTCTGTTAATTCTACTTTTGTGTTTCACAACCATATTTCCCCTTTTTTTTTTAAAACTGATAATATTCTCGACTCAACATTATTTATACAATCTAAAAACTAGTAATTCAAAATAGAATAAAAAGTTAAAGCCAGCAAAATGTAAACTAAAATGCAGACCCACAAAAACAAACAATAAAAACGTTAAAAGCTAACATCTCAAACTGTGTTTTAAGAGAACGTTAAACCCAGAAAGGGAAATGGCCTGCCTCATATGTAAAGCCACAGTTTTGTGCATTGACAAAGAAAGTGCGGCTACCTCTTTGCACTCTTTGTGGCCGAGAGGAGGGTGTTGTCCAAGCTTACATCCATCATGGACAACACCTTCCACCCCCTGCACTGTAGAGGAGCTGAGCAGCTCCTTTAGTGACAGACTTAGACATCCTGTCAAGTCATTCATCCCTGCTGCCATCAGACTTTACAATGCTACACTATAACGGTAATAGCTGGTGAAATAACTAATGAGCAATTACTATTTAATACCCTGTGCAATAACCTGTGCAATAATCCTGCTAAATAAGAGACTTCAGCAACTTCACTGTTGTTCTTTACCTGGTACCACTTTAATGCAAATTGCCAAATCCATATGTATATAAGTCACCTAAATGTACATAAGTCATCTTAAATCTCTGCTTTTTTTTTGTCTCGATCCACTGTATATATGTGGACGCACTGTATATACCTCATGCACCTTTTCCTCCTTTTGGCACCTTCTTTTGATTATTGAGCCGATGTGACAAGTGAATTTCTCCACTGTGAGATCAATAAAGTATATATTATCTTATCTTTTCGGATGACTAATAAAAACTGATCTGCCAACCTGGGCAAACAAGAGGATGGGTGCTTATGATGCAGGTCTGACAGAACTTGGAAAGCAAAGCCATGAAAACATTTGAAAACAAATAAAAGAATTTTAAAATCAATCCGAATGTGAACCAGTAGCCAACGAATGCTAACCTGACAAAAGCCAGCTGTATGTTGCTCCACTAGCTCCACTCACATACATCTGGGACACCCCCGGTAGAAAGTGATTTCTCCAACCAAATTTATGGTCTGGCCAATCAGGACGCAGGGCTGGAGTTTCATAGATGTGACGTAGTGGAGACGCGACCATGACGTGAGACTGTTTTGATAGCAATGGCGGCTTATCGAGGAAGCAAGCGTTAACATTGATGCTACTATTTCTTCTGTGTTGTCCAATCTACCTAATATTGTTTCATTAAAAGAACATCAGAGAACGCCTCTGAAGGCTTTTGTTGGTGGAAACCATGTTTTCGCCCTTCTCCCGGCCGGATTTGGCAAGTTTTGTTTTCCGGGGCGCGTCCGCGTCTGCAGCGGACGTGCAGACGCGGAAGCGCCCCGGAGCGGTTAGCGCTAACTATGTTAGGAGGCCTTTAGTCCTCAACGCGGTCGGCCCGGGATCGACTCCGACCCGCGGCGCTTTGCCGCCTGTCTTCCCCCCTCTTCCTGTCAGCTCACTGTCAATAAAACGCATGCCACTAGAGCCGCAAACACATTATTTTTTTTTTATTTTTTTTTCCTGCGTCGCTATCATCAGCGTCACGGCTTAGCTTCGGTGTGAGTGGTTGAAATAGCACGTCAATAAAGATGACAGACAAGTGGCTTATCCAATCATATGCAAGAAGTTTTGATAAGGCCCAGCCTTCAGTAAAGGCAATTCCTATGGCGGTGTCCCAGATGTATGTGAGTGGAGCTAGGCGGAGCGACATACAGCTGGCTTTTGTCAGGTTAACGAATTGCTGCTAAAACTGGAGAAACATGATATCATTTTCTGGCACCAGTTAAAAGAAGAGCAGCAGCATTTTGGACCAGCTGCAGTCAAACCACAAGAGTTTTGTTAAGCCCAGAGTAAAGTGCAGTGCAGTGTCTGTACTTGTCCTGTTAGATCTCAGTGCTGAATTTGATACAGTTGATCACAATATTCTCCTACAAAGACTTGAGCATACTGTAGGGATTAAGGGGAAAGCATTAGGCTGGTTTAAATCTTATCTATCGGACAGATTCTAGTTTGTTCATGTCAATAATAAATCTTCAAACTCTAGGGCATGGGTTAAAGCAAAAATAATCAATTTGACTGAAATTTTTTTCTAGGCAGCCCATATATTCCCGGGCCGTGGACGTCATGCCACATTAGTTGGCTCACTTGCTTATTGTGCAAAGTCAACTTTAACCAAATCTGGTACTTTTAAAATATCCATTGAAAATTCCTGTATCTCTGCCACCTTTCAGCTTTAGAGCCTTTGCGTAATCCTGGACAGCCTCTCCTAGGGCTGGACGATAATTCAATAACGATATATATCGATCGATAGATGTATGGTTCAATATAAAAAACGGGGGTCACTAAAAAGTTCAATAAAAGAACAGTGCATTTTAGCCTATCATGTAGGTTAATACTACAGTCATTGTATCCTCCCAACCAATCACAAACTCAGGAAAGCTCCATCAGCCTTCAGAGAGTTCAGAGAGCCCGTGTTCTTTTTTCTTTTTTAACACTTACAGTTTTTGTAAAAAGTTGGTTGAATAAAGGGTTGTGTTTGAATCCATTTATTTAAAAATAGGTAATCAAGCAACAGCATAAATGGCCAGGGCTGCATTTAAAATGTATATTTTTAATTTTTTAGATCATTATCAATATAAATCAATATGATTTCTATTTTATCGATATGCTTTTTTTCTATATCGTCCAGACCTAGCCTCTCCATCACTTTTCACATCCACATCATCACCTGGTTAACTTTCATCTATGCAGCATCAAGTTCTTCCTTCACACTTTAGCCAAACTGGTCCACAGTCCACTCACCTCTCCTCTTTACAATTTCAGCTCCCTTTCCTCCAGAAAACCTCCACAAACTGCAGCTAGTACAAAGACAGCAGTTTGCATCATTACATCATCTACTTCACACTTGAACATTAACTCCACTGGCTCCCTGCCACATTCAACATAAACCAATCCTATGATCATACAAGGCCAACCACAACCTTGGACGATGCAGGACACATGACCATCACTATGATGACGTCATATATTTTAATTTAACACAGATTGCACATTACAATAATCAGTCTCTGCTTTGCCCGTTATTGTTCACCAATTAATCATCACAGTGTATAAAAAAGCCATGATTTAACTTTTTTGAAGTTTAATAAAACGGTTATATTTTTGCCCAGTGACTGGAGAGCTGTCCAGGATGAACCCTGTGCCCGCACCAGATAGTCACCCCCCCTCCAAACCCTGTGTTACGTCAGGCCGCGTTTCCTCATCAGATACGGCTTGACGTAACACCTGTATGGAAAAGCGGGTATAGAAAATCGATGGATGGATGGGATGTGATAAGATGGGTTTTACCGCCTTGCTGTTACATGTCTATTAAAAACCCATCTTTCCCAGTTCCGGATTTGGCTATAAATGAGGAAGCATTGATCAGAGGTAAAACGGTTTAAATACATATTTAATTCATAGAAATATGGAGACAGAGTTACATTACCAATCGAGATCTTTCACCGTGCGGTCGAGAAGTCTGTCTGTTTGTCTGAAGTAAGTTTTACCAAGACATTCCTTTTATCAACTTTAAACTCCTCCTGCATGGCTCAGTGGGAGGATGACTGACCCCCTCTCCTTCTGACCACCCCCTCGGGGCAATAAAACTCCATGTTTATCTTACGCTGGAAGCAGGAAGCAACAGACCCCACTCTGCTTTCCTCAGTAACCCCAACTAAGATATATTTTTAATTCTCAACAGATGTTACATTTTTAAAAAGTTTAATAGAAAAAAACGTAACTTGCTTTAAAACATGAACATTTTTAATTAGAAAAAAAATATTAAACCTTTGCGTAAAGTTAAACATTGTTGAAGGTAATCTTGGCTGCTGTATCTTGTCTGTCCGGCAGGTGTTTTTGGCTTGGAGTAAAATCAGTCCATAGTTCCACAGGAGGCTTTTTCAGCTGTTTCTGGTGCGACTAGCTTCTACAATGTTGCTTCACATCGCGCTCCACTCTGTGTACAAATAAAAAAACTCTGAGAATCGCCTTTCTCTGGCCTCACCCAGTTAGAACTGGGACTGGGCTAGAACTAGGTTGGTCGTCGCGTTTATCAGCTAAATTACTGGAAGCGAGGGAATGAACGCTGACAGACGACATGGCCATAGGTGGAAATAGTTCATCAATTAACTGCAGGAGCAGAAAGACACGCTTACCGAGGGAAGTTTTTGTCAGCTGTTCTATCCGCTGAACTTTCTGACCTGGTGGTTCATAAATCCAAAGAAACCTTTGACCACCGCTACTTTCATTCATACCATCTGTGGTCAGTTTAAAATGCTCTCCCAAAAGTTAAAATAATTGAACACCGATAAACCTCAGACTGGCAATGTCCGCTTTGCAAAGACCCGCCTTACTCTCTTTCTGATTGGCTAATGTCCCGGCTCTGCCAGATTTCATTGGTTGAGAGCAGCTTCAGTTTAAAACCTTGAATAAAAATAACTTTAACCCCTGCTCTAGGGTCACTTGTGGAGTACCACAGGGTTCAGTCCTTGGACCGATTCTCTTTACTATATATATGCTTCCAATTGGCAGAATTATCAGTCAGCATGGGATTAATTTCCACTGTTATGCTGATGACACTCAGCTATATCTATCCATAAATCCTGATGAATCCAATCAATTACTTCGACTGCAGTCATGTCTTGATGACATCAAAAGCTGGATGACTTTAAATTCCCTGCATTTAAATTCTGACAAGACAGAAGTTGTAATCTTTGGACCAGAGTCTTCAAAAAATAAACTTCCTAATCAATCACTTAATCTGGATGGCATTAACTTGGCCTCTGGTAAGAAAGTAAAAAATCTTGGTGTTATGTTTGACCAATTCAATTAAATTCAATTCAATTTTATTTATATAGCGCCAATTCATGAAACATGTCATCTCGAGGCACTTTACAAAGTCAAAACCAATCATATTATACAGACTGGTCAAAAATTTCCTATATAAGGGAACCAGTTGATTGCTTCAAAGTCCCGACAAGCAGCATTCACTCCTGAAGAAGCGTAGAGCTACAGGGAGAGTCGTCTGCATTGTCCATGGCTTTGCAGCAATCCCTCCCTTGGCTAAATATTAATGTTCCTACAAGCATGATTGATGTTCCTACAAGCATGATTGATGTTCCTGGATACACATGCTATAGGAAGGATCGTACAAATGGGAAAGGGGGAGGTGTTTTGATTTATATCAAAGATGGTTTAAATTGTTCTGTCACTGTACTGGATACTTTAGGAATTGAATGCCTTGTTTTAAAAGTTTCACTGTCACCTACAATGAAATTTAACTTACTAGTTGTATATAATCCACCATCTCATGGTGCATCTTTTTATCAAGACTTTGATGAAATGTTAAAACAAATTAATATTAAATGTGAAACAATTTTAATCGGAGATATGAACATAAATTGGATGGAGAAAAACAAAAGGGATAAATTAAAAGCTGTGTTATCAAAACATAAACTTGTCCAAATTCTTAAAAAACCAACCAGGATCACCAAAACTAGTCAAACTCTGATAGACTTAATAATCACAAATAAACCAGAACGAATCATCAAAACATATAACCTTGTGATAGGTCTATCAGATCATAATATGACACTGTTGGTCAGGAAATTAACAAAGAAACGACTAGAGGGAGTTTTCACAGTGCCTAATGCAACAAAAAGCCAAATGTCTATTCCAAAAAACAAACTACCCTTATTTGAAAATTAACTGAAAAACATGAATTGGGATAATGTGATACAAACAGAAAGTGTAAATCAATGCTGTGATCAGTTAACTGAGACTCTAACAAATATTATTCAGAGATTTAGTTGTGTTATAAAAAACAATAGAAAACAAACTGGTCTACCATGGGTAAACCATGCTATTATTCAACTTATGAAAAAGCGAGATCTTGCTCTGAAAATTTCACTAAAAACTAAATTGCAAACAGATACACTTGTCTTTAAAGGACTATGAAATAAAGTTGTTAATGAAATCAGAAAGTCAAGGTCCACATATTTTATGCAATTGTTTGCTGAATCAAGTGGAAATAGCTCAGAAATATGGAAGCAGATTAACAAGTTGACCAAACGCAAGTGCAATTTAAGAAAATGCGTAACAAAGCTCAATATAAATGGAATGATTTGCAATTACTCTGCCAAAATTGCAAATGAATTAAATTCATATTTTATTAATTCTGTAGAGCAACTTGCTGAAAATTTCAATCCAATTTTGCTTCCATGTAATGTTGCTGAAGATTCAGCCTCACCTTTTCACATCAAACAGGTTGACCAAAGTGAAATAAGGACAATTATCAATCAATTAAATTCAAAAGATATATTTGGTTTAGATACATTTTTAATCAAAAAGTATAGTGCAGATCTAGAAAAACCAATATCTCATCTAGTGAACTTGTCAATTAAAAAATGTGAATTTCCACAAGGTTTTAAGACAGCTGTTGTGACTCCAATTTTTAAGTCTGGATCAGCTGATGCGGTCTGTAATTATCGACCCATTGCAATTCTACCTGCCATCTCTAAGGTGCTAGAGAAGCTAGTTGCTGAACAATTAATGGCCTATTTAGAGGAGAAAAGAATACTTAACTCTAAACAATTTGGATTCAGACCAAGGTATTCCACTGAAATGGCTGTATGCCATTTTATGGAATACATAAAAAGTAGTTTGGATGGAGGAAAATGTGTTGGGGCAGTATTTCTAGATTTTACAAAAGCGTTCGATACTGTAAATCACACAGTTCTGTTAAGGAAACTGGAACAACTACATGTTTCGAAACAAACCTTAAGTTGGTTCAAATCTTATCTTGAGCAACGACATCAGTGCGTTAAAATTAATGGCGTCAAATCTGGGATCCAAAAATGTAATGTGGGTGTACCACAGGGGTCCATTTTGGGCCCATTACTTTTCTGTTTGTACATTAATGATATTCCAAACATCTGCAAAGATGCCATCTGTCAAATGTATGCAGATGATACAATAATTTATGTGGCAGCAGACACACCTGAAAAGGCCTCTGATCTTTTAAACAGACAGTTGTGTATCTTATCAGAGTGGCTCCAAAATAACTGCTTAACTCTGAATTACACCAAGACTGTCTCCATGTGTTTCTCCCTTAAGAAAATTACAAATAATGAACTCAAAATAATTATTAATCAACATGAAATAAAGCTGGCTGGTGAATTTAAGTATCTGGGGGTAGTTTTAGATTCAAAATTGAAATTTGATGCCCATATTAAGAAAATGACGAAAACTATAAAGACAAATATAAATTGTTTTCGAATGATTTGACTATGAGTATCAAATCAAGTTCACAAGTATATTTACATGCAATGAATTTATCCCATATGTCTTATTGTTCCATCGTTTGGGCCCAGGCCACAAAGTCTGTTTTAAAACCTTTACTCTCACTTTACAAACAAGCACTAAAAATATTCGATCAAAAACCGGTGAAGTGGCATCACTGTAAAATTATTAAAAAATACAGCATGACATTTGAAAATTTTATAAATTTCTCATTTTTAAAAGCTATTTTTAAATGCCTTAATGGTCTTGCCCCTGAAGTAATCTGTAAATTTGTTTTAAAGTATGCAAATGAAGGAATCAGGACAAAAGCTGGAGCTAGTGGGAACTGCAGGATTAAAAGATGTCGGACATCTATGCGTCAGTCCGCCTTCTCAGTGAAAGCATCACCTCTCTGGAACTCTTTGCCTCTGGAGCTTAAGTCACAGACTGATGTTCGACTTTTCTCCACAAGATTGAAAAAATGGCTCAAAGTGTGAACACTAAACTGGCTTGTACTGTACAGTTTGTTTTAACTTCTCTTGTTTTTTATGCATTTGTGTGTCGTTACTAACCTCCCTCCCCCTTAATGCTTACACCTTTTAAAAGCCTAACCAGGGACGAAGGCTGCAAATTAGCCCATGGCTACAAGCCTTATGTACTTGGACATCGGCCACCTGTTTGGTTGCAATGTTTAATTGTACTGTCCCTGTCAAATAAAAAACATTTTTTTAGATAGCTCAGATAGCTCTAATGCTCCTAAACAGTTCAAATACTGTGCAGGTTCTAAAGATTCTTCCAACGCTGCATCACTTACTGAGGACGAGGTAATTGTGTTTGGAAGGATGCCAATTATTTTATTTTTAATGGCATCAATTTTATTTATGAAGAATCCCATAAAGTCATTACTGCTAAGAGCTAAGGGAATGGATGGATCAACAGAGCTGTGGCTCTGGGTAAATTTAGCAACCGTACTGAAGAGAAATCTAGGATTATTTTTATTCTCCTCAATTAATGATGAAAAATATGCTGCTCTAACTCTGCAAAGGCTCTTTTTATACAACAATAGACTGTCTTTCCAGATTAGGTAGGATTCCTCTTGGTGTGTAGAGCGCCATTTTCTCTCCAAGTTCCTAACATTGTGCTTCAAGGAACGCAGCTCTGAATTAAACCAGGGAGCCAGCTTCCTGTGAATTATCAGCTTCTTTTTCAAGGGAGCTACATTATCTAATGCAGAACGCAATGAGGAAGTCACACCGTTAACAAAGGTGTCGATTTGTGAATGGGAAGAAACAGCATTGCTGCCATCTACAGGTCATTTCTGCAATACTGAGGATATTGAAAGGGGGACAGACTCTTTAAGTTTTGATACAACATTATCTGATAAAGATCTACTATAATTGAACGCTCTTTTGGGGGTGGAGAACTCAGTTAGATTAAACTCAAAGGTTATTAAAAAATGGTCAGATAGGACAGGGTTGTGAGGAAATATTGTTAATTCTTCACAATCAATGCCATATGTCAGCACAAGGTCTAAAGTATGTAACCAAGAGTGCGTCAGTTTATGCACATTTTGAACAAAACCAATTGAATCTAGGATAGTTTTAAAGGCTACACTAAGGTTATCACATTCAGTGTCAACATGAATGTTAAAATCACCCACTATAATAACCTTGTCAGTGTTTAACACCAAATCAGATAAGAAGTCTGACAGCTAATCCAGAAACTGAGTGTAAGGGCCTGGTGGACGATACAAAACAACAAACAGAAGAGGTTTTATTGCTTCGCAATTTGGATGAGGGAAACTGAGGGCTAAATGTTCAAAAGAACTGTAGTTATTAATTGGCCTGGGACTAATTAATAAATCAGACTGAAAGATGGTTGCCACTCCTCCTCCTCTTCCCACAGATCTGGGAATATGGAAGTTTAAATAACTGGAGGGAGTTGACTCATTTATACTAATGTAGTCCTCTTGTAGCCAGGTTTCTGTGAGACAAAATAAATCAATTTGATTATCGGAAATCAATTCATTAACTAACAAAGTCTTTGGACGGAGAGACCTTATATTTAATAAACCACATTTAATTGTTAAAAATGCTGCAGCAAGAGTTCTGATCAAAATCAACAAGAGGGATCATATTTTTCCAATTTTAGCTTCCCTTCATTGGCTTCCTGTTAAATCAAGAATAGAATTTAAAATTCTTCTTCTAACGTATAAAGCCCTTAATAATCAAGCTCCATCATATATCAGAGTTCTGATTACCCCGTATGTTCCTAACAGAGCACTTCGCTCTCAGACTGCAGGTCTGCTGGTTCTAATATTAAAACTTTCCTTCTTCACAAACCTTATAGTTAGAGTGGCTTATGTTACCCTGAGCTATATCTATA
Organism: Fundulus diaphanus; assembly: GCA_037039145.1. Lineage (NCBI taxonomy): Eukaryota > Metazoa > Chordata > Actinopteri > Cyprinodontiformes > Fundulidae > Fundulus > Fundulus diaphanus. The sequence goes on from CM073134.1 coordinate 54,923,179, forward strand.
GTTATGCTGCTATAGGCTTAGGCTACTGGAGAACATCAGGACCTATTTTTCTCACTCTACTGAGTTCTACTGTTCTCCAGTTTTGCATTGCTTGTCGTCATTTCAGCTTTTAACTTTTTGTTCTCTCTCTTTTTTCCCTCATAGAAGGTACACCTGGTCTGGTGTTCTGTTAGCTGTGACATCATCCAGGGAAGACAGATCACCCGCTACTACCATCTAATGTAGAACAGATTAATGGATCAATGTGTGCTAGTTGGAACACACCCTCCGGTCCCCCTTTTTAAATAGGGGGACCACCACCCCAGTCTGCCAATCCAGGGGAACTGCCCCCGATGTCCACGCAATGCTGTAGAGCCGCGTTAACCAACACAGCCCAACAACATCCAGAGCCTTAAGGTACTCAGGGCGAATCTCATCCACCCCCGAGGAGCTTTTTAACAACCTCGGCAACCTCAGCAACAGAGATGGGTGAACCCGACCCAGAGTCCCCAGGCTCTGCTTCCGCAATGGAAGACGTGTTGGTGGGATTAAGCAGGTCTTCGAAGTATTCCGCCCACCGACACACGACGTCCCGAGTCGAGGTCAGCAGCACACCACCCCCACTATAAACAGTGTTTTTACTGCACTGCTTCCCCCTCCTGACACGCCGGATAGTGGACCAGAATCGCTTTGAAGCCGTACGGAAGTCTTTCTCCATGGCCTCTCCGAACTCTTCCCACGCCCGAGATTTTGCCTCGGCGACCAGCCGAGCCGCCTGCCGCTTCGACTGCCGGTACACATCAGCTGCTTCCGGAGTCCCACAAGCCAAAAAAGCCCAGTAGGACTCCTTCTTCAGCTTGACGGCTTCCCTCACCGCCGGTGTCCACCAGTGTGTTCGAGGGTTGCCGCCGCGACATGCAACGACAACCTTGCGGCCACAGCTCCGACTAGCCGCCTCAACAATAGAGGCGCGGAACATGGTCCATTCAGACTCAATGTCCCCCGCCTCCCTCGGGACATGTTCAAAGCTCTCCCGGAGGTGGGAGTTAAAGCTCCCTCTCAAGGGGAACTTCGCCAGACGTTCCCAGCAAACCCTCACGATACGTTTGGGCCTGCCAGGTCTGACCGGCTTCCTCCCCCACCATCGGAGCCAACTCACCACCAGGTAGTGGTTGGTGGAGAGCTCCGCCCCTCTCTTCACTCGAGTGTCCAAGACATGCGGCCGCAGGTCAGATGAAACGACAACACCCATGGAGCCCGGCCGGGCTCCATGGGTGTAAAACCCCGGCCACCAGGTGCTCGCCAACGTGCCCCACCTCCAGGCGCTGTCCACTGGGTATGGCATGGCGTTGCAAAATGGAGTGATAGCCTTCCTTATTCAGAATCCCTTTTACCCTGTACAAATCTCCCACCTTACCAGCACCAAAGCAACCCCAGACCATCACATTACCTCCACCATGCTTAACAGATGGCGTCAGGCATTCTTCCAGCATCTTTTCATTTGTTCTGTGTCTCACAAGCGTTCTTCTTTGTGATCCAAACACCTCAAAGTTGGATTCATCCGTCCACAACACTTTTTTCCAGTCTTCCTCTGTCCAATGTCTGTGTTCTTTTGCCCATCTTAATCTTTTTCTTTTATTGGCCAGTCTCAGATATGGCTTTTTCTTTGCCACTCTGCCGTGAAGCCCAGAATCCCGCAGCCGCCTCTTTACTGTAGATGTTGACACTGGTGTTTTGCGGGTACTATTTAATGAAGATGCCAGTTGGGGACCTGTGAGGCGTCTGTTTCTCAAACTAGAGACTCTAATTAGGCGCCCGCCTATGCATTGAAAATGCATGGCGGAGGCCTTATACTATGCACCCAATAAGGGGTTTCTTTATTAGGCGCCCGCCTATGCATTGAAAATGCATGGCGGAGGCCTTATGCTATGCACCTAATAAGGGTTTCTTTATTATTAGGCGCCCGCCTATGGATTGAAAATGCATGGCGGAGGCCTTATACTATGCACCTAATAAGGGTTTCTTTATTATTATTATTAGGCGCCCGCCTATGCATTGAAAATGCATGGCGGAGGCCTTATACTATGCACCTAATAAGGGTTTCTTTATTATTAGGCGCCCGCCTATGCATTGAAAATGCATGGCGGAGGCCTTATACTATGCACCTAATAAGGGTTTCTTTATTATTATTATTAGGCGCCCGCCTATGCATTGAAAATGCATGGCGGAGGCCTTATGCTATGCACCTAATAAGGGTTTCTTTATTATTATTTATTTTATTACATATTATTTTTCCGTCACCGTTAATACCGTTAATAGGGTCTACCCCCACATACTATATATCGAAACGTTCGTCTCGACGACGCGATGAGGGCTTTTTGTACTTGACAGCGTTTCGACTTACGGTTGGAACAAAATTTGCAAAAAAAAAAAAACGAAAAATGGCCATTTTCAACGCTCTACTGTGTCGTCATGCTTTCACCTACGAACATCGTTTAACTTCCAGTTTGTAGATATATCTTTGAACTATTCAGAAGTGAAAACGGAATGTGGATATCTTTTATTGTTTTCTCATCACGCCATTTTCAGTTACCATAGTGACAAAATTCTCCAAAAAACACTGAACAACTTTAGCCTACTCGCTCATTTTTCACTCTACGTGCACACATTATACATCAAAACGTAGGTATTTCTGTCTGGATTCAGGAAATGTAACACTCTTTGGTGTAGGACTTATAGATTTTTCGCAAATCACCTCAGACCGGCAACAACCCCAAACCCTCCCCGTATTGAGCAAGTAAACTGCAGCTGTTGGGAGTTTTCCGTCCTGCAGACAGCCAGCCAGGGCTGATCCCATCCATAGGCGAACTAAGGGGCCGCTTGGGCCCACCGGTGCAATGGGGGGGCCCCCAAATTTTCCTTTAACAAGTAACAATTAAATTACTTCAGTTATACGTACCACCAGGCGGGCGCCTTCTTCAGAAGCTGAACGTTTCTAGTTAGGCGCCCGCCTATGCATTGAAAATGCATGGCGGAGGCCTTATGCTATGCAGCTAATAAGGGTTTCTTTATTATTATTATTTTTATTAGGCGCCTGCATGCAGGGCCTATTGCTCTGCACCTAATAAGAGTTTCTTTATAGTTTATTTTTCTTCCGTCACCGTTAATACAGCCCGAACCGTAGGGTCTACCCCCACAAACTATATATCAAAACGTGCGTCTCGACGCCGTGAAGTGTGCCATTTGTACTTCACGCCATTTCCAGTTACCGTGGTGACAAAATTAGCAAAAAAACACCAAAAAATGGCCATTTTCAACGCTCTACTCTGTCGTCATGCTTTCACCTACGAACACCGTTTAACTTCCACTTTGTAGATATATCTTTGAACTATTCAGAAGTGAAAATGGTATGTGGATATCTTTTATTGTTTTCTTATGACGCCATTTCCAGTTACCGTGGTGACAAAATTATCCAAAAACCACCAAACAACTTCCGCCTACTCGCTCAATTTTCACTCTACGTACACAAATTATACATCAAAACGTAGGTATTTTTGTCTGGATTCAGGAAATGTAACCCTCATTGGTGTAGAATTTATAGATTTTTCTCATCACGCCATTTCCAGTTACCATGGTTACAAAATTATCCAAAAAACACCAAACAACTTCAGCCTACTCGCTCAATTTTCACTCTACGTACACAAATTATACATCAAATCGTAGGTATTTTTGTCTGGATTCAGGAAATGTAACCCTCATTGGTGTAGGATATATAGATTTTTCGCAAATCACCTCAGACCAGCAACAACCCCAAAGTCAAAATTATCCAAAAAACAACAAACTTCAGCCTACTCGCTCAATTTTCACTCTACGTACATAAATTATACATCAAAACGTAGGTCTTTTTGTCTGGATTCAGGAAATGTAACCCTCTTTGGTGTAGGACTTATAGATTTTTCGCAAATCACCTCAGACCGTCAACAACCCCAAACCCTCCCCAAATTGAGCAAGTAAGCTGCAGTTGACTTTTCCGTCCTGCAGACAGCCAGCCAGGGCCGGTCCAGCCATAGGCGTACTAAGGGGCCGCTTGGGCCCACTGGTGCAATGGGGGGGGGGGCCCCAAAATCTTCCTTTTTTTTTTTTTTTTACAAGTAACAATTAAATAACTTGAACAACTGATATAAATGAATGATGATAAAGGAACTTGTTTAATTTATTTAATTTATTTTGTATTCAGACGTTTTAAGAAAACAAAGTATTTTATGTATTGTTTATTAATTTATTTCATATTAATACATAACCTCCTCCTTTTCCTGTCAAATCCTGCACCTCTATGCATATCCTGCACCTGGGATCTCACCTGTTATGGTAGATCCAGGCCTCTATTACTCTGGTACTCAAGCCCTTTCATGATCATTTATATGTATGTATTCATGTATGTATGCATGTATGTATGTATATATATATATATGGAACAGTAAATATCTATACATATATGGAACAGTAAATATCTATACATATATGGAACAGTCTATATATTTCACCTCACTAGACAGATTAAAAAAGAAACAGTGGATCCATCCCTCTGGAAACGTGGATTTTGTCGACCACTAAGAAGACAGTTTCTGGTTAACATTTTTGCATGTGGTGTTTGTTGCTTCTGCTGCTTATAAAAAAGCTTCTGTGTTTGTTATAGGGCATTCTTGGACTTAATCCTGGGAGGATTATTACTGTCATGTTCCTGGTCTCTGTGTGAATGTTGTCACTGCTTTTTCAAAATAGGGGACATATACTGGAAGCCATGGCTGAGCTGCAGCAGGAACCGCACCTGTCTTGGTTTTGCTTTTTCACTTGCCGGGGATTTAAGGAGCTGCACCACAAACTTTTTTACTTTTTTTTTTACAAGTAACAATTAAATTACTTGAACTGATCTAAATGAATGAAGATAAAGGAATTTGTTTATTTATTTAATTTATTTTGTATTCAGAAGTTTTAAGAACAGATTAAAGTATTTTATGTATTGTTTATTAATTTATATTATATTAATACATAACCACCTCCTCTTCCTGTCAAATCCTGCCACAAGCATTTCGCTGGCTCTCCTCAATATTGAAAACTTTGTAATTTAACGAGAGCTCAGGGACATCCTCCATCGGGATGGAATGGCACCTTTTGACACCCACTGCATTGGCTGTGATGAATGTAGGAATCTGAAATTCGCACAGTCACTTCCTCTTAACATTTTTAAATTTTCCAGTGATTATCAGCCGTGAATCACTTTTCTGTCCCATTTTGGATTTCACATGCTTTCCTATTGGCCCTTGGACTCCAAGAGGATCTGGCAGGATGCCCAGACATGACCCCCCCGGCCAATACAGCACCACTCACCTGTGGGAAATGGCGCTACACACCATTTTTGTCAAATGTTGAGTTTCCTTGCCCAGATTTGGTGAGGCTTAGTTGCTAAAGGAGGCCAATCTGACACGTGGCCTTTGGTGAGCTTTGGTGACATTAAGTATTGGCACCCTTTTTGAGGAACTTCACAGTACAGGATTTTGACCAAACTAACAGAGTACAATCACCCGGTGATACTGGACACAACCATGTTAGCGGCTAACGCTTAGCATGTTGCTAACCGGAAGTAGCTCTAGGAAGGTCTCACCAACTTCTGCTTCACAGAGTTTGTACTTCCTTTAGTAGTTTGTAATGCCTTTAACATTTTTATTCACATATTTCATTTTTTCATGCTACATTCAAGTATTTAATCATGTTTTAATAACACCAATTTTCCATGCTGCTTGGATGCAGACCTTCTCCTGTCGGCTGGTTTTGACGAAGACAAATCCTTTTCATTCTCAGAAGATTTGATTTAAAATCCCCAAGCGATAAAAGCCTACGACCAAGGAACTCGGAAGCTTTGGCTTTGACGGTTACGCGCACCACCAGGCTATGCCTATGCATTGAAAATGCATGGCGGAGGCCTTATACTATGCACCTAATAAGGGTTTCTTTATTATTATTCCTTAATTCCAGTGGGGGAGTGTTGGCCTAGTGGTTAGAGCAGCGCGCTTGCACTCAGAGAAGGATGCAAGTACCTGGTTCGATCCCCAGCGCCTGCACTCTGGGTCCCTGAGCAAGACCCTTAACCCCAGATTGCTCCCCGGGCGCCGCACATGGCAGCCCACTGCTCCCCAAGGGTGATGGGTTAAATGCAGAGAACAAATTTCGTTGTAATGTATGTTTCAATGTATGATTCAATGACAATAAAGATGATATTACTATTACTATTACTAATTATCTTCCATCACCGTTAATACAGGTCGAACCGCAGGGTCTACCCCTACATACTATATATCGAAACGTTCGTCTCGACGACGCGATGAGGGCTTTTTGTACTTGACGGCGTTTCGACTTACGGTTGGAACAAAATTTGCAAAAAAAAAACGAAAAATGGCCATTTTCAACGCCCTACTGTGTCCTCATGCTTTCACCTACGAACATCGTTTAACTTCCAGTTTGTAGATATATCTTTGAACTATTCAGAAGTGAAAACGGAATGTGGATATCTTTTATCGTTTCCTCATCACGCCATTTCCAGTTACCATGGTGACAAAATTATGCAAGAAACACATAACTTTAGCCTACTCGCTCAATTTTCACTCTACGTAGACAAATTATACACCAAAACGTAGGTCTTTTTGTCTGGATTCAGAAAATGTAACCCTCATTGGTGTAGGACTTATAGATTTATTTCATCACGCCATTTTCACCTACCCTGGTGACAAAATTATCCAAAAACCAACAAACAACTTTAGCGTACTTGCTCAATTTTCACTCTACATGCACAAATTATACATCAAAACGTAGGTCTTCTTGTCTGGATTCAGGAAATGTAACCCTCATTGGTATAGGACTTAGATTTTTCGCAAATCACCTCAGACCGGCAACAATCCCAAACCCTCTCCAAATTGAGCGAGTAAGCTGCAGTTGTTTGGAGTTTTCCGTCCTGCAGACAGCCAGCCAGGGCCGGTCAAAGCCATAGGCGTATTAAGGGGCCGCTTCGGCCCACCGGTGCAATGGGGGGCCCCCCAAATTTTCCTTTTTTTTTTTTTTTTTTTTTTTTTTTACAAGTAATTAAATTACTTCAGTTATACGCACCACCAGGCGGGCGCCTTCTTCAACTTCTTCAGAAGTTGAACGTTTCTAGTTCCTTTTTATTCATCCGTCACCGTTAATACAGCCCGAACCGTAGGGTCTACCCCCCACAAACTATATATCAAAACGTGCGTCTTGACGCCACGAAGTGTGCTTTTTGTACTTCACGCCATTTAGAGTTACCGTGGTGACAAAATTCACCAAAAACCACTTCTTCAAACCACTTTTTCAACACAGTTGACCTCTCAATAATACACAACTGAGCACAGCACTGGTGTTTTGGTCGAGTGGGTTAGGTCTCGGGCTGCCAAGCAGAAGATCTGAGGTTCGAATCCAAGCTGTGCCAATTTCAGAGAATTCCATTTTTACCCAATATTTCATTTGCCTTCGGCTTTAAACAACTGTATTTCAATTTAAATCAATACAGTTCACCTCATGCCTTTAACTTTTTTATTCACATATTTCATTTTTTCATGCTACATTGAAGTATTTATTCATGTTTTAAGAACACCAATTTTCCATACTGCTTCGATGCAGACCTTCTCCTGTCGGCTGTTGCCAATTAGCTCATTAGCGGGCACAATACGGAGTTTGGAGCTCTGCAGCGTCTCACAAGAGTTTGCAGCTGTGCAGACACAAGTTTTCCCCTTGACTGTCGGCTGTTGGAAATCACCTCATTAGCTGCGTCTCAGATCGAAATACGGAGTTTGCACCTTTGTATATATTTAAAAACACGGACGGGACAGTTATGTCTGAAAGTGTCATGCCTTAACATCAAACGGTTTAGGAGCTCTTAAACACAGTTGACCTCTCCATAATTCAGAGCTGTGTTTACCGCTGGTCTTTGGTACAGTTGGTTAAATATCAAGTGAGGATTGTCTCGAAAAGATTTGAATAAATATAAAAGGATATATATACATATACATACATTTATAAATATCCAAGCACAAAATACAAATATAAAAATGTGACATACAAATAAATAAACAAAATATAAATATAAAAATGTGAAATACAAATAAATAAACAAATTTATATAAATAAACGTGTCTTTGTAAATATATTTTCGAGATTTGAAAATAAATATGCTTGAATTTGTACGTGGAATCTGCATTTGTGAATCTCCTTTTTGCATTTGTGAATCTCCGTTTCGCTTTCATTTCGATGACGTAATTTTGAGACATTCCTACTGCAAACGAGATCCAAATATAAATACCACTAGATTTGAATGTGAAGACACCCTCCACTGAACAACCAGCAGATGGCAGTGTTGTGCAGCCACAGCTAGTCTGGCAGAGCGTTTCTCAATATGTGTTCTTGAGCGGTCTCGTGTGCTCGTGACGTCATCAGCCTCAGCCCGCTTGCCCAGAATGCACCGCCGCCGCAGCTTGATAAAAGTAGGAAATAGGCTGTAAATCTTAAAATGCCTACCAGTGTAGGCATTTTAAGATTTACAGCCTATTTCCTACTTTTATCTTTAAAAAAAACATTGAAGATGGTATTAAACACGTGATCAGGTTAAAATTGTGACTATTTTTCTATAAATAATTAAAATGAAAACCCAATTTTAACATTAGTAACAGTATGGTTAAGCTACTTTATTGCACCTACTGACCTTCACAGCATTGATCATTAAGAAAGGAAAAAAAAACATTTTTATGTCTGCCCACCTTTACAGTGATTAATCTATATTAAATATGTGCAGTTCAGCCCATTTTTTTCAGTGAAATGGTAAAAATACCAGAGAAGGGAAGCCATTTGTTACATTTACTATACAATACTATACATTTTACCTTTTCTTTCTTGAGAACTTTAATAATCTGCATGTTAAGCAGGTATAGTTTTATGCTGTGAAAAGGTGACAATTGAAAAAAACCAATTCTGGTAACATTTGGCATTTTTTATTTACAGGAAGAAACAGAAACAAAATATGTGAGGATAAACACCTCAGTACCAATCCTCCAAATATTTTTTAATGAAGGGGACCTGAAATCAGCCTTCTAGCTAAACAGGGCCACCATCGTCCTCCTCCTTCAGCTGCTGCCCATCCAGAAGGCCCATGGATGGCCAGGGGAGATAGAGGTGCTGGTGACCCTCTACTGGCTGGCCTGCAGTGCATCCCATAGGGCAGGGGTCACTAATTAAAAATCAGCAGGGTCCGAATAGAGAAAATCAACCAGTAAAGGTCCAGACACATTTTTTATTACAATCCGTTACTTTAAACAGTATTTAACACTGAAATAAAAGGTTTATGCATCCACCTTATACATTGACTTTTTAAACAAAAAATAACATAAAAATAGAACGTTTTTCTATTTTAAAATCCAAAGTGCTTTTTGAAATAGAGAACCACAATCTTTCACAGTTTGGTATATAGACAATTTCTTGACTTTCACATCTTTTATAAAACAACTGAACTTTTTTTAATTTAATTTTTATGGCTTAATGATAGAAGTGAGCTTTAGGCTGCCCTGCAAGGATTTTACACCTGGGTTTGATTGGCAACAAAGCCAACCTCAAGCACATATCAAGGTGCTCATTCGTTCTGCGCCTTTAAATCAGCTATTTTCTCCGTATGTATCAGCAAGCGGATATATTTGGGAACGCTCCGGAGAACTTTGCCATATTAACAAGAGAAGCGGCGCAAGAGAAGTTAGCACATGGGTTGAAGCCAAAATAAATTTTGACTGAAAACATTTTCTCGCAAGCCCATATATTGCCGGGGCGTGGACATCATGCCGCATTGAGCCGGGTGTACACTGTACGAGTTTTTGCCCTTTTCGGACCGATTCTTCTTTTTGAGACAATCCTCAGCCCATAGTTAAATGTTTGACTCCCAGTCAAGAGGTCGTGGAATCGAAACCCGCTCTGGAAATTTCAGATTATTACATTTTTACCCAACATTTAATTTTCCTTTGGGTTAAAATAAGTATTATTTTTAGAATTATTTTCTGTTTAAATATCCAGTCATATTCAATGAATTAGAACATCTATTTAAATGTTTTTTAGTGTGGAAATGACATGTACCTTTTGAAATTATCCTTAATGCAGGTACCAAACTTGTCCTTAAACACAATAATTGTATTTATTTTACTACTATAATGTACTATTTTAACTTTAAATCTTATTTTTATTAGTTGGGATGGCTGCCAGCACAACACTGCATTATGTCCTCATGACAGAAATCAAGGCTAGAAAATAAGTCATCTGCAGGGGTTGGACAATGAAACTGAAGCACCTGGTTTTAGACCACAATCACAATCATATGGTGTCAAACGGGGCGGCCAAAAGCATTATCATAATTCAACAATGATTACTGAAAAAAAACGTACTTCGTTCAATTGAAAACCTGCAGTTCCTATATTGTCCACGAGTGGCGCTGTGTATTATTCAGAGCCGACAACTAGCAGTTCCGGGTCAGAGGTGAACTCCTCCATCTTGTTTGCTACTAGTTTGTTACTGTTTCACCGTGTGTCCCAGCAGGTTGGCCAAAACGGGTGAGTGCTGGAATGGCTGAGAATCAGGTAGAAAATGAGCTCCAGGGGTGTTCTTTAGGAACACTGCTGGAGGCAGGAAAAGGGAGCATAATGGCAAGCTTTCCACACAGAGATGCTGAAAACCATTTAAAACAATTTGAGGAGTGGTGTGAAAAAATGAGGGGAGACGGGGTTTTTGGTGATACAGAAGGACCTCCACCCGAAGCCCAAATGTGCACTTACTATTTGCAAATGTTAAAAAATAGACTAGCCCAAGCACAAGTAAAAACGGCCGATGCTGGTGAGTTTGCTAGAGAAAAATGCCAAAAAGAGGAAATCAAAATAGCAGGCTTGATAGAACTAACTAAACATTATTTCAGCATATGCTTCTCAGGCCTCGACAAACAACAAGAGAGTGAAAATCTGCAGGGGGTAAGGAAATCATCTTCTTTCAAACAAGAAGGTAAGTACACAACTCCTGTTATTCCAGACATGTCTGCTTCTGGTGCAGCCGCTGTTATGCAAAACAATCTGTGTGGTGATAGTGGAGAACTGTTATCCAAGGCCAGGAGTGTGGTGACTTCATCAGACCCTTCGGTGGAGGTGCCTGGTATGGAGTTATGTGGGGGACAGATAAGCTGTAACATAAGACCTAGATGTAATCTGCATTCTAGCGAAACTGATCTTTCTTTACCTGCAACGAAACAAAGTGTGCAACTGCCATTGTTTCAGACTCGCAGTGCTACAGGACAGGTGAATGCAGCTGTTTACAGCCCTCTTTCATGTGCTGACAACGTTCATCTGAGGCACATACTCCCTGACCCAAGAGAAGGGGCCCATCAGCGCTGGTGTGACTGTAACTATTTCTCTGTCTTTACCTAGATAAAATATAACTAAAAGCATACTTGTCTGTTTTATGCGTCTTATAGCCAAGGTAATAAGTAAGTGGGGGTCGCCTGACTGGGTAAAACGAACTGGGTCCACCGAGGGTGCTTCACCGTAGACGGGACACGGTGAAACAATAACAAATCCGCCCGGACCCAAAGGACGACGTACCACCTTCCGTTTTTTCGGTCAGGACGTCATTCCGGAAGAAAAACACACAGCCCGCGGCCGCACAAAAGGTAAGGAGATTTCATTCATCTCCTAGTGTCTTTTTCTTCCTGGAGGACCGACTTTTTGTATTCCTAAAGGCAGAGAAAGGTTTGAGGATAATCGTTTGCAAACGTGTCGATAAGAACTTGGGATTTGCGTGCGGTCACAGAGGTGAGAGTCCGGGAAGTCTTGGCCAGGCTTCCGAAAATACTGTGCACCTTGAGAATTTAGGGTTTAAAAGGTCCCCCTGTTAGGCACGAAGGAGAATACGTGTTCCTCTGTGTTTAGCATAAAAGCAGCCATTCTGACAGACACGCCTGTACGCGTGGCTTCTAAAACATCGTGTAGCCTAGAAAATGTGGGTTTAGAGCCCCCTTATTTTCCGCAAGGACGAACATAAAAGTCGTTTTTGCGGTAATATAAAAGCCAGCCTTTTTCGAAAAACGAGCGCGTACGACCTGGCAAATACACAATAGTGTGAATGCGGTGGTTTGACGTTTTGTTAAAACCCCGATTACAGACGAATATAGAAAGAGAAAAAGCCAGTGGACGCACACACAACCAGCAGGACCGGAGGTACGTACTGAGTTAACTAAAGATTGGCCAGAGAGAGTGTGAGTGTGTATGTGTGTGTGTGTGTGAGACACGTTACTATCATTGAGCCGTGGAAGTGAAGGGTAAGGGTGCACCTGTTCAGGTGACATATAACCTGCTCATCCTGAGTACACTGGCTCATTGAAACTGCCGTGTAAAAACACTATAATAAGGCACATAGGAACATAATAAGTTTTGGTGTCTGAGAGATAAAAAATAAGCTCTCATTGGACCGGGCGGAAACACCAATTTGTTACTGTTTCACCGTGTCCCGTCTACGGTGAAGCACCCTCGGTGGACCCAGTTCGTTTTACCCAGTCAGGCGACCCCCACTTACTTATTACCTTGGCTATAAGACGCATAAAACAGACAAGTATGCTTTTAGTTATATTTTATCTAGGTAAAGACAGAGAAATAGTTACAGTCACACCAGCGCTGATGGGCCCCTGATCGGCAGGAGGCCCCGAGTGCTCATCACACAAACATTATAAAGGGATCTCGGGACACACCCATACAAGGGCGGTACACATCCAAACTGTGACATCAGCAGGGAAGCTGTGTCACCTCCGGGGTGGTATCTGATAGATATGTGCCGGGATAAACAGCTCGTTCCACTTGACCTTGTTGATATCCTAACAAGTTCTAGTAAGAGCTAGTGCTGCCGTTTTTCCTAAGTTACTGAAGGATATTGTTGAATCAAGTCCAATTAACTCAGACGAAGGATTCCATTGGGTGTTTTCCTTGCAACTACTCGATGGTGAGTCGGTTTATGTCGGTTTTATATTATGGTAGAAATGCGGTGGCTAGGCTACACACCACTGAGCTATATGCTACACGTATTGGCATCTTAAAAATGGTCTTATAGCTTAAAAGATCATTCTACTTTTGTTGATTTTGTGGCCGAATACAAGATATGTTCTCAAAGCGTTAAATAAGCCCTTTGATTTTTCAAAATTTTGTCTTTTAAGGATAATTTTAAGTTACTTTTCATTAAATTTGTCAATGGCCTATGGAAGTCTGGAAGGATGGCAGTTCAACCCTAACAGCAGCACTTAGTGAGTGTTTTTAAGTCCCAAAAACTGTGAATAAATGTTTTTTCAACATCTTACAATCACTGTGACCAGTGCATAATGCACTTAAATAAATGTTTAACTGAGTAAAAGTATTGTTGAAATTGCAAATACTTTTCTTAAACTCTGAGGTTATTCATAATGTTGTGTAAAAGGAGAAATCTGTTTATTATAAAAATCAACAAGTCCACGCAGTGATGCGCCCATCTATCACAAGTATGGGGCCAAGGGAATGCCATGACATGGCAGCCCAAACCATCACTGCTTCGCTCTGGGCATGCAACAGTCTGAGTGGTACGCTTCTTTGGGGCTTCTCCACACCGTAACTCTCCAGGATGTGGGGAAAACAGTAAAGGTGGACTCATCAGAGAGCAATACATGTTTCACATTGTCCACAGCCCAAGATTTGCACCATTGAAACCGACGTTTGACATTGGCACGAGTGACCAAAGGTTTGGCTATAGCAGCCCGGCTGTGTATATTGACCCTGTGGAGCTCCAAACGGACAGTTTTGGTGGAAACAGGAGAGTTGAGGTGGACATTTAATTCTGCTTTTGAACGGTAGTATATATATATATATATATATATATATATATATATATATATATATATATATATATATATATATATATATATATATATATATACTACCGTTCAAAAGTTTGGGGTCACATTGAAAAGTCCTTATTTTTTAAGGAAAAGCACTGTACTTTTCAATGAAGATAACTTTAAACTAGTCTTAGGTTTAAAGAAATACACTCTATACATTGCTAATGTGGTAAATGGTGCAATATCTACATAGGTGTATAGAGGCCCATTTCCACCAACTATCACTCCAGTGTTCTAATGGTACAATGTGTTTGTTCATTGGCTTAGAAGGCTAATTGATGATTAGAAAACCCTTGTGCAATCATGTTCACACATCTGAAAACAGTTTAGCTCGTTACAAAACCTACAAAACTGACCTTCCTTTGAGCAGATTGAGTTTCTGGAGCATCACATTTGTGGGGTTAATTAAACGCTCAAAATGGCCAGAAAAAGAGAACTTTCATCTGAAACTCGACAGTCTATTCTTGTTCTTAGAAATGAAGGCTATTCCATGCGAGAAATTGCTAAGAAATTGAAGATTTCCTACAACGGTGTGTACTACTCCCTTCAGAGGACAGCACAAAAAGGCTCTATCCAGAGTAGGAAAAAAAAGTGGGAGGCCGCGTTGCACAACTGAGCAAGAAGATAAATACATTAGAGTCTCTAGTTTGAGAAACAGACGCCTCACAAGTCCCCAACTGGCATCTTCATTGAATAGTACCCGCAAAACACCAGTGTCAACATCTACAGTGAAGAGGCGGCTGCGGGATTCTGGGCTTCACGGCAGAGTGGCAAAGAAAACACCATATCTGAGACTGGCCAATAAAAGAAAAAGATTAAGATGGGCAAAAGAACACAGACATTGGACAGAGGAAGACTGGAAAAAAGTGTTGTGGACGGATGAATCCAACTTTGAGGTGTTTGGATCACAAAGAAGAACACTTGTGAGATGCAGAACGAATGAAAAGATGCTGGAAGAATGCCTGACGCCATCTGTTAAGCATGGTGGAGGTAATGTGATGGTCTGGGGTTGCTTTGGTGCTGGTAAGGTGGGAGATTTGTACAGGGTAAAAGGAATTCTGAATAAGGAAGGCTATCACTCCATTTTGCAACGCCATGCCATACCCAGTGGACAGCGCTTGATTGGAGCCAATTTCATCTTACAACAGGACAATGACCCTAAACACACCTCCAAATTGTGCAAGAACTAGAGCAGAAGCAGGCAGCTGGTATTCTATCGGTAATGAAGTGGCCAGCGCAGTCACCAGATCTGAACCCCATTGAGCTGTTGTGGGAGCAGCTTGACCGTATGGTACGCAAGAAGTGCCCATCCAACCAATCCAACTTGTGGGAGCTGCTTCTGGAAGCGTGGGGTGCAATTTCTCCAGATTACCTCAACATATTAACAGTTAGAATGCCAAAGGTCTGCAATGCTGTAATTGCTGCAAATGGAGGATTCTTTGACGAAAGCAAAGTTTGATGTAAAAAAAATCTTATTTCAAATACAAATCATTATTTCTAACCTTGTCAATGTCTTGACTCTATTTTCTATTCATTTCACAACGTATGGTGGTGAATAAGTGTGACTTTTCATGGAAAACACAAAATTGTTGTGTATCATACACACACACATATACACTCACCGGCCACTTTATTAGGTACCCCATGCTAGTAACGGGTTGGACCCCCTTTTGCCTTCAGAACTGCCTCAATTCTTCGTGGCATAGATTCAACAAGGTGCTGGAAGCATTCCTCAGGGAGTTTGGTCCATATTGACATGA
Source organism: Fundulus diaphanus (assembly GCA_037039145.1). Lineage (NCBI taxonomy): Eukaryota > Metazoa > Chordata > Actinopteri > Cyprinodontiformes > Fundulidae > Fundulus > Fundulus diaphanus. The sequence goes on from CM073134.1 coordinate 54,938,917, forward strand.
TGGCATCACACAGTTGCCGCAGATTTGTCGGCTGCACATCCATGATGCGAATCTCCCGTTCCACCAAATCCCAAAGATGCTCTATTGGATTGAGATCTGGTGACTGTGGAGGCCATTTGAGTAGTCATTGTCATGTTCAAGAAACCAGTCTGAGATGATTCCAGCTTTATGACATGCCGCATTATCCTGCTGAAAGTAGCCATCATGGGTTGGGTACATTGTGGTCATAAAGGGATGGACATGGTCAGCAACAATACTCAGGTAGGCTGTGGCGTTGCAACAATGCTCAATTGGTACCAAGGGGCCCAAAGAGTGCCAAGAAAATATTCCCCACACCATGACACCACCACCACCAGCCTGAACCGTTGATACAAGGCAGGATGGATCCATGCTTTCATGTTGTAGACGCCAAATTCTGACCCTACCATCCGACTGTCGCAGCAGAAATCGAGACTCATCAGACCAGGCAACGTTTTTCCAATCTTCTATTGTCCAATTTCGATGAGCTTGTGCAAATTGTAGCCTCAGTTTCCTGTTCTTAGCTGAAAGGAGTGGCACCCGATGTGGTCTTCTGCTGCTGTAGCCCATCTGCCTCAAAGTTCGACGTACTGTGCGTTCAGAGATGCTCTTCTGCCCACCTTGGTTGTAACGGGTGGTTATTTGAGTCACTGTTGCCCTTCTATCAGCTCGAACCAGTCTGGCCATTCTCCTCTGACCTCTGGCATCAACAAGGCATTTCCGCCCACAGAACTGCCGCTCACTGGATGTTTTTTCTTTTTCGGACCATTCTCTGTAAGCCCTAGAGATGGTTGTGCGTGAAAATCCCAGTAGATTAGCAGTTTCTGAAATACTCAGACCAGCCCTTCTGGCACCAACAATCATGCCACGTTCAAAGTCACTCAAATCACCTTTCTTCCTCATACTGATGCTCGGTTTGAACTGCAGGAGATTCTCTTGACCATGTCTACATGCCTAAATGCACTGAGTTGCCGCCATGTGATTGGCTGCTTAGAAATTAAGTGTTAACGAGCAGTTGGACAGGTGTACCTAATAAAGTGGCTGGTGAGTGTATATATATATATATATATATATATATATATATATATATACACATATACACGCCCGCCGACAGGGGGGGACAAACGGACGGGGGGGGGGGGGGGCCAAAACTGACAGACTGACTGAACATTTTAATGGTCAGTATGACTGTCAATCAGCCAGCGCGCGCTGTCTGCAGCAGCAGTCTGTGTGTCACGCACTCTGCTGCTCCCCCTCCCCTCTCGTACATGGATCAGCGGCGCCAGCCAATCAGCACGCATGCTCAGCCTGGCCCGCCCACTCAACTACTCACAAACAACCGCGCTGCTGGCTGCTGCTGAGCAGACTCGGAGAGAGAGAGAGACTGCAGGAGCAGAAACGCCGTTTGGCTCTCACAACAAATTTATCTAAGCACGTGAAAAACCATGAGCAAGAAAACGTCGAGCGACAGAAACGGAGAGGAGACGAAACTTCTCTCATTGCCCCGACAGACCCAAACCCACAGACTGACGTCACTGACTGAGGCGTTTCAGTCCTCCAGAAAACATCCAGGTAGATCAGTGTTCATCTTCAGCAGCACTTCATGTTAACTTTCAAAGTAGATATTATATATCATATGTTACTGGAGCCCATACAGAACATTTAATTAAGACCTTGAAAGAATCCAGTACATATATCCTATTAAAAAGTGTTATTTAAGATAAGATAACATTAGCTAATTCTTTAGTTTTCCCAACGACGGGGAAATAAATAGGATTAAAGCAACAGGCAGGTGCACACAACACAGACAAAATTACATAAGGATTGAAAGATATAAAAGGTGGATTAGAAAAAAACACTATGGACATAACATTATTATTATTTACTTGTAATAATAAAATAAAAATCACAAAACCCGAAAGGTCAACAGTTTCATGATACATCACGCTTAAGGACTGGCTGATATACAGCAGGTCAAAAAAGGCCATATTTTGGCTGCAGTGCTTGCTGTTCTCTTATGAAGAAAAGATCAAACAGTGCACTAAATTCAATAGATGGGTTGAAAATATCCAGTATAAAATACAGAGATTTTCAGGGCATGAAGTATACAGTTAAGTTGACTTTTTTTTGGTGTGTGTGTGCGTGTTGCGGAAGGTGTAGAGGGGGGGCCCCAAAAAGACGCCGTTGTCCCGGGCCCTAGCAAAGCTGTCAGCTGGCCTGTATGTATATATATATATATATATATATATATATATATATATATATATATATATATATATATATATATATATATATATATATATATATATATATATATATATATATATATATGATATATGAAATAATTATTTTTGCTCTTTAACAACATATTATGGGAAAACCTGCTCAGTTTTATAACTTGTTTTAACTTTTGATATTATGGGAAGACTGGTACTGGCCAGTTCACACATTGATTATGGCTGTTGTGGTGTTCGCACCTGGGTTCACATGAAACTAAGATAACTTGTTTTAACTTGTGGTGGGAAAGACTGATTCTGTATTCCTTATTTATCTATTGTTTTGCTTCGCACACTGCTGAGACGCTGGGAACGGGTTCTGTTTGGGAACATGTTTTGGAAAGGAGGGCGGCTGTGGAGGGAGAGATGGCCACTCTCACTCCACACCTGACTTTTTATTTACAAGTATATAGAGAGGAGACTGCCCTTAGCCCAGAGAGTCTGCCGTGAGTTCGTGTGTGGACACCGGCATCGTGAACGCTGATCTTAACCTAGGACTGAGGGCTCCCAGTTCGTGTCAATGGTAAGGGCTGATTCTGAGAATCTGTTGAGCGTCATGTCTGTTTGAAAGCTTGTTGCTTTAATGCTTGCTACTTTGCCTGTGTGAAAAGCTAGTTGTTTTGATGTGCTGTATTCTGTGGGGAATAATAATAAATGTGTGCCTTATATTCTAACAGAAACAGTGTTTGAGTCCTTATTTGTGTTTGCCGATCTCTCCCGATCCTGAATAAAATTTCATAAAACAATATATATATATATATATATAGTCATGGTTTAGTTTTAGTCTGGCTATTTTTCAGTACCTCCTCCTCTCACTCCCTCAGCAATCAGTCACACCTGTTAGGCACTAATCAGTCAGAACTCACTCCACCTGCCTACAAAATCCTCCCTCAGTCTTCTCTTCCCTGCCGGTTTGTCATCAGTCTCCACTCACTCCACGTCTGTCAGCCTAGTTTGTTCCCTGCTAGCTGCTGGATTTCCTGCCACCTCTGTGCTTCAAGTAAGGCCTCTGCTAGCTGCTGGATTTCCTGCCACCCCTGTGCTCCTAGTTTGCTCTCTGCTCTGTCGCTGGATTGCCTGCTACCCTGTGCTCCAAGTTTGCTCTCTGTTCTGTTGCCTGGAACTCCTGCTTCCCCTGTACTCCAGCAGTCCTGCATTCCAAGAACTGTCTCGCTCTGCATCTCTGATCGATAGCAGCCCTGCATTTCAAGAACTGTCTCGCTCTGCACCTCTGGTCTGACACAGCCCTGCATCTCCAAGAACTCTCTCCGGTCCTTCAGCTCCTGCTCCCATCTACTACACCTCCTGTTTCAGTCCAGTACAGCCTCTCTGGACTGTACTGGTAATATGCATGGGATAAAGCAAAAATAATCAGTTTGACTGAAAGTTTTTTCGAGTCAGCCCATATATTCCTGGGACCGTGGAAATAATGCCACATTAGTTACCTCACTTGCTTATTGTGCAAAGTCAACTTTAACCAAATCTGGTAGTTTTACAATATGCAATGACCATTCCTGTCTCTGTCCCACCTTTCAGCTTCAGAGCCTTGGTGTCATCCTAGACAGCCTCCCATCCTCTCCTTCACTTTCCACATCCAGAACATCACCTGGTTAATTTTCATATTTGCAGCATCAAATTCTTTCTTCACACTTTTGCCAAACTGGTCCACAGTCCACTTTACAGTTTCAGCTCCCTTCCCTCCCTGTCCTCCAGAAAACCTCCATAAACTACAACTAGTACAAAGACAGTAGCTTTCATCATTGCATCATCTACTTCACAGCTGAACCTTAACTCCACTGGCTCCCTGTCACATTCAGTATAAATTAATCCTATGAACATACAAGACCAACCACAACCTGGACAAAGCAGGACACATAACCAACACTATTGTGACGTCATACATTTTAGTTTAACACAGATCGCACATTACAATAATCAGTCTCTGCTTTGCCCATTATTGCACAGCAATTAATTATCACAACTCATGAGTTTATAAAAAGGCATCATTTAACTTTTTTGAAGTTTAATAAAACTGTTCAATGTTAGCCCAGTGACTGGAGACCTGTCCAGGATGGACGAGCCCCCACCCCCCAGCACCCTGTGTGACGTCGAGCTGCGTTTCCCCATCAGATACGGCTTGACGTCACACCTGTAGGGAAAAGCCGGTATAGAAAATCGATGAAGGATATGTTAAATTTTTAAGAAGTTTAACAAAATTGCTCAAGGTTTAACAGAAAACACATAACTTGCTTTTAAATATGAACATTTTTAATTAGCAAAATATTATTAATGTATTTCATAAAGTTAAATATTGTTGAAGGTAATCTTGGCTGCAGTACTGTCTGTCTGGCAGGTGTTTTGGGGTCGGAGTAAAATGAGTCCATAGATCCACAGACAGGAGGCTTTTTCAGTGGTTTTTAGTACGACTCGCTTCTACAGTGTAGCTACACATCGCGCTCCACTCCGTGTAAAAATAAAAAACTTCATAAAAGCTCTCTGAGAATCACCTCTGGCCTCACCCAGTTAGAACTCACTCTCCAGTCCATGTTGTAGCTGCAATTGAATTTTTTGATGTAGTTTCCTTAATAATCTGTACACATCAAAATCCTTGTGATTTTATTAAGTGTCCTGGTTCAGCGGCTCATCAGGTGGAGCTGCTGTATATTGACTGATAGCCGCTCTGACTGCAGCTCTGCCTTCTTTGGTTCAGAAAAGCGCAGGTGAAATTATTTAATTTTTTTACTTTTTCCAAATCGGACCCAGTCAAATAGGGGACATTGTTTCACATTCCGACGCTTCTTCAAAAAAAAGCGCGTCATGCTAAATTAGCTGAGCTAGCGCTTTACTCTTCGAGTTTTAAATAAAACGTAACAGCGAATAATGAGGAGGTTCCTGGTTGGTCGCTGCGTTTATCAGCTAAGTTGCTGGAAGCCAGTGAATAAACGCTGAAAGGTGACATGGCCACAGGTGGAAATAATTCATTGATTGCAGGAGCAGCGACAGACACGCTTACCGAGGGAAGTTGTTGTCAGATGGTCAATCCGCTCCACTTTGACTTGCTGGTTCGCATAAACCCAAACAAAACCTTTGACCACCACTACTTTCATTCATACCATCGCTGGTCAGTTTGAGATGTTCTTCCAAAGGTTAAATGATTGAACACCGATGAAGCTCAGACTGGTAGATGTCCGCTTTGCAAAGACCTGCCCTACTCTATTTCTGATTGGCTAATGTCCTGGCTCTGCCAGGTTTCATTGGTTGAGAGCAGCTTCAGTTTAAAACCTTGAATAAAAAGTGTAGAAGGAACAATTTGTGCTCATTTTCCAAATGACGGAAATCCGTCGCAGCGACGGAGAACTTCGACCCCTGTAATATGAGAAAAACGTCATATTATGAGAATTAAGGGGGAAAATTTCCTGAATAGTCACAGTTTGCAGAACTATTTCAGTCCTGGAGTAATAGGGCCAGGTTAGATTCTTTTAATTGTTTTTATGAGAATAAAGTCAGAGGAATGAACCCAAAGGGTTACGAAAATAAACTTGTAATATTACAAAAATAAAAATATTACGAATATAAAAGTATATTCTGAGAGCAGATTCGCCACATTCAACATGGCAAATGCTCTGACTCATCCGCAGCATAGGCAGACCCCACCCAAGTAGGCGTCTACGTCTATAATGTCTATGGCCTACCTATGCTCTGTATCGGATTTTTTATCCTCGGGATTGACTGTGTTTTTCCCAGCCATTGAACCATTGCACTACCTAGTGGTGGTTTCTTTAAATCACATAATTACAATCAAAATATGTCTACATAAATAATTTAGAATCTGACAAAGTAAGCGTGGGTCTCTATGTTATAACTAAGGGGTGCTAAAGCTTTTTGGGGTTTTTTCCACAAAAAAAACTTCTTTGAAACTTAGACGGAAGTATAGAAAAAAATACCACAAGACTGAAAGAAGTTCAAATGACCCAGCTTTGCATCAACATTAAACGCACCATGTATGCACGGATCCGTGAAGCTCCCGGAAGCGTGATATGAGTCTCAATACCCTTTTTGCACTTTTAAATGATCTGTGCGTAACATCAGCTTTGTCCGTGTGTAACAGGTGAGTCATGCACACGTATTTAAGGATTTGCATTCGTATGAGTAAACGTGTGTATTATTTTATTTTGTAATTTTCTTTATATTTTTTATTTTACTATATTTCTTTTTATTTGTATGTACATTTGAGCAGCTGCACACAGTTACAAATACCCAAAGTTACGCACAGAATGCTTAAAAGGGTTTACAAATCATGTTTTACACCTACAAGTACCCAAATATACACACAAACAGGTTTACACAGCGTACGAATGGATTATTACAGACACACGCCTATATTGAGTCTGTTTCCTCCCATGTTATAGTGTACTCTAGCTTGTTTTGCATTGCAATTCACAGTAAAAAAAAGGTTATCACTTAAATCCCGATTCGTTTTGGCTGATGTTTTGAATGAGCCTCTTAAAATACGAGTGCTAGGGCGAGTTAAGTTAGCAGCAGCTAACGCAGGCGCACCCTGCTGCTGGTCTGAAACTACATCCCCCAACAGCACTCATTTACCTCTTTTTTGTCCTGAAGACACTCCAATATCGCCAGGTTGTTGTTCCAGGAAAGTTTCGGACAACGCCGGGTCAAATCCTCCCTACAGACCGCCTCATCAGATAACTTCCAGCCGGTAAAGCGCCTCCGAGTTATCAAGGCCCCCGCACCCTGATTCCTGTCAGCAGCTCCTGGGTTTAGCAAGGGTCCCAAAACTGCGGCGGGATTTTGAGGGCTATCAGCATTAGCAACGAGTTTGCCGACGCCGGTGATTTCACCTCGAAGTTGAAGTGCTAATGATAAGATGCACAACACCAGCAACATTTGACGAACACGTATACAGTCCGCCATCTTCACTGAGCAGCTCATCCTACTGTGACGTTCAATGAAGCTCGGAGAGACTAGAACTGTAAACAAGGGGTAGAAGGATTCGCTAATGAATTATGCATAAGCCCAAATATTTAAATGAAGCGTTACTGAATCCTGAAAGCTTTTTTAACATTTACAGCTACATATTTTTGTATTATTATGTTTGTTTTTACAAAAGAAAAATCACAAAAGGAACACTATGGGCTTTGTAAATTTTACAGAATAGAAAGGTGTTTGCACTGTTAAACGACAAGACACTTTTATTAAAAGATAAAATAGATTGATTTAACATGCTTTATTTCAACAATGGAAACACTCGTATTTGTCCAATCCTTTTTCTCCCACTCTTGGTTTTATTCACGTTAAGTGAAACACACTAACTCAGAACAAGGTGAAAAGAGCTCATGAGGTAAATGCATCTAAGGTCTACTAAATAACAAATTTGACCAAATTTAGTTTTTGCTGCTACTTCTGCTGGGCGGTAGAGGGATTTTCTATCAGTATGATTAATATTATTATGGTTTAACTAAGAGCCTTCAGATCATTTTGGCTTCTTTCTGATTTTGTTTTATTTACGTAGAGAACCACATTAGGAATGGCCAGATCAAGCAGAAATTTAGGCTGAAAAGTCAAGATGATGGATAATGTCGATCAGATCTACAATGATCATAGATTTTTCATACACACTGCACAGTATTAGGCCTTTCCCCCGCTCAATAAAACTTTGGCAGACTGACAATTGATTATAAGTTAAATCAAAGAGCGATTGAATGCATGCAGTGTTTTCTATTTTCAGTTTTTTGATCAGAACCAAAGAGGTATGAAATCTACTTCTGTAAAATGTTCAAAGATAAATTAGATGGCAAATGTAATGTTTTTGGCAAATCCATTGGAAGAACTCTTCTTGTAATACAAACTGTGATTAAATTATTTTGTGTTTCAACTCAACTTTTCAAATTTGGCAAACAACTATTTACTCGCTTGGTGCTTTACTTTTCCTTTTGCTTTATAGTATAGGGGTAAAGAATGTTAAGAAGAATGTAAAGAATGTTATATTCAGATTATTTTTCGACGCAGTTTATTTAAAAACAGTATTGTTGTGTGGTAATAGTCTATATAGAATATAATGTATTTATTTCAGACAATCTAGGTAAAATTTCAATGTGTTGTGCAATTATACACTGTTTAAAGTTATTTAATGTTTAACAAATAACTGTTAAGTATTGTCAGGTGGTATCTCTTTCGCTCTCCATTGCTGTTCTTTTTGTTCTTGATGGCGCTGTAGAGAGTTTGGCTGTTCTCCGAGTCCTTTCTGACCGTTTCATCCCCCTCATGCCAAGTTTTGGACTATGAAAGCATGACTACACTAAGAACAATTTCATTTTGTATACTTAAGGTGCCTTGAGCTACAGTATTGTATCTATATATTCATTCTCCCTTCTTTTGGAGAGAACGGAAACGAATATAAACAAGGCGATGCATGCCAATATTGGGCTTTAATTCATTTATTCATGCATCAATATTATTACATTTTATATTTTCCAATTTTCTAAGGAGAGAGGACTGTAGGTGGTGTTCAATTTTCGTCCAGGGGCACTGATGTGGTTCCCTGTTGTCCTGTTTGTTTCTGTGATCACACTGTTTAGATACAGTATTGTGAAGTCGTATTTTGATTTTCTTGTGACTTCTTTTGGGATGTTTCTTTCCTGCCAGTTGGGAGCAGGATTTGGGAGGGTATGTGCTGCTTGTCAAGGGGTTTTGTTTTGTTCTTTTTTCAGATACTCCACAATAATCTTGGTCTTCTTCTCCTCGTGTTTCTTTTTGATTTCAGTATTTCGTTCATCTCCTTCTAACATCATTCATAATAACTTAAGCCAGTATGCCTCGGCCACTTAATCTAATTTCCTGGAATGTCCAGGGTTTAGGCCATGTAATCAAGAGGAAGAAAATTCTGACTTTTTTGCGGAAGCAGGGAGCTGATATTGCTCTTCTTCAGGAAACTAGGCTATCTAGGGTAGAACATATGAAACTAAAAAGAGACTGGGTGGGCAATGTTTATTCTTCTTCTCATCCACAGAACAAAAAGGGCACAGCCATCCTTATTAATAAGAATCTCCCCTTTGCCCTCTTACATGAGGAAAGAGATCCGGAAGGTAGATTTATTCTGATTAAAGGTTCAATTGCTGGTCAATCTATAACCATACTCAATGTCTATGCCCCGAATACTGACTCACCTAACTTCATCTCACAAGTAATCTTATTGTTTAGTCAGTATTGTGATGGTTTTGGCTTGCTGGCTGGCGATTTCAATTGTATAATGGATGCCGGTTTAGATAAATCCTCCGCGGCACATGTGTCCAACCCCAAAGCTTCATCTGCTCTTAAAGAATTATGTTCTGACATTGGGTTGATCCATGTGTGGCGTCAGCTGAACCCCAAAATAAAAGACTACTCTTTTTATTCACACCCTCATAACTCATATTCTAGACTTGATTATTTTTTTATCCCTAAATCTTATCTACATTCTGTTCTGTCTTGCTCTATGGGCTCAATTGCTCTTTCAGACCATGCCCCTATTTATTTACAACTTCAATCTTCATTTAATACTGTGAGGACTCCTATTTGGAGATTTAATACCTCGTTCTTGAACAGCGGTTCTTTTTGTACCCTTGTTAGGAATAATCTTTTACAGTACTGGTCTGATAATGAATCTTCCCCTGTTTCCTCTGCCATGATTTGGGATGCGGCCAAGGCCACCTTAAGAGGGCAGCTCATTTCATATAGCTCTTTTCAGAAAAGAGTTTTGGAGGAAAACAGAAAGAAACTAGAGAAAGAGGTGTCTAGGTTGGAGCATATACATAAACAATCTCCTACATCAGGGAATCTCAAGGCATTAGTTGCTGCCAGGACCAAGCTGAATATGGACTTTACTCGCCATGCCCAGAAGCTGTTACTCTATACTAAACAGAAATATTACGAGTTTGGTAACAAATCGAGCCGTCTGCTTGCCTATCAATTAAAAAACCAAATCAACGATCGCTCTATTAATATGATAAGAACATGTAACGGGGATGTTACCTGTGATCCATCGGTTATTAATAACACTTTCAAAGACTTTTATAAATCCCTTTACACGGCTGGTAAAATAGAACCAGATATTGGCCCCTATTTAGATGGTGTTCTCCTACCCTCAATTTCAGAGGAAGCTCGCTCTGCCCTCGATGCTGCTTTTACACCTGAGGAGGTTTGGGCAGCAATCCAATCGATGCCAAATGGAAAATGTCCTGGTCCTGACGGATTTCCACTGGAATTTTTTAAGAAATTCTGGCCCGAGATCCATCCCATCTTTTTACCTGCTATAAATGATATCTTAGCAGGAGGTGTGCCTCCATCTTGGAGTTTTGCTTCTATCAGCTTATTGTTGAAGAAAGACAAGAACCCTCTGGATTGCTCATCCTATAGACCCATCAGTCTCCTTAATGTTGATTACAAGATTGTTGCGAAGGTGTTGGCACGGAGACTAGAAAAAATTCTCCCTAAGATAATAAACCCCGACCAGACAGGTTTTGTGAAATCTAGATATGGAACAGACAATGTGCGTCGTTCTCTAAACGTCGTCCATTATCTTAATCAACATAAAGACCCTGCTTTGCTTATCTCTCTCGATGCAGAAAAGGCCTTTGATCGGGTAGAATGGCCATTTTTATTCCTAGTTTTACAGAAATTTGGCATGGGCCCTAATTTTATTAACATGATTAAAGCCTTCTATTCCAATCCAGTAGCCAGGGTAAATACTAACGGTTTGCTGTCAGACAGTTTTTCTGTTCAGAGGGGTTGTAGACAGGGTTGCCCTTTGTCTCCTTTGTTGTTCACGTTGTTTATTGAACCTTTAGCCGTGGCTATTAGATCTAACCCAGACATATCTGGAATTAGGATTGGTGAAGATCACCATGTGATCTCTCTTTTTGCGGATGATGTCCTTTTATACCTGAAAAACCCAAATAAATCGGTCCCAGCTGTACTTAGCTCCATAGATAAATTTGGTGCTCTTTCGGGCTATAAGGTTAATTTAGGCAAATCTGTCGCTTCTCCTTTCAATATCCCTCAAGATATGGAGCTACAACCTATCTTCCATACATCTAAAAGAGGTTTCAAGTACTTGGGCATCTTTATTACCCCTGATCTGAAAGACTTATTCTCATCAAACTACTCCCCCCTAGTTCAGAACATTAAGAACGATCTGTTGAAATGGTCTACTTTACCTATATCACTTTTCGGTAGGGTTAATACAATAAAAATGAACATTCTCCCTCGCTTAAACTACCTTTTTCAAAACCTTCCTTGCTACTTGTCCCTTACATTTTTTAAATCCCTTAATTCTCATATTTCTCGTTTTATTTGGAACAATAAGCATCAACGAATTAGGTTTTCCACTCTTACTAAACCCAAGCGGTTAGGAGGTTTATCTTTACCCAACTTACAGTTTTACTACTGGTCTGCCCAGCTTAAAATTATGTCAGACTGGTTTTCTAGTAGAGACACCTGCTTATGGCGGAGCCTTGAATCTCTATCATGCTGTCCTAGAAAGTTAAGTTCTCTCCCTTTTATCAATAACTTAGATCAATTGGACTCATTGAAGGAAAACATGATAGTTCATAGTACTTTGTTAGCTTGGCGAGACATAAGGAAATACTTGAATATTCCCCCCTTTATCTCAGTTAGATCTCCCCTGACTTTAAACCCGGACCTACCAATTTCTATTAGAAGTATTGGCCTGCTGAACTGGTCCTGTTCTGGTCTGAATGATTTCTCTGATCTGTTGACTTCCGGTGCTATCAAATCATTTAACCAAATCAGGAACAAGAACAACATTCCTCAGAAAGATTTTTACAAATATCTCCAAATTCGGCATTTTATGGATTCATTATTTCAGTCCAATGCATTTCGTAGGGAACTGACAGACTTAGAAAATGTTCTGGTTTCAACCAATTCTCCCAAAGGTCTGATTTCCAAATTCTATGCATTGTTACTTAGCTCTGTACCATCAAGCTTTGACTCTATGAGGCGGTTGTGGGAGCGTGATCTGGAGTTGAAGTTCAGACCTTTAGATTGGCTTAAGATTTGCAATGGAACCTTTCCTCAATGCACTTCTATTTGTATACAAGAACAGAATTTCAAACTTTTCTATAGATCTTACTATACCCCTGTTCGTCTTCAGAGAATGTTCCCTGACCGCTCCAATCTATGCTGCAAATGTTTGAGGCATAGAGGTACTTTTCTCCATCTATTCTGGTCATGTGATTTATTAAGGACCTTTTGGAGGGACGTACATTTGGTGACTGAAAAGGTTTTGGGTGTTCGCTTTTCTTTGTCTCCTTTGTTTTATCTTCTAAATGTTCCCCCCAATCATTTGGATCCACATTCTAAATCCCTGTTTACAATTCTTCGATTTCTTGCCAAGAAATGTATTCTGTTACAATGGATTTCTCCTTCTGCCCCCACAGTAAATATGTGGCTCACACAGATATCTGTTATCCTTCCTTTGGAAAAGCTGACCTATGATCTTAATCACAAATCAGACACATTTTTGACACTTTGGGGTCCCCTTGAGTCTTTTCTGCTTGGTCCCTAGGATTTCAGTTTTTTTGTAGCTCTATGTATTCTTGCCTGCTTTTGTTTTTCCTCTCTTGATGGCTAAGAGGTGATGTGGACTGGAGATGAAGATTGACACCTTGTTTCTTGTTCATGTGGAGTATTTTATTGTGTGTTTTTTGTGCTTTTTTTTTTTTTTTTTTTTTTTTTTTATGTGGCGGCACAGTTTTCTTCTTTGTTCTTTGTATCATATTGAATCAAAAACTAATAAAAATAATAAAGAAAAAAAAAAAAAAGTATTGTCAGGTGAATATCAGCTCTTAAGCTGATATCAGGAGAATGGTTGAAAGGAATGATTCGAGCACTGGCAATCTTTTAACAGCAAACTCTGCACACACATAGAATGAGGAGTGAAAGCTTCTCTTCAAGTTCAAGAATTTATTAACAGAAATAAAATGAACATCCAGACAACATCACTATATAATGATGTTTATCAGAATCAACACCATATTTCAATCAACAAATCCTCTCTACTAGGCTAGTGAAACTGTTGTGTTCAGAATTCAATCTGACTTCATTTTTTCATCATGGCTTTTATGGCACAACAAATGGAACAAATAGAAACATTATGTATAAATAATGATATATAATTATATTTATAATTTAGGGATTTTGTCTGAAAAGATATGAAGAAGTGGGTATGAGGAAGTGAATTTTATTTAATTCCTTCTCCTTCCTAGTCCTGAACACCAAGGACTAGGTGTCTTATGAGTCCATACTACTCTAAAGTCCATTTAGTATACAAATAAATCAATATACTGTACATATAAACATATGTATTGTGTAGGGTGACCACCTGCTAATAAGCCCAAGGGGGGACAAGGGGTATGTTTCTGAGGGACAAAGTGGGACACTGCTTGGCGCGGCGGTGCCCCCACCTCACGGGCAGACTCACTGATAGTGGTTTACACATTTCTAGCACATACCACCTTACATGGTATATTAATAATGCCCTATTCCCATAAACATGTGTAATTGCTGATGTATGCTCATGAATAGGCCAACCAATGTGTATTTCTTTCTAAATAAAGATTCATAATACTTTGAACATTCAATGAACAGATGCACTTCCAATTCCGATTTACTTTAGCTATTTAATTTTATTTATTTTTCATTACAATTTATTCACTTTAAATAAATTATAATTTAAAATTAAAGGATTAACAGGAATTGTAGTTGCTCTACACCACAGGAACTGTAAAAAAGTCTTAACTCACGACTCCAGAGGTTCACAGAACGAGAAGGGGGAGGAAGGATGGTGAACTTGGATGTTGGTAAAGGCAGGCGCAGGAAAAAAAAAAACTGTTCAGTGTTCTGGGGACACTTTTAGGACTTTGGGGTCACCTTTAGGACTCAAACCTTTTCAAGCCAAAACATGAAGTGGGCAGAATGTTTAGATGTCCACTTATAACACCAGTTTAATCCAAAACATTACAAAATTAACTGACCAGCAATCTAATCACAACGAGCCAACAGCCAGTATGTTTCTGAATCAGATGATTCATCAGCCTACCTTCCATAAGGTCGCCGCTGCATGACTGAAGGCTTCTCCTGGAGCCGCACCACCAGAGTGCTTCGGCCGTCTCGGTAGAGCCGGTTGATGCAGTCAGGATTGTTGTGTTGGGTTCATACACACAAGGATGCCTGGTTTGAGTTCACACGGAGCCCTTTTATTCCGATGCGTCTGGCTTGAACGTACATGTAGCTTAACTCAAACCCTGCTGCCTTAATGCAGCTTACAATCAACATAAGACCATGGTCTGCCCCCTGGTGGCAGTACACATATACATCAATGTATTAACATTAGTTTACACCACATCCCCCTTACTGAAGTTAGGTTGACACATTACAGTTATAACTTTCACAGTAAACCAAAATACACTTTAAATTATCACCAATCACTTTAGGTCAACTAACTCTTATCCGGGAAACATTCTCTGTTCCATCTAACCAATATTATTACATGTTCTTTCTATTATGTCAATATGCATGTATATGAAACTTCTGTGCCAAACATTTTATATCAAACATATAACTCTGCACATTAGAACGATAACAGACTTTTTCTCGTTTCACATCACAGATCAAGTCTTTTGGGTTTGACTACTTCTCTCCCATACCTGGTTCTGACAATACCTGGTGTTACTGGTGTAATACTCTCAGAAACTGTCTCTGTTGTATCTTCGCTTGACTGGATCTGCTGTTGCTCAGTCTGTATTGCAGTGTCCGGTATTGGTATAAGATGACTGCGGTTCCTTCTGATTGTTCCTTGTGGCCCCCTGATTACATAGGAGCGCGGAGTTGTATGAACTGTTGTCACCTTGCCTTGTGCTTTGGCATCTGTTATCCAGACTGGGTTTCCTGGTAACAGTTTGTCCAAATCTCTTGTTCTGTGTCTTTTGTTAAAACATTCAACCTGTCTCATCCTTCTCTCCCTCTCAGAGTGACGCATCTGCTGCAAATCCGGTAAACATGGCTGCAGTGTCTCTGGAAGGACAGGTAGAGTTGTACGGAGTCTACGCCCCATGAGAAGCTGAGCCGGGCTGTAGCCGTTCGCAAGTGCTGTGTTCCTGTAGGCCAACAATGCTCTATACGGATCACTAGCTTTTTTCAGCAGGTTTTTGACTGTCTGAACTGCCCTTTCAGCCTCACCGTTACTCTGGGGGTACCTCGGACTACTGGTTACATGTTCAAAACAGTACTCTTTTGCAAAGTCTTTCATTTCCTGGCCTGAAAATTGCGGACCATTGTCAGTTATCAGTGTCTCTGGTATTCCATGGCGTGCAAAAAATGACTAAATGCACTATAACATCGACGGATCGAGTTGGGCTGAGCTGAGCTATTTCTACATATCTCGAAAAATAATCCACAAGTAACAAATAGTTTTCCTCTTTCAGTGTAAACAAATCAGCTCCCAACTTCTGCCATGGCCTGTCTGGTAGATCTGTTGGCATCAAAGGCTCTCTCGGATTAGCTCTTTCCTGTATGCACTGTCTACATTTTAACACCAACTCACTGATCTGGTTACTTAATCCAGGCCACCACACTGCTTGACGAGCACGTTCTCTACATTTAACCACTCCCTGATGACCTTCATGTATTTTCTCTAAAACTGCATTTCTCATGTTAGCAGGGATAACTAACCTCGTGCCTCGCAGTCATAGATTATTGTGTACACACAAAACTGCTCTTTCTGGCCAGTAATGCTTCACCGCTCCTTGTAGCCGGTTCCTGTCTGGCCAGCCTTCTGTACAGTACTTCATGACCTGAGAACAGACGCTGTCGGACTGCAGTTGCTCTTTAAGATCTGCAAGATATTTGCTGCTTGTAGGAAGTCCCTCTAGCACAGAGTCAACATAAATGTTAGTGTCCTCCATCAGATCTGCGTCTCGGCAAGTAATGCTGTTAGTAAGTGGTAAGCGTGAGAGTGTGTCAGCGGTGGTGAGGTTTTTGCCAGGGATGTGCTGTATGGTGTACGAGTACCTCATTAATCGCATACGAAATCTCTGTATTCGCGGTGGCAGCGCATCCAAAGCTTGTCCTCCCAGCAAGGTCACGAGTGGTTTGTGGTCCGTTTCGAGTTCAAAGTTCAATCCTAAAACGAAGTCATTAAATCTTTCACAGGCCCAGGTAAGAGCCAGCGCTTCTTTTTGCTGGGCATATCGTTGCTCTGTTGGGGTCAATGAGCGCGACCCATACGCCACAGGTAACCACACATCTCCTTCCTTCTGTAACAAAACTGCTCCCAGTCCGTACGATGAGGCATCTGCAGAGATCTTCTGAGGTTTATTCGGATCATAGAGTTGTAGCACTGGAGTAGACGACAATTCCTGCTTCAGGCTACAAAATGCTTTTCGTTGTTCGTGCCCCCAGTACCACATGTTTTTAGTTGAAAGCAAATCTCTCAGTGGTTTGTCTTTTTCGGAAAGAGTTGGGATGAACTTCCCTAGTTGATTGACCATACCAAGGAAGCTCCTGAGCTCACTCACATTACTAGGCTCTTTCATGTCCTGAACAGCCTTGGTTTTGTTTGGGTCGGGGCTCATTCCCTCCAATGAGACGATAAAACCCAGAAACTTGACTTCTCTTTTGCTGAACTCACATTTTGACATATTAAGAGTGACACCTGCCTGCTCCGCTTTCTGTAGGACCGCATGCAGCCTCGTGTCATGCTCCTCCTTGGTGGTTCCCCAAACCAGAATATCGTCCATGTGACACATGACTCCCTCAAGGCCTGCTGTCACCTCCGTCACCATCATGTTCTGAAAATGTTCAGGCGCACTGGAAATACCAAAAGGCAAGCGATTGAAATGATATCTACCAAATGGTGTGATAAACGTGGTGAGGAGAGCAGATTCTTTAGATAGTGGTATTTGCCAAAATCCCATTTTGCGTCGAGTTTTGAAAAATACTGTGCTCCTGTGAGCATCCCTAGTGTCTGGTCTACTGAGGGCAGAATGTATCTCTCACGACACACTGACTCGTTCAGTGGTGTCATGTCAACACTTTTGCTTGTCCTTTTTAGGTGCTACCACCATGCCACAACACCAGTCTGTGGGCTCTTCCACACGACTGATCACTCCTAGTTTTTCCATCCTCTCCAGCTCTTCTTTAACTTTACCCATGAGAGGTAGTGGGACACGCCTCGGCACTTTGAGTGAGAAAGGCTTAGCATCAGGCTTCAACTTGATGGTGTAGGGTTTTTGAACAAGTCCGAGCCCTTCACACAATTTTGGGTATGTATTTTTTACTGTCTCTTGGTCGATACTGTCCACTCTTGCTATCAGCTTAAGTCTCACAGATGCTGTTCTGCTCAACAGTGCCACGCGCAGATTTCTGACCACGTAGATCGTCTCTGTTGTACTCCTGTCGGCGTATGAAATAGTCTCTGTTATCGAGCCTAACACATTGAGCATATTACCACCTGGACCAAACAGTGGTTTCTCAGCTTTATCCAAATGTTCATTTGTCTGTTTTAAGTTCTTGTATGTCTGCTCTGAAACAGCAGTGACATCTGCCCCTGAATCCAACTTGAACCTCACTTTAGTGCCTCTCACATCAATCTCTGCAAGCCACGGATCTTCTCCTTGATCAAGCTCACCTAAGAAAAGTCCATCTGCACACTCAGCCACTTCATTTACAGCACTTTTGGACCTACACACTTTACCGTAGTGACCGCGTCTGCCGCAGTTGTGACATTCCGCATTTTTAGCTGGGCACTGGGCTGCAGGGTGTGCTGGTGCTTTTCCACATTTATAACATGTTTTATTGTCTTGTTTAGCATGTTGAGGTTTTTGGAATTTCAGCTGTTTTTGTTCTTTATTTTTGAACTTACTTGGCTTGAATTGTCTGGTGTGTACCGCATCCATAGCCGTCTTGCTCGCATTACTTTCGCATCGCAGGTCAGTCTGTTGCCACTTTATTTCTTCGGACTGCCTCGCCATTGTGATAGCTTTGGTTAGTGTGAGGTCTTTGTCGAGCTGCATCCTCTCTGACAGTGACGAATCTCTGAGACCCACAACGAGTCTATCTCTCAAAAGTTCATCGTGAAGTGCACCGTATTCACAGTTCTCCGCAAGGGCGTACAAAGCCGTGATAAACGAGTCAACTGGCTCTGCTAGCTGCTGTACTCGCTTGTTAAATTTTGCACGTTCATAGATCACGTTCTTTCTGGGGACAAAATGTCTATCAAATGCATTTTTGACTGCATCATACTGCTGGCGCTGCACATCGGTCAGGTCTAGTCCTCTTAGCACGTCGTCAGCCTCATCTCCCATGCAGTAAACTAACGTGTTCACTTGATTAGCATCGGTCGAATTATTCAGATTACTTGCAATCCTGAAGCGCTCAAAACGTCTGATCCACTTTTCCCACTCTTGGGGTTTAGCGAAGTCGAAAGGTTCCGGTGGTTTGATGGTGAAAGTTGCCGTGGGAGGGGCCGCCATTGCGGGAGCTGCTGCCGCTGCTACGGGTCGGGCTGCTTCCGGTGCGTCTCCCTCATCCATTGTCGTTAGCCGAATGCAAAACTGACCTTTTCACCCGTGTCTACAAACCAGGACCACTTCTGACAGCATGTTGTGTTGGGTTCATACACACAAGGATGCCTGGTTTGAGTTCACACGGAGCCCTTTTATTCCGATGCGTCTGGCTTGAACGTACATGTAGCTTAACTCAAACTCTGCTGCCTTAATGCAGCTTACAATCAACATAAGACCATGGTCTGCCCCCTGGTGGCAGTACACATATACATCAATGTATTAACATTAGTTTACACCACAAGGATCCAGCAGCGTGAACGTCAGACTAGTTTTGGCTTGAACGGCCATCAGCCTCCATGAATACCAGGTTATCCTTGTTGATATTTATTAACACCGATTCAACTCTTTCACTGCGGAGGTTTGCTTCGGTAAAGTCGCACTGCAGAGCCGTCCGCGCCAACACAAAACAGGTTAAAATGTCCTCGTACGTTATATGAGGCACTTCTTCATGTCATCTTCTCAGTCATGAATAGTTTGAAGCTGTGGCCATAGTTAGTTCGTTGTTCGAAAATAAGATGGATAGAGCGACCAACTTTTTTTTGAGAAAGCATTGATTATGCGTGACACGGTCTCAATTTGCGGGATGCATGAATTGGGCTTCAAACGCTGTGCGCGCACGCGCTACGCGGGACGGGTGGTCACCCTAGTATTGTGGCATGAGAACAGTGGGATTGTAATGTTAGAGGCTGTGGTGTCTGCATTTGGGGCCAGTGGGACCTGGCCCCACATGATGTCGCTGTGGAGCTCTATGTTCACAATAATCAGTGGGACAGGATTGTTCTTTAGAGTAATATTGTAAAACAACCAATTCCCTTACCAATAAAATTCTGTTATAAATATTTGGCCAGAAACTGTTTTAAAGAAATGAAAGCTTCTCCAGCTTCAGTAGTCCACACAAGGGGTCAGTTTTGATTCTTCATTCCCTGTTCCTTCACCATGACCCTAAGTGGACGTGTCAACCCTTGTAGCAGCCGGGTGTAGCGCAGCTGTTGATCCTGATATGTAAATGAGAAAATGTCCCTGCACTGGTCTGCTAAAGGACAGAAAGACAAAAAACGTTAGCCAGGTCAATGCAGGTAAACCATTGTTTTATGGGGTCAAGATTGGTTAGGGCAGGGGTTCCCAAACTTTTTTAGCCGCGCACCCCCTTCAGTGTCCCAACCGGCTTGGCGCAACCCCCCCCCCCGAAAAAAATTTAAAAAAATTCTGTTGCAGTCACATCAATTCAACCATCATAACAAAAGTTGTGAGAATAAAATTGGAACATAATTCGAATTAAACTGCAATAAAGTTGCAAAATCAACAGAATCCTGAGGATTTTACAGGTGCAGCCTGGAGCGAGAGAAAGAAAGAGACGCTCAGATCGGCCACACCTCCACAACCCGAAACGTCTCTGAAGCAAGGGATTAAACTGATCTACCTGTGTGTGTTCTCACTTTTTCTTTTTTTCTTTTTTGTGCACCAGCTTCTTAATCTGAGTCTGACTCCTCACAAGTTACGTTGCAAAATACAAACACGAAGAACTTTGATTTGTGTCCAATGACGAGAGAGAGAGAGAGAGAGAGAGAGAGAGAGAGAGAGAGAGAGAGAGAGAGAGAGAGAGAGAGAGAGAGAGAGAGAGAGAGAGAGAGAGAGCGAGCTTTGGTAGAGCAGACCAGAGTAACAATAACAGAGCGCTCCACAAATATATTATTAATCAGAGAAATAAAAACTTTTAAAGCGGCTACATTCAGCAGGTAAACACGCTCATGACAACACACCTCAGCTCCCCTCAGCCCCACCGCCGGTTTGTCCCTGTCTGAATATGCGCCAAAACCGCATCTGTAAAATGAACTGCGCCTGTCTGAATCTCAATGAAACGTATTGCAGCTCTGTGCGTGACCATAGTCAAGAAATCGCGGAGGCTGCAGCGTAGAGGCGGGGGGTGGGCGAGTCATGCGCGTCAGTGCTGGTAGAGGTACAGAGTCACCGCGACATGAGCAGCGCTGTTTGTACGCGCTGGGCGATCTAAAGAGAGATTGTGTCGCTCAGTTTATTTTTTTTTTTTTTAATTCTTTATTTTGAGTTTTTCAACAAATTTATACAAATGGGTATTTTTTACATGTACAGAAAAGTACATATATCATTAGTATTTAGACATCTTAACATGTTTCCCATTGTTGAAAGAAAAGAGAGCAAACAGAAACAAAAGAAAAAAAAAAAAAAAAAAAAAAAAAAACACACACATAAGGGAACAGAAGGGAGTGACCATTGCCATTATCTCACATATTCACATTTTCAGAATGAAATCGGGCCTTTTTAAGTTTGTATAATCAATCCATTTTTCCCAGCATGACATGAACCATCCCTGTCTGTTATTTATAGCTGCTGTCATCTCTTCCATTTTATAAATATCCAACATTATGTCCCACCATGTTGACAGATGTGGTACCTCCTGTGATAACCATTTTTTGGTTATACCCTTCTTACTAGCAACTAACAACATGCTCAAAAGAGATTTATCATTTTTCATCCAACCTTGTGGTATGTTTCCAAAGAAAATAGTTTTCATATCAAAGGGAATTATACATTTAAATATCTCCTGTAGTGTTTTGTGGATGTCTTTCCAATATTGTTTAACTACCGAGCAGTCCCACATAATGTGAAAATGGTTTGCTTGCAGGTTTCCACATTTTCTCCAGCAAACAGGAGGATTTCCATCATAGTGTGATTTTTGATATGGGGTAATAAAGTATCTTATCAGTGTTTTCCATCCAAACTCTCTCCATCTCTGTGAAGACGTACATTTCCACTGATGCTTCCAGATCAGAGTCCATTCTTCTTCTGTTATGTTTATTCCTGCTTCTTTCTCCCATAGTGCCTTAACAGTCCCAGTTGAGAACGACACATGTCTTGTCAAAAATTTGTACAAAAAAGAAATTAATTTCTTGTTTCCATCCCCTGTGTATGCATTTTTAAATAATTTCAGTAAGTATACATTAACATCCGATGTTAAATCAACCTTTGTTTCTATGTAATGTCGTATTTGTAAGTAGCGGTAGAAATCCTGCTTTTCTAAATTATATTTATGTTTCAGTGTCTCAAATGCAATTACTTTACCATCCTTAATTAGATCATTTATAGTTTTTAACCCTTTAGAAGTCCAAATTTTAAATCGTGAATCTAATTGGTTTGGTATAAAATCAGAGTCGTATGCATACCATTTCAATCCTGCGATATCTTTTTCCAGTTTATATTCTTTCACCACGTTTTGCCACACAGAAAGAGTACATTCAACCCAGGGACTACCGGTATTATGTATATATTTCCCGATATTTGTGTCTGCCAATACAGATTGTATTGGAACTGAAAGAGTTTTCTCCTCTATATTCTTCCACTGAGCATCGCAGGAAACATCACACCAATTTATTACGGTTTTCATTTGTGCAGCTCGGTAATAGTTTCTCAAAGATGGCAGGCCCCATCCTCCTTTTTCTTTATCTAGTTGTAAGGTTTTGAAGCGGACTCTTGGTCTCTTCCCCTCCCATACATATCGTGAAATCATTTTGTCCCATTCATTGAAGACATTTTGATCAATAGATATGGGGAGGGTCTGAAACAAATACAGTAATCTTGGCAAAACATTCATTTTGATGGATTCTATTCTCGAGTGTAGAGTGAAAAAAGGAATCAAGTTCCACCGTTTTATGTCTTCGACAATTTTCTTTAGTAATGGGACATAGTTCACATCAAATAGTTTGGTTTGATCCTTTGGTATGGTAATACCTAAATATTTTAAGGATTGGGCCTGCCACATCATTGGGTATCTGGTAACCATTTCCACAGGTGGATTATAATTATAGGAAAGGGTTTGAGTTTTGTTCATGTTAATTTTGTACCCAGACATTTTACCATATTGCTCGCACAGATGAATGAGTTCAGGTAGTGAGTTTGTCGGTTGTCCTAAAAATATTAAGATGTCATCTGCATAACAAGCAAGCTTATGCTCCCTCCCTTTAATTGTAATTCCTTTAATATTTTGGCTTTGTCTTATGGACTGGGCCAGTGGTTCTAGATATAAAGCAAACAAAAGTGGGGACCATGCGCAGCCCTGACGATTTCCTCTCTGTAATATGAAACTGTCAGATAAATATCCGTTAACCTTGATTCTTGCTGTGGGGTTTGTATATAAGGCTTTTATAGTTTGAATAACGGTTTCATGTAACCCAAATTTGTATAATACTCTGTAAAGAAAATCCCAATTAACTGAGTCAAACGCTTTCTCAGCGTCGACACTTACCAGCACCGCCTCAGTCTTATTTTTATTAATTTGGTCTATAATATGAAGTGTTCTGCGTATATTATCTTGTGTCTGTCGGTTTCTTATGAATCCAGTTTGATCGTTATGTATCAACATTGGTAAGAATTCCTCCATCCGTCTGGCCATTATAGAAGTAAATAATCTGTAGTCAATATTTAAAACAGAAATGGGCCTATATGAACCACATTCATTCTTATCTTTACCTTCTTTTGGTACTGCAGTGATTATAGCCTCTTTCCAACTCGGAGGTGTTTCTCCCTTTTTCAGTACCCAATGTAAGGTAGGAAGTATTATGGGGATCAGCTCATGTTTGAATTCCTTATACCACTCAGCTGTGTAGCCGTCTCCCCCTGGTGAGCGGCCTGACTTAAGTCTACTAATGGCTCTTTTGAGTTCCACCTCTGTTATGTTTTCCACCATTTGTTCATTTTGCTTAGGATTTAGTTTTGGCAGGTCCAATGATTTCAGAAAGTCATCAATATAATTTATGTTTTCCCCAGGGACTTTGGTATACAGTGTTTTGTAGAAATCTTCAAATACTTTATGAATTTCCTTTAATTTGGTGACAACTTTCTTTGTTTTGGGATCCTTAATCTTTGTTACTGTGTTGTCTGCTAGTTTCTTTTTTAATTTCCATGCAAGTATTTTCATAGATTTTGATCCACTTTCATAGTATGTTTGTTTCAAATACATTAATTTCTTTTTAATCTCTTGTGTATTTAAATTATTTATTTAATTTCTTATACTCTTTAATTCTTTCAGGATGTTTGGTGCTGAGGTCTGTTTATGTTGGCCTTCTAAGGTTTTTAAATCTTTTTGTAAATCTTCTAATCTTTTGTTTTTCATCTTCTTTTTATATGAGCTTATCGCTATAATTTTTCCTCTTAGCACAGCTTTTAAGGTGTCCCAAAGAATTGGGGGAGAGACCTCTTCATTGTCATTTATATCTAAAAATTCTTTTATATCTTTTCTAATTTGTTTCCTAACGTTAATGTCCTGGAGCAAATATGAATTTAGTTTCCAAGTAGTCACCTTGGGGCATAAATTTAAATCGATCACCAGAGTTAGGGGTGCGTGATCACTCACATCTATTGTCCCCATTCCACAGCTTTGAATCTTATCTTTGTCTTTGCCAAATGTAATAAAATAATCAATTCTGGTGTAAAGTGAGTGAGGGGCTGAGTAGTGTGAGTAATCACGTCTTGTGGGAAAAAGGTCTCTCCAAATATCAATCAACCCCACCTCATTGAAAAGAGCAGAAATCTTCTTATGTAGAGTGTTTGATTCCAAATTTTTTCCATTAGAGTTATCTAATTCCGGCCGGAGACGGACGTTCAGGTCTCCACCACATATTAAGAAGCCTTGAGTTTCTGTTACCATGATGTTAATGATTTTTTTAAAGAAGCTCAAGTCACTCCCAGGTGGTGCATAAATGTTCATGAGTGTCACCAAATTGCCCTCACTGCTACCCCTTACCAATATGAATCTTCCCTCTTTATCTTTCAATTCATATGATTTTTCGAAATTTAGTGTTTTTGAGATGAGGATGACCACACCACGTCTTCGACCAGACTGATAGGAGGAAGAGAACATATTTGTAAATCCCATTCTCTTCAATTTCTCATGTTCATTATCATTTAAGTGAGTTTCTTGCAGATATACCAATTGTGTCTTGTCTTTTTTCATCTTAGTTAGGATTCTGCTTCGTTTTATTGGGTTTGTTAGCCCATTTACATTAAATGAAATACATTTAATACCATTATTCATTATTTATGTGGTATAATATGTCATGATGTAAAATAGAATGGTCAGCTCCCTTAACAAACAAGAACATAGAACGAGAACAACTAAAAGAGAAATAATTATTCACACAAAACTGTGATTCCAGGGTAGGGGTCTCTCGTGAAGGACCCTGCAAGGTGTAGTGTCTATCCACCACCGCGAGGGGGAATCCTCTCCCTCCGAACGGGGAAGGGCCCCACAAACAGCCCAGAGTGTACTTCTCCACTAAAGTTTCTCCACATACATATCCTCATTTATTGGGGGAAAAGAGTCATGTCTCATATACAGACCTTACCGCGTGGGTTGTTATAGAGCTTGTGTAACCTCACTGGTCCTCGGACGCGGAGGGCGCGCGTCTACTGTAGACCTGTAGCCTCTCTCGGATCGCTCTTTCCCGGTGCTCCTCGGCGCATCGTGTCAGCTGCTCCATCAGGTTCTCCTTCTGCGTTACCTTCGTCACTGTGAAGCCCCGCGCTCTCATGTCCGCCATCGCTTCCTCCGCGGTGTTGTACAGCACGGTCCGTCTTTGTAGAACACCCGCAGCTTCGCGGGAAAGGGAGTTTGGATTCGGATGTTCTGTTCGCGCAGAGCCCGCTTAGCCTCCGTGTATTCCCTGCGTCTCTGGAGGATAGCAGGAGGGTAGTCTTGGTCAAAATAGATTCTTCTTCCCTCCAGAAGCACAGTCTTTTTCATCCAGGCTCTGCGAAGAACTTCTTCTTTAGTTGTGTAGCGAGCGAACTTTATTATGATCGAGCGGGGTTTATCTTCGCCATTCTCCCGTGAGCTGGGGGGGCCCACACGGTGCGCTCTCTCAATGTCAAGGCTGAGGGACTCGGGGATGTCCAGACAGCTCCGGAAGACTTTTACCATGAAACCAGCCACCGATGTCCCCTCTGCCTGCTCCGGGATGTTGTACACTCTCAAATTATCACGTCGGGATCTTGCTTCTTGGTTTATTAGTTTGCTTTCCTGTTCGCTCATTACTTTTAGCATCCTGGTCAAAACTTGTTCCACGCCCTGGACCCGGTCCTCCATCTGGTCAATTCTTGTCTCAGCTTCAGTGATCTTCTGGTTTACGTTGATCAAATCTGATTTAAAGTCTTGAAATTCTTTGCGAAACCCTCGTATTTCTTTTAGCACTGTCGCTAAACTAATAGAAGTTGACTCGTTAGCTCCATTGTTAGCGCTAGCATTAGCTTCTTCGCTAGCTTCTTCAGATGGCGTGGTCCTCGATGCCTTTTCTTCGCTCTGACGGTCTTCTACCACAGTTTTCTGTCTATTTTCTTTTTTCCCCATGTTCACACCCCTTTCACCTTCAACTTACTGTGACAAAATGTGAATATTGGTATTTAAATGGGGTGAAATAGTCAAAATCAGTGGAGAGCTATCGCCCTAGGCTGCCATTCGGTAGGATGACGTCACCGGAACCGTGTCGCTCAGTTTAAGCTTGTAAAAACTTTCGGCCCGAATTCAATTGTCCCTCTACTGACGTACACGACGTGAAGCGAGGAAAGAGTTGGAGAGACATTTGTCAATGGCATTGACATTTGTCATTGGTTTGTAATGCATTCGTCTGTTGCCTCCGATTCCCTGGTTTCAGCCAATTGAGCATATTTGCGAGAATGAATGAAACAGAGGGGACAAGCTGCTTCTTCTACGCATTGAAGCACAATGTGTAGAAGAAGAAGAAGAACATGACTTTTTAAGACATTTTCCACAAGACTTTTTAAAATAAACAGATTTTCATGTCAATACATTTTACTTATTTATTAAATTTGCTGTTTTGATTTTAGTTTCCACAAAGGAAATGTTTATTTACACGTCTTTATAGTGTGGGGATAAAAAACTGTCAAACCGCCATTACAGATTTCAGCTCGCGCACCCAGTTTGGGAATCCCTGGGTTGCCCTGGGTTAGGGCAACATAAGGATTAGGCACATGCAGCGTTTTTGTCATCAGAATGTTGTCATGTGCCATGCACTATTTACCAGTTCCCTTTTTCTCCACCGGTAAAATAGGAGTGTTCCAACAAGAAGCAGAGGGTTATAACACTCCAACCTGCAACGAACCTTCAATGGTGTCTTGTACAGGGCTTTGAACCGATTTTTTTTCCCAATCGGTTCGTTCCGAACAGAAACGGAATTATAACGTTTCCGGTTATGAGTTCCACCAATAAATTAACGTTCCCGAACCGGTTAGAACAAAAAAATACTGTTCCCGGAATATGGGGTTCCGTTTGTA
Source organism: Fundulus diaphanus (assembly GCA_037039145.1). Lineage (NCBI taxonomy): Eukaryota > Metazoa > Chordata > Actinopteri > Cyprinodontiformes > Fundulidae > Fundulus > Fundulus diaphanus. The sequence goes on from CM073134.1 coordinate 54,966,173, forward strand.
CCAAAAATAAGCAGATGTAATATGTCTAGATGTTGTGTTGTTGTTGCATATGTGTTGTCTGCATATGTAGAAGTTGCACATGTATTTGTTGTATATGTAGATGTTGCATATGTCTATGTTGCACATGTCTATGCTGTATATGTCTATGTTGCATATGTCTATGTTGCACATGTAGATGTTGCATATGTCTATGTTGCACACGTCTATGTTATGTATATCTACGTAGATGTTGCATATGTCTAGGTTGCACATGTCTATGTTGCATATATGCACATGTCTATCTGCTATTGTGTTGTTAAGTCACTGTGATCTAGCCAGTTCGTGTGCAGTAAACTAACCTACACCTTGCAGTTGTTTTATGATGTTGCCACCTGTTGTTGGTTCACGTAATTGTCTGCACGTCTGTAGCTTCCGTCATTGGTTAATGTCATTGCTATCAGCTGTTGGTATATGCTGTTGGTCCTTGTCGTTGGTTCATGTCGTTGGTCTTTGTTGCCTGTTCCCCTCGCCATTACAAACAGTGGAACTTTATTTTCTGTTGTCTAAGTGTTTGTTTAAAAAAAATACAAAAATGTTGGTTTTTCATTATCAATAGCTCCAAAATGTTTAGATTTCCACGAATCTCGTGGTATTTACTTCAGGCATTAATTAGGACAGCAAAGCAGGAAGGAGGGGGCCTGGCGCAAATAGCTTTGGGATAATAATGAGGGGGGAGAGGTACATTTATAGGCTTAAAACTTAAAATAAAACCAAAGGGCTCCGCATATGGCCCGTGAATAAATGTGTGCTCGCACTGGCAGGATTCAAAATGCTTTACATGGTATCTACTGTCTGGATCGCCGGGTTGTTTAATCGTAGCTTAACCAAAACTTTTTTCAGACACTAGGGGGCGTAATAAGCCAATGGACGCTAACTTGGTGCAGTTTTGTCAAGATCATTTATATTATCAACTGACAATACATACTTATCCTTGGAGGACTCTAACAAAATGCAACCCATAATTTATAAAAAAGCGTTCACTTAAATAATAGGCCACAATAATATTGTATTTTGATGTTTAAAATGATCAAAATGCCACCCTTTTTAAATCAGAGGCTCTGGGGTCTCCCTACAAAGTTTTAGGATAAATAACATCTGATTTCATACAAAGCATTCAAGCTTTTGAACAAAGTCAGGATTGGCAAAAAGTAAATCTTCCCTTTCACTTTAATATAGTCAGTTGTAATTTTTAATGCTTGATAAAAATTTACTTTTAAAATTCAAGTTCTGAAAAAAGATAACAGGCAATTTCACAAAAATAAATTTATTTTCAATAAACACATGGTACAAACCATACCATAAATCTACTCCCATAAGTTAAATTATGTCAAAAGAAAAGAGCAAGTAATGCTTATTGCTCACATTTCCAACTCTCTCCCATTCTAATTTGAGGCTTGGCCAAACTAGCTTGTTCACTAGTGACACACTTTTAACAGAATAATCTCGTGGGACGCAATGATGACGATTGGGGCTGAACATGCCACTATGTTTTGTTGCTTCCTGTTCGATGGTTTTATAGTAATGTATCCCCACTTTGATCCTTTAAAAACTGATAATACTATTGACCTAGGATACGCTGGAGGGACAACAACATAGGTAGGAGAATGTCACGGTAATATTGTTAGAATTTACCTTTAATACGATTTTAGAAAAAGTCAGAGCCTGATTTTCTGAACAAATCTTTTAACTTTATTTTGGAACAAATGATATACTTTGGCCTATAAGGCAAACTTCAAAATGACAGAACACACACACACACACACACACACACACACACACACACACACACACACACACACACACACACACACACACACACACACACACACACACACACACACACTAAACAAAACCAAAAGTTGGAGACTGCAAAATGCCTGACTCCATGTAATCTACAAAGTCGTCAAACGTCTCATGAATCAGAAGCCTTAAAATAACACTGCACGTGTTGGCTTCCGGATAGCGCCGCCGGGAACCATCTTCGAGAGGGGTGTGTAGAAACTCAATTTGAGGCTTGTGGGGGAAGCCAAGTGGAGGGATTTGTTCCACTCCAGAAACGAAAATCAATATGTTTTGAAGGGTGACTGCTCTTGAACCATCTAAGAAGAAAAAAAAAGCAATTTTTGATTACTTTTGTTGAAAGTTTGTATATAACCAAGTAATTATGTATATCCCAACATACCGCCAACTTCAATAAGCCAGTCCCTCCAAAAGGTGAGTGTCAAATTTTCCCTTCTCCGGGCATTGCTGCCAGGTGGAGAGAAGACTGTCTCAAAAAGGGTCATCATGCTCTGGACTGTGAGCTGGGCATGTCCAGAAACAAAGATGGGGCGAAGGATGTCAGGGTGGGCCCTCATTGCCTCAGCGACCTTGAGGCAATCCAATCCCTCAATGAGCCTGTCAGGAAAGAATATTTTGACATGTATAAAAGCTATTAAAAATTGGTTTGCACAACAATTTAACTGTAAAGACTGGCCCATAAGTATATTTCAAACCCCAGGCATATTTGGACATAAACATTAACAATACTTCACTTTCCATTAAAACACCCAATATTTAAATACAAGGCATTGGTTTCCGGGGTTGAACCAAAGTCTGGGGCTTTAAAGCTTGATGCATTACCATTCACTGGGGGCGATTTATGTAACGCAGCCCAATTGCGTATAGAGAAGTTGTGAGGAAAAATGTATTATCACTCCAGTCAGCATAGGTCAAGAAAGCACAGGTCAAACAGATAAAGGCAGACTGAGAGCTGAATCTGTCTCCTGCTACTCATCCAGACGTTGGAGAAACAGGACGGAGAACATCTGCTAAAGATTTTAACCATCCTTAGCCCCTTTCACACTGGTGCTACCCTATTCCTGCCTGTCGACACCATTCTATTCTTCTGCTGTTGATACAAATAAATTAAAATAAACCACCTCTGTTCGCGCAGGGACTGCAGTGGGACGGCACAGGGTGGGGCCGAGCCAATCTATATGGTCCAAAGTTTTCCTCACATAGCTTACATTTAGAGGTTTGAATAGTTTTTTGTAAATTGGCAAAAATCTCCAGGGTTAAATTTTTCTTCAGAACAATACCACAGATTTTGCTGCCAGCTAAGTTATTGTTATAGAATAAACACACAGCACAGATTTTACTTTCTCTACTCCTACTGCAGAAGCAGAGCCAGCCATGTTCTGATCTGATTTGGTTTATTAAATACAGTATGCATATTTAAGACGCAACATGACAGTCTAAGTCTAGAGAGCTGAAGTCTCCCTTCCCCACACACACCCTTCAGACATGAACAGGGAAAGTCAAAAGTCTGTTTAATCCTTAGTGCTAACATATCAGCCTAAAACAGAACTGTGGCAGAATATAGGTTGAAAGATCTAGTCTAAAGAACACGTAAATGCCACAATTAATAACTTCAATGTATTGTGTCCCTAGCCAAACATTAAGACATTTGTATTGCACATTAATTGTCTGTTGACAACCTAATAATAATAATAATAATAATAATAGTTACTTTATTGATCTCACAATGGAGAAATTCAGCTCTGCATTTAACCCATCCCCTTGGGGAACAGTGGGCTGCCATGTGCGGCGCCCGGGGAGCAATCGGGTTGTTAATGGTCTTGCTCAAGGACCCAGAGTGCCGTCACTGGGGATTGAACCGGGTACTTGCATCTTTCTCTGTATGCAAGTGCGCTGCTCTAACCACTAGGCCAACACTCCCCCACAAAGGAGTATGGTGTGCATACAACCTAGTCTGTATGCACACCACTGTATAACGAGTACTAGTCAAAAATACCAACAACAAAGACAAGCCAATACTTTTTTAACAGTGGATCTCTGTTGACACAAAATATTCAGTACATGGGATTCTACTTACTGGTCCAGTGCAGGTTTAACGCGCCCCTCAACATGGGCCCTTGCTGCCTCCTCAATAAGAGCCTGCCGGCTCTCCATGTTTAGGAGAGACATTGCACAGCCCAGGGTACATAGTGCCGGCCAGGCTTCCCCAACAGCACGCTGGGCTTCATCAAAGGTTTCTGCAGCCTTTATCTGTGTTAATGAAAACACAAACACACACACATATACATATCAATACGTATATATATATATATATATATATATATATATATATATATATATATATATATATATATATAGAGAGAGAGAGAGAGAGAGAGAGAGAGAGAGAGAGAGAGAGAGAGAGAGAAAGAGAGAGAGATATAGATATGTGTGTGTGTGTGTGTGTGTGTGTGTGTGTGTGTGTGTGTGTGTGTGTGTGTGTGTGTGTGTGTGTGTGTGTGTGTGTGTGTGTGTGTGTGTGTGTGTGCACAAAAATTGTGTAACCCACTTTATCAAGGTGCTGACGCAGTTCCCAATCGCCAACCTCCTCCAATGAGACTGGGCCTGTTTGTTGCCGACATAGCTGCATATACAGCCTTTGAGATAAAAAAGAGGGCCGTACTCCTCCTTGGAGAAGGGCCAGGGACAGCATTTGGCCAATGATTTTATAGTCACCAAACTCTACGCCTGCAACATAGACAAATCAAAAAACAAAAATGTCTTATCATCAAAGTAATGCTCCCAGAATAAATGAAACACCTAATGGCTCCTACAGCCTAAGAACTTCATGTTTAAACAGGTATTAATTGCTACCTACCCCGGGGTACCAGTGACAGATTTTTGCTGCCCTCTGGCCCTTCAAAGTAGCGGCTATCTCGTAGTGCTGCAACTAGGAGTCGCAGGAATTCGCGGCTGGGACCACCGTCGTCCACAGCCCCCTCACTCTGTCCCTCGCCATCAACAAACATTATATTCAAATGATGAAGGGGATTGAAGTGTGCTCTTCGAAAAGCTCTAAAAGAACCTTCCAGTAGGAACTCGCGGCACACATTTATGCAGTTGTGGATGGGGGCTGACCCTCTCTGAACACCTTGTTCTAAACTTTCAAGCACAGTCTTTAAATCGGGAGACCTGTTTAAAACAAAATCTTAAATTAATTTTTATTTTGAGGTGTGGAGAATATACAATACAAGGGTCATCTCGGCAAAGGTATCTGATAAAAACTAATGAGATGGGTAAGTCAATCAAAAAACATCTATTAATATTTGGAATAAATTCAACTGTGCATAAAACTTACTGGCTTGTTCCTTCATTTTCGGTGACAAGTTCTAACACTTCCACCGTGTCCTGCTCCCAGACGTGCTGCTGAGCACTATAATACCAGATATTTGTAGCTTTAAGGATGTTAACATAATACTCAGAATATATTTCCGTCAAATTACATACCTTGTAACACCCTGAGGTGCCCCAACAGCTTCAACCTCAACTGCAAGGTGCTGCTCTGAGTACTCATTGTGACTACAAGAAAACACAATATTAAAAGCTATAAAAAGTAGAATTAAAGCATACAATGATCAGAAAAGTGATAGATATTGGGTTTGAACACCTTACTGTAATGTTGGCATTACAGAAAGTTAATGAGAAAACCAAACACTTACAAACAATTGATGGAAATATTTCTAAAAGGGTATATTGGAGGAATTTTATAAACATGGCAAAACAGTTGTCATAAGTTTGTTCACTTATCTGTAATAGGCACTTCTGCTAGTCTTTCGGAGGCTTCTTTGCTGTTTATATCAAAACAGCATAGAAGCCTCCGAAAGACTAGCAGAAGTGCCCACTTTTATGCTGTTTATTTCTATATTGTAATTATATTGTATCGACTGAAATTAAGAATTTTGATATTATTCAGTTGTATTGCAAAAATAAAAAGAGAATTTGAAAAAACCTTTTGGAAACAGCAAAGAAAATACAGAAAGACATAAATACAAAAATATAATTCAAATTCAATTAAACTCAAATTCAAAAATACTTAATTTATTCCAAAGGTGAAATAAGTAATAACCAAGACTTAACACGTCAGGATCAGGACACTTACTTCATCAAAGCGGAAGCTGCTTCAACCTCATCCTCAATAACAGTTATTGACAGCCTGCAAAAATAACAAAACAGATTAACATTTAAAATAAGCATTTTGTCCTTGTGTCTGTTACTAAAGTTAACCCAATACACACTTACTGTTGCACAGGTGACATTTGGTGCTGAAAAGGTAGGAAAGTATTATAGAAAAGATTGGATTATCAGGACAGTAGTGGAAATTTTTAATGCTTGTTTTACAAACATTAACTGACCTGCAAAGACTGTTGGATAGCCATGGCTAGGTCCTCATCCAAGTCTTCTCTGTGAAACCCCCACCCGCAAAAACAGTATGGGTCACTAAGAAAAAATAGTTTAACTTAAACGTTATTCTTCAAGATTTTGACATGAGCATGGGCCATACGTGTCATTTCTTGATTCCTCTTGTGTACTGTAGAAAGAAGAAAACCAAAGGAAAGTTAAAGAGTCCGTTAAACTGTATTACTCTAATGAACAGTTTATCATTTGCAAATACATAATTTGCACAATTACCAGTTATCTTCTAATGTAATGCTCTATGTTTTGGAAAAATTAATTGTCATTTTTACCATTCTTGGATATGGTCAGCCAAGTCACAAAGAGGGATTAAGGACTGGCAGGAGAGACACCTTTCCATCACTTTTGGGGCCTAAGCACATTGTATGAAAAAACAAAAAAAACAAGTTGAATGTCCATACAATAAAAAACAGGCACACGTTTTGGTAATGGTTGAGTCCTACATCATCAACTGGCGGTGGCATCAGAGTAAGGCTTTGCTGGAGAGGAATTATATACAAGGGAGCCCTTGTTGAAGCCGACCTTACATAATTCAGGCTGTATCCCAATGGTGGTATGGGAAGCTTATGGAAGTAAATATGTGCCATCAGAATTTGAATAAAAAATACCTTTGAAATTTGAATGTTGTATATTAGTGCTTACTTTTTCAGTATTAAAATAAATTCAGAATATATTTTTAACCTAAAAAAAAAATCAATGTCATTATTTTTGCAGTAAAAAAAAATTCGGTGTAATTTTTTTTACATGGTTGCAATTTTCAGTTATTAAAAAAATTCACATTCCTATTTCAAAATGATCAAATTTTCAATATACATATTTTTCACAGTTTAAATTTTCAGTGTTAAAAAATTCAGCATATAAAAAATTTCAACTTTTCAAAATTCAAATGCAATATTTTCGTTGTCCTCCAATTCAACTTGCTCAAATTCGCCGTCTCAAATTCACCGTCTCAAAATTCGCTGTAAAAATGGCCAAGGTTACTTCAGGTCACAGACATTAGCAATGGATGTCCAATTCCAACATCCACCTAATCACGTGACACAACCGTCATATTGAAGAAGTACCAGTATCACCCAGGCTGGCGACCATGGAGGCGAACTCAAACCCAACGGTGAGTTTAATACTTTCATATTTCTGTAGTATATTTTATTTTGCACATGAAGTTTGATACATTATCTTAAAGCCTGATTTAAAATACTGGTTTGGGCCGTTGTTAACCTTACACCGTGTAGAACCAGCATATTACTTCTCGCTACCTCCTAGCACCCTCCCCCACCCAATTTCCCCCGTTTTATTTCAAAAAGAAATACCACTTGCGCCAAGTCTAGAATCTTTAAAGAGAACTGATGGGTGGTGACTTTCTGGGTTGTTTGTATGTTGTCTTAGGTGAGACTGAGACAGGCAGTCTTAGTAAAGTCGTAATTTTTCAGGAGATGCTAACGCTAATGTAGTAAGCTAATATGGCTGCCTTGTGTGCTTCAAAGATACAGACGTGAGAAGGAAGACACACATCCCAGGCTGAACAGTGTCAGTGAGGATAAATGCTAGCAATTTTTTTTAAAAATTAAACTGAAGAAATTATACTGTCTCTTTATTCTTTAAAACTTATGTTGCTGTAGTTTTAGCTTATCTAGTGAAATAGAATGACACTTTCCATCTGCTAGATCAGGGATCTGCAACCTGTAGTTCTGGACTACAGGTTCCCACGGGGGCCATGGACTACTGGCCCCCGTGGTAAATTTGATCTGGAACCAGCATTCACATACATATTTGCACATAACTTTATTTCTTGCTGTCTGAGAAATTTTGAACATTATATCAGGTGTAATCAGGGGTGGACTGGGACAAAAAATCGGCCCTGGCATTTTGGATTAGACTGGCCCACCACATTTTTTTTGTGTACTGAATGTGTATACCAACTTTGCAATACCAACTGTGCAATACCTTGAGGCCAGGTTAATGGAAATTAGTGAGAGTGGACACTTAAAATACTTCCAAAATCTTAATTTATTAACACTGTAAAATGTAAACTCCACCACAGCACAGCAACTATTCTTAGATCAGAGAGAGAGAGAGAGAAAGAGAGGTGTCACGGTCAATCACACATATTATCACGTTACATCATTATAAGAAGTTATTGTAAGTTGCTCATCAGATCTATTCAGTCTTCCAGATACTGTAGGGTAACATTGGACTAATGTGCACTCACTGTGTAAAAAAGGATGCCAATGACAAAATGAACCAGAGAAATGCCTCACTTGTCATCATGGAAAGAAAGAAAATATATAATAACATAATATAAATTTTGATTTACTCAGTCATTTGTAATAAGTATTTTATTTATCTAATTTCCTAATTTTTGATCATATTTTCTTTAATATCGCAGACTTTTCGCTATTTTTCATGTAAATCCTTGGTGGCGCTTCATAGCGAAGCCGGTGAGGCCGCAGCGAGCTTGGCCTCCCCTGGGATTGCGCAATCCCATGTTAACTGCGCTGACTTCCATTCTGTGAATGCATCTTCCTGTCTCTAGATCATAAATTCAATTGTTCAAACAGTTATGAACTGATTTTCCACAATTTAATATATGTGGATTACGAATTGTGTTTTGGTCATCAAACTGTGTGCAGATAACATGTTTTCGTGGTGCTGGCCGATCATAAACAGCAAAGAACTGGTTGTAGGTGAGGCCGGCAGTTCCTTGACCGCTAGGCAGGGGGCGCTCAAGGGGCACCGCTCGTGATCCCCAAATAGTAGAGTCAAAACAAGTTATTGATGTTTTATTAGCGAGTTTTGCTAAACAAGTAAAGCACTAAAAAGACTCTAAACATACAGCTGGAACAGGACTGATCAGGGAAGGCTTTCCTCCCTGGCAGTGAGCTCCACTGAGACTGAGAGACTTTTAAAACTGAAGAAGATAAAGAGAACTTTTACCGGAAAATGATGATATTTTTGTTCAGAAAGAGCGCCACAGGGACTTAAATTATAAGTAGAGGTAAGACAGCGATACTTATTCATGTTTAGTTTTTGTGATAAAATGTGCGTAATGTGGGTTATAGTTTTAGAATGTGTTACAAATGCAGAAATCCATCATAACTCATAAACTGTTACCAATCAAATGACAATTTTTTTTCATCAAAGAACCAATATTTTTCCATGTATCTTGGTGAATTTATTTGGCTCAATCAGTCTCCTTCAGCACTTTGCAACGAGTCTACTCTGTAGAGTGTATATATTTGTAAATCTGACTCTGATGACGTCAGTGCCTCACCAGCTATGAACTCTACCGCACGTCACTGACTACAACCACCACCACCATATTTTACACCAGACACCGGAGCAGATGAAGGGCCTGCTGTTGGGAACATGTCAGTCAGTTTGACATATTTCGCAGCCTCCGTTTGAAGAACTCGTTTCTTTTTTTCGTGCAGTTTCTCTGCGCCTCCCTTGCGTTTCTTATCCATTACTACTGTGAACACCGCTGCACAAAGTTCCACATGGAGCGTGAAGGTGTTTTTCTACTTCATGATTGGCCTAGCCCTTTAGACTGTCAGGGATGATAACCAATGGGCTGCAGTAGCCTGTGGTAAGGGCCGGATGATCGGAACAGACTCTTGCGCTGCTGATATTTTTCTTCATGCATTATGCAAATATAACGAGGCAGATATATAAAATAATAATAATAATAATACATATTATTAATATACATGTCGGGTCTGCCGGCCCAAACAGCACGTCGGCCCACCGGGAAAATGCCCGGTACGCCCGATTACCAGTCCATGCCTGGGTGTAATGATCAGTTAATCAGTATTTGAGTAGACTTTTTACCAAATACTTTCTATCACTACACCGGCCATCCCACCATTATGAAAGAAGGGTGACATGGGCCGTAGCATGCGTCCATATTTTAATTTCTGAAAGGTGGCAACCCAACCCACAGAGTTTTCCCAAGTAAAAGTGATCATTCTCATGAAGTGTAAATTTCTTTTTAACTAATCGTTTTTCAACTGCTACTTTGTCTTTCATATATTTTTCGTATATATTCTGCTTCTCTTATCTGACAAATGTTGATATACAATATTATTTTACATTCTTTTTACTTTGCGGTATAAAACCTCGTTCTGTTACCTAGCAACACTATAAACAAACCCCTTTGTTTATTTCAGTTGATTTTAACTTATTTTCAAGAAAATATATGCTTGTAAGTACATCTGTTAACTTATTTTAGATTAAATGTAATAATTTAATTTATATTACTGTGATTTCTCAATACTGACCAACTGATATCAAAATACTTTTTTATTTTACAGACATTTTTTTTGACATGTTTTTTTCTTTTTTCTCTATTCAAGGAACTTTTGCTGGATCATATTTTTGATAGGCTCCGTGATCGTTTGGAGCATGTTCTGGAACGGATGCCCCTGGATCTGGATTTCCTAGACTTTATCTGCACTCAAGAATTAGTTTTTTTAAATGCCATGTCTTGGTTTAGTTCTGTTTTAGACCATTTTCATCCTTGTTTAGCTAGCTTAAGTGATTTTCCACAAACTAATTTAGTTGTGAGATTATTAAAATGTGAACATAAACGATCCCGTCTCACTGCCCCCTAGTGACTGAATTGAGAATTGTGCTTATTTCTTTTTTCCCCTTGTGAAGTTTACTTGTCTGCAAAGGCCACAAATAAAATACTTTATAAAACCAATACTTCTTAATTACTGATTACATTAAAACACTGTTTTGGGGAAATGTACATTAATAAACAAACTGGAATACTCAAACAACAAACTTTTATTGTGCTGTTTAAATTCTTAGCATCGTTTTTCTTACATTTGCAAGATACCTTAGCAAAACATGGGTTTTTAAAAAAACTCTTAAAAGCTACTAAATCCACAACATGGCATATAGTGGCAAGATGTTAGAACAGAATTAACTAAATAGGACAATAGAAAATCAGTGTACAAAACCATTACTAAGCCATACATAAAATAACAAAATACATAGTAACAAGCTCAGACAGTAAGTGATAGCAGTAATAGTAATAGCATCTTTATTGTCATTGAAACATACATTGAAACATACATAACAATGAAATGTGTTCTCTGCTTTTAACCCATCCCCTGGGGAGCAGTGGGCTGCCATGTGCGGCGCCCGGGGAGCAATCTGGGGTTAAGGGTCTTGCTCAGGGACCCAGAGTGCAGGCGCTGGGGATCAAACCGGGTACTTGCATCCTTCTCTGAGTGCAAGCGCACTGCTCTAACCACTAGGCCAACACTCTCCCGTTTGTTTGACAACCAAACAAACCTAAATTTGTTTGACCTGCAACCTTGACATTTTGGAATCTACACTTTTTTAAATAGCAACAATCCACATAACTCTTAGTATTGGGACATTTTATCTCCAACAAACCAAATTTTGGCCTCTCAGTCGGGTCAAAAACAACACCATCTGGAGAAGAGCCCAACCATGGAGCATCAGGGTGAATGATGAACCCACAGGGCCAAAAGTTGGTGTTTATGATCCTGCAGTATTCCTGGATAGCTGATGGTTCAAGTGCTAGGCCCCTTTTCATGGCGGCTGTGGCTGCTGTTGCCTTCTTGATGCGCTGCACTAAGCACAAAGCAGAAGTGGCTCATCTCACATGACATACTTCCCAGAACCGAGAAGTAGTAATACAGGGCCTCCTCTGCTCCCTGGTGGATTAAAGTAAAACTAAACTTCACAATAAAATGGCCTGAACAAATCTTCTTACTGAATATGATAAAAAATAAAAAGCAAACCATCATACAAATAACTTAAATATTTTCTATTTATGGCTCTAACACCACCGTTTCCTCTTTAAAAGCCACTGTCAAATGATGTGTTTCTCTGTTTATAACAGCCACCAAGAGACATCTCTCTACAATTAAACTGTCGCGCTGCACTAAAGGATCCTGTCTATTGCACAATACACCATTAATTCGAAAAGCTCTGAAATTATTCTTGCACCTTCTGCAAATGGTTGCCGTCGTAAAAATGGACAAGACATGGCTACGACAGACTTCCCATCTCCTCCGCTTATAAAGCTGCGATCTAATCCTGTTTACATGAAATAAACCTGCTCACGAGCAGGTTTAAACTGGCGCACATGTTGCTATGACAGCAAGTCCAGGATGAGTTTCGAAGAACCAAACGATCCAAGATCATGCCAAATCGTCAACAATCCAATCCAGCTAACTGAGTTAGCGACGTACGAAGAACGGATCCCTGGACTTTACCAAAGGCCGAATCAACTAAAGGGGCATCAGCACTGATTGCCATGGTAGTAATGATAGGTGCAAGGTCTGCTGAAAATCCTGATACACCTCTGCTACTCTGAGAACATCAGGGTCTGGTGTGTCTCCTCGCACGGCCTTGTAACGTTTGCTCCTTCAAAAAAACAAAACAAAAACAAGACATCCAATTAATACATGTTAGTCAAAATAAGTATTCAAAGAACATATTCAGTTACTTCAACCTTACATTTACAATAATTACCTTATACCATTTCCAACTGTGCGCTGCTGTTTTGGTGTTGCAGATATAAAAACCATGTCACGCACGCGGCCTGGTCTAACACCCTGTAAAACAATTAAATGAAATGCTTAAAAATAACATTGATGATAACACACAGAAAAGGTACAAACCCAGGGAAGCTCCTTCAACCTTCACAGAGTTCAGAGAGCACGTGTTCTTTTTTTAACACTTACGGTTTTTGTAAAAAGTTGGTTCAATAATGGATTGTGTTTGAATCCATTTATCTAAAAATAGGTCATTAAGCAACAACATAAAATGGCCAGGGCTGCACTTAAAATGTATATTTTGATTGTCATAATTGTTTAGCAAGCCGAAAAAAGACTGGAAGAAAGTGCAGGACAAAAATGTGCTTATTTTTTTAAAACCTTAGCCGATTTATGCTCACGTCTGTTATTAATAAAGATGAATGAATGCACTTTGGGTTGACATCCCAATTCTTTTTTTTTAATAACTATTTGCAAAGATACAAATGAAAGTTTGCAGTTGTCTACAGAGTAAGAACTATCTCTGCAGCACAATGCGCTTTTGGTGATCAGTGTTTTTAATCAATTTCAAGCTTTTTTATGCATCACAAAGCGTCTAAAACTACAACTTTGAGCAGGCTTATACGAACGAATGTGAAATCATCACGTCAGTGACTTTGGTGGGCACCATGCATATTTTTGATAAGTAATAGTACAATGAAGAAACTTTGTTTACAAAAATTAATGCTTCCCTGGCGTCATAACTTAAATAAGATGGACATTTCTGAACATATTTGCCAACCAAACGCACGCAACGTAAACAACAGACGTCGCTCACATAGAAACTGCACACCGCGGTGAAGTTGGTTTGATATTGAACATTCAAACTCCGCGGATTCAGCGGGATCTAGCTCACGGTTGATCCGGTTGAAGCACTCCGATTCCGGCCAGCGTCTCAACAAATCTTTGAACCAAGCACTCTTGAGAAACAAAAATCAATAAATTCCTTATCTTGTGACCAGCTAACACGAAACTAATATAAATTGATCCCGCTGAGTCCGCGGAGCTTGAATGTCCAATATCAAACCAACTTCACCGCGGTAAACTGCACTGTGTTCCAGTCTTTAAATGAAGTAAAAAGAAGCAAAAGAGCAGAATGAACAGGCCTAGGAATTGGCCTTAGCATTAACAGAGTCATATATATTTGAACTTACAATATAACAAAAATCTGCAGTCATAACAGACTAGCTTCTGGGGCTCTCGTGTAGCTAAGCTAATGCTAAAGTTAGCAACTTATATGTGCGCTACTACTCCAACACACAACAGCTATAAATACTTACAACTTACGCTGCACAGGAGCTACATAAGACCCCTAAAATATAGTCCTCTTTGCATAGAACAGATCATCATTTTATGTGATTACAGCCTACTCTGAGTTCATGAGGCTTATCATTTTTGCGCACCGATCTATAACAGACCGCCCTGACGCTCACTATCCCTGACGAGTCTTTGTTGGACACTGTGGTTAAAACATTAAAACAGAATCTGAAACAATGGCTTTGAAGTTATGTTAAAACAAATATATTATAAGTGAAAACGAGACAGTATATGTATGTACAGAATAAAAAACACTACCTAGGTAGTCAACATTGGCTCAGCAGTGACCGACTGGTACATTACTTACCTTCAAAGTTTTCAATGTAGTTCGACACGTAAAACTTGAAGTCTTTCTCTTTTTTACTCCGTAGAGCAGATGATAAGGTTCGTATAAACCGGAGGACGTGGTTAATTGTTATTTTTGGAAGGTCCTGCAGGCAGCGTGTAGAACGCCATTGCTTGCCGTGGGTGAACAGCCTAACCGGAAGTATGCTCCCTTACCCCTTTCAGTTAGCGGAAGTTGCGTAGCAACATCGTGCACATAGCCTATTGGACACCCATTGCTAATGTCTGTGACCTGAAGTAACCTTGGCCATTTTTACAGCGAATTTTTAGACGCTGAATTTGAGACAGCGAATTTTTAGACGGTGAATTTGAGACGGCGAATTTGAGCAAGTTGAATTGGAGGACAACGAAAATATTGCATTTGAATTTTGAAAAGTTGAAATTTTTTATATGCTGAATTTTTTAACACTGAAAATTTAAACTGTGAAAAATATGTATATTGAAAATTTGATCACTTTGAAATAGGAATGTGAATTTTTTTAATAACTGACAATTGCAACCATGTAAAAAAAATTACACCGAATTTTTTTTTACTGCAAAAATAATGACATTGAATGTTTTTTTAGGTTAAAAATATATTCTGAATTTATTTTAATACTGAAAAAGTAAGCACTAATATACAACATTCAAATTTCAGAGGTATTTTTTATTCAAATTCTGATGGCACATATTTACTTCCATAGAAGCTCCTCTAACATCTTTCCCCTGGTGCCACGGGCCAGGACAAACCCACCAGCATCTCTATGATGAGGCCGAAACAGCCTTGACAAGTGGGCCTGTGCGTTGTCAGTACGGGGCTGATAAACGGTGTGCCGAGGTGTAACAGCTTGGAAGTGAGAAGCTGGGGCAGGTGGGATATGACAAGATGGACCAGGCGTGGCTTGATTCAGCGGGTGGGGTGTTATAGGGTGATGCATGCTGCAGCCGTGATGAAGATGGCATTCGGGAGGAAAGTCTTTGGAAGACAGTGGGAGAAGGCTGGACTGCTGTTGTTGTAGCAGGTAAGCTGGACTGTGGTAGAGCAGATGGAGTGTGTTCCATTCTGTCCAGCAGCAGAGCCGTAGTGCGCTGCATTTGCCGAAGCAACTCTCGCATTTCTTCAGGACTGTTAAAAGGGAAGATAAAGATTAAGTAAATGGAGTAGTACATCTTAGAAAGCTGTCAACAATCTAGAAACTGTATATTTGTTACTTACACTTGTCTTTGACTTCCTCGGTCCATTTTGGCAATCTGTGACAAAAAGTCAAACCAGAATTAGCAGAATTCCACAGTGCAACATATTTAATAACATAAAGGACAAAATTATCCTGACCTCAACATTGTTTCTAGTCAAGGTAATAAATTATTTCACATGGGGTTTATCTATCACATGGGGTCTATCTATGTTCACTTTTTTCATTATGCATTATGCATTTTTTCATTATGCATTAGTTTTGATAAGCAGGGCCAACAATAACTGCCTTGGGTTGTGCACATGTTTTTAGATCTATTCCAACATCTTTAAAAATAAACATTAAGGGTGTAGTTACAGAAAAATAATTCAAATATTTGAAGCTCCGTGCATGTATAGATGTCCGTCTGACAATTTATGACTGCAACTGTAAAAGTTTACTCTCAATGCAAAGCACTTTTTATTCAGCACAATCATTGGAGCATGAGCTTTTTTTTATACAGAGTTAAATTGTGTAACAAAATTATAGATAAGTTAAATATGGCAGAATTGCATAAAAAATTATCGTAAAGCCAATATTTCAACACCTTAATCAACTCAAGAGTTGCGAAACGACAGCATTAATACTAACGTAATAATGTAAAGTCATTACTTTTTAAATGTAGCAACAAAATTGCACTTTAATTAACTTCCTTTTGTTTTCTGAATATTTTTTCTTATATAAACTCTTAAACAGCTTATAAAAATTTCAAATAAAGTAAGCGAGCAGGTTTGGATTATTTATCATACCATAACAAGTGTCATGATTTGAGTTTTTGTTATAGTTTATGTTGGTCTTTTTAATTAGTTCACTCTACTGTCTTAGTATTAGCTCTGGTTTTTATTATTTGCTTATGTTCTGTTTGGTCTTTATGTTGATTTTGGTTCTGGATTAGTCTAGTTTAATTTCTGCTTTGGTTTAGTAATTCTCTCCATGTAATCAATTCTGTCTTAGGTTTAGGTTATGTATTAGTTTTGGTTAATGGAATAGTTTGAGTTTTAATGTGGTTTGATTTTGTACTTTGTTTTATATTATCAGTTTCTTCTGGCCTGCTCTGATCAGTTATGTCACCAGCCTTTATTCAGTTCACCTGCCAGCATTCTTTTGTCTTGTCACTCCCCTTCACCAGTCACCATCCAATCAGCTTCAGTTTACTTCCAGCCATTTTGTCCCCCCTAATCAGCTCCACCCATTCTGGTAATTAGTCTCACTCTGTTCACCTGCTCACTCCCCTACTTATATCTGCCTCTGTCACCTGCACTCTGCCAGATCATTGTCTTTTGTCTTTTGGTGAGTCTAGTCCAGCATTCCCTGTTCTGTTCGTTTGCCTGTTGACCTGACCCAATTTGCGTTTTTGACTTCTGTGCCAGCCTGAGCCTGATCCTGATCCTGTTATCCTTGCCTGTTTTTTCCTGCCCGCCTGTGTACCGACTTGGAAATGTTATTTGACCACCGAGCCTGCATATTCCCTTTTGAGCTTCATTAAAGCCTTTTTGTTTGCACTTTTTCTTGTCTGGCTGAATACTGGGTCCATCCGTCTCTCGTTCGTGACAAACAAGTAAATATGTTTGCACTATTATCATCTTTTATTATTATTTTATTACTGCTGTTGTGTTTTGTAGATTGATGAAGAACGTTATGGGGTTGACTGGGAAGGACCAACCCCGCTGGACACAGACGACACTGTGATCGTTCCAGACACACCAGAAGTTATCAGAAGACAGGTTTCCATGTTCCTTGAGGAAAGAATTGACCCTCTGAGGGACAGTGACTGTTTTGGAATGGACATCTGTTTGGAGGCCTTGCAGTTGGCTAGGCAGACATTCCCAGATTTGTCATAACTTTTTTTTTCCGTGTAATATTTTTTTTATGAACCTAATATTGGAATTTCATTTTATTTTTAATTTTATTTTTGAAACTATATCCATTTTTTTACTTCAAAATTTGTTTGTGAAGACTCATCAACCCAGGTTCTAATCATCACAGTGAATTAGCGACTGGACTGTGTTGATACACGTTTTTGCTGCTTCTTACAGCTAAGCAGGTCACTCTCTTTTTGACTGCAAGAGCCACTTAATATGGTTTTATTTTTTATAAATGTTTGCTCACATTGTTCCAATTAAAAGATTTTGTGGATGGAAAATATTTGTCATTATTGCGGCCCATTACTAGATTTAACCCTTTTTATGAATTACTTCTGTTGTAATGCAACGGTTCTATTATTGAGGGGGGCAGCGCATACACCTCCTGTAGCAGCAGTGATGTTTAAGTAGTCCTCAATCTTGTTAAAAGCTTTGCTAACAAACATCACCTAACTGCTTGTGTATACATGCCGTGTATAAGTTGCAGCACCAAAACAGGTGACTTACCACACATTTGAATGTGATAAACGTGTCTGACATCAAGTTGTCTTTCTGTGTCTAAAGGTTGGATTTGAGCAGGCTATTGCCCAACAAAGTGAAATACAGAAGGACAAACAGCACCAACTCTTCAGAATACTTAATTTGGAGGGATGATATTGTGATTTATCATCTACTGTAAAGCAGAATCTCCATCTGTTATATCTTAATTTATAAAATTTCACAACACTTTTATAGAAAACTGATCAGCTTTCTTTTGAACATGGTGTGGTTGTGTCACAGGTCAGTGGATGGCTCCAGGTGACAGAGTTTGCATGGTGCACACAGTAAAACTGTACTAGATCTTATATTGTAACAGTGCTTTTGGCAGAATTTTAGCCCTGTTGTTGTACATTACAGAAATACTGTCCTTTTCCCTCCTCTGTAAACTTGATTTTTGTCAACAGTATTGCAGTCATCCATTTTCTTTCTCTTTTTCTGGAGTTGGGTCACGGAGGCAGCAGTCCGAGCAAGGATGTTGACTGTAAACAAAGGGGAAGATTTACTTTGTGCCAATCCTGACTTTGTGCTAAACCTAGAATGCTTTGTATGAAATCAGATGTTATTTATCCTAAAACTTTGTAGGGAGACCCCAGAGCCTCTGATTTAAAAAGGGTGGCATTTTGATCATTTTAAACATCAAAATACAATATTATTGTGGCCTATTATTTAAGTGAACGCTTTTTTTTTTTATAAATTATGGGTTGCATTTTGTTAGAGTCCTCCAAGGATAAGTATGTATTGTCAATTGATAATATAAATGATCTTGACAAAACTGCACTAAGTTAGCGTCCATTGGCTTTTTACACCCCCTAGTGTCTGAAAAAAGTTTTGGTTAAGCTACGATTAAACAACCCGGCGATCCAGACAGTAGATACCATGTAAAGCACTTTGAATCCTGCCAGTGCGAGCACACATTTATTCACGGGCCATAGGCGGAGCCCTTTGGTTTTATTTTAAAGTTTTAAGCCTATAAATGTACCTCTCCCCCCTCATTATTATCCCAAAGCTATTTGCGCCAGGCCCCCTCCTTCCTGCTTTGCTGTCCTAATTAATGCCTGAAGTAAATACCACGAGATTCGTGGAAATCTAAACATTTTAGAGCTATTGATAATGAAAAACCAACATTTTTGTATTTTTTTTAAACAAACACTTAGACAACAGAAAATAAAGTTCCACTGTTTGTAAGGGCGAGGGGAACAGGCAACAAAGACCAACGACAAAGACCAACGACAAGGACCAACGACATGAACCAACGACAAGGACCAACAGCTGAGAGCAATGACTAACCAATAACGGAAGCTACAGACGTGCAGACAATTACGTGAACCAACAACAGGTGGCAACATCATAAAACAACTGCAAGGTGTAGGTTAGTTTACTGCACACGAACTGGCTAGATCACAGTGACTTAACAACACAATAGCAGATAGACATGTGCATATATGCAACATAGACATGTGCAACCTAGACATATGCAACATCTACGTAGATATACATAACATAGACATGTGCAACATAGACATATGCAACATCTACATGTGCAACATAGACATATGCAACATAGACATATACAGCATAGACATGTGCAACATAGACATACACAACAAATACATGTGCAACAAATACATGTGCAACTTCTACATATGCAGACAACACATATGCAACAACAACACAACATCTAGACATATTACATCTGCTTATTTTTGGTACAAACGGAACCCCATACCGGAACGGTTAATTTCGTTCCTGTCAGCTGTTTGGAATGAGCGTTTTACTTAACGATGGATCGTAATTTACCTCTTATTTAAGATGTGTAGCTCTAGTGGAGACACCACTCTCTTTCCATTCAGTCAGCGAATGTGTGATGTGATGTCACACAGAAAGTGAACCTCAGCCGTCATGGTAACGTGCGCAGGAAAATAATTACTTTTTTTTTTAGTTAATTAGGCAACGAACACTTTGAGGAACGAAATAAAACCGGTATTAACCGGTTACCATTATTTTTAAATAAGTGTTCCAGTTCCAGAACATTCAATTTTATTCATTCAATTTTATTTATATAGCGCCAAATCATGAAACATGTCATCTCAAGGCACTTTACAAAATCAAGTTCAATCATATTATACAGATTGGGTCAGATTATACAGATTGGTCAAAATGTCCTATATAAGGAAACCAGTTGATTGCATCAAAGTCCCGACAAGCAGCATTCACTCCTGGGGAACCGTAGAGCCACAGGGAGAGTCGTCTGCATTGTACATGGCTTTGCTGCAATCCCTCATACTGAGCAAGCATGAAGCGACAGTGGGAAGAAAAACCACCCATTAACGGGAAACAAAAACCTCCGGCAGAACCGGGCTCAGTATGAACGGCCATCTGCCTCGACCGACTGGGGTTACAGAAGACAGAGCAGAGACACAACAAGAGAGACAAAAAAACATAAAAAAACTAGAAAAGGCTGTTCCTGCGAAACAGCAGTGAGAATGCTTTACTGCAGAATGATTTGAGCAAAAGATGCAGAAGATTCCTGCAGAAGTGAAAAACTAGCTAAAGTGAAATAAAAGAACCAATTTTACCATGAAAAACAGCTGAAGGATTAGAAAAATGGTATGAAAAAACTGAACTAGTTGAAGTTAGTTGAAAGATATTTGAAAGTTAGTATTAGTAGTAGTACTATAAGTAGTAGTTGTAGTATCAGTATTAGTAGTAGCAGTAGTATTAGTAGTAGTAGTAGTAGTAGTAGTAACAGTAGTACTATCAGTAGTAATGAAAAACAGCTGAAGGATTCGAAGAATGTTATGAAAAAACTAAAGAAGTTGAAGATAGTTGAAGGATATTTGAAAGTTAGTATCAGTAGTAGTACTATAAGTAGTAGTAGTAGTAGTAGTAGCAGTATTAGTAGTAGCAGTAGTATCAGTAGTAGTATTGGTATCAGTAGTAGTAGTAGTAGTAGTAGTATCAGTAGTACTATCAGTAGTAATGAAAAACAACTGAAGGATTAGAAGAATGTTATGAAAAAACTGAAGTTGAAGATAGTTGAAGGATATTTGAAAGTTAGTATTAGTAGTAGTACTATCAGTAGTAGTAGTTGTAGTATCAGTAGTAGTATCAGTAGTAGTAGTAGTAGCAGCAGTAGTATCATTAGTAGTAGTAGTATCAGTAGTAGTATCAGGAGTATCGGTTTTTAAAGAATTTGAAGGAATTTGAAAAAATTGAAGAATTTGAAGGAATTTGTAGTAGTAGTAGTAGTAGTAGTATCAGTAGTAGTAGTACTAGTTGTATCATCAGTAGTAGTAGTAGTAGTAGTAGTATCAGCAGTAGTAGTAGTAGTAGTAGTATCAGTAGTAGTAGTAGAAGTAGTATCAGTAGTAGTAGTAGTAGTACTATCAGCAGTAGTAGTAGTATCAGTATTGGTAGCATTAGTAGTATTAATGGTAGTAGTAGTATTAGTAGTAGTAGTAGTAGTTGTATCAGTAGTAGTAGTAGTAGTATCAGTAGTAGTAGTAGTAGTAGTATCAGTAGTAGCAGTAGTAGTAGTATCAGTAGTAGTAGCAGTAGTAGCAGTATCAGTAGTAGTAGTAGTAGTAGTAGTAGTATCAGTGGTAGTAGTAGTAGTAGTAGTAGTATCAGTAGTAGTAGCAGTAGTATCAGTAGTAGTAGTGGTAGTAGTAGTACTATTAGTAGTAGTAGTATCGGTGGTAGTAGTAGCAGTAGTAGTATCAGTAGTATCAGTAGTAGTAGCAGTAGTATCAGTAGTAGTAGCAGTAGTAGTAGCAGTAGTATCAGTAGTAGTAGCAGTAGTAGTAGTAGTAGTATCAGTAGTAGTAGTAGTAGTAGTAGTAGTATCAGTAGTAATGAAAAACAGCTGAAGGATTCAAAGAATGTTATGAAAAAACTGAAGAAGTTGAAGATAGTTGAAGGATATTTGAAAGTTAGTATTAGTAGTAGTACTATAAGTAGTAGTAGTAGTATTAGTAGTAGCAGTATTAGTAGTAGCAGTAGTATCAGTAGTACTATCAGTAGTAATGAAAAACAGCTGAAGGATTCGAAGAATGTTATGAAAAAACTGAAG
Organism: Fundulus diaphanus; assembly: GCA_037039145.1. Classification (NCBI taxonomy): domain Eukaryota; kingdom Metazoa; phylum Chordata; class Actinopteri; order Cyprinodontiformes; family Fundulidae; genus Fundulus; species Fundulus diaphanus. The sequence goes on from CM073134.1 coordinate 54,988,386, forward strand.
AAGTTGAAGATAGTTGAAGGATATTTGAAAGTTAGTACTAGTAGTAGTACTATAAATAGTAGTAGTAGTAGCAGTATTAGTAGTAGCAGTAGTTTCAGTAGTAGTATTGGTATCAGTAGTAGTAGTAGTAGTAGTATCAGTAGTACTATCAGTAGTAATGAAAAACAACTTAAGGATTAGAAGAATGTTATGAAAAAACTGAAGTTGAAGATAGTTGAAGGATATTTGAAAGTTAGTATTAGTAGTAGTACTATCAGTAGTAGTACTTGTAGTATCAGTAGTAGTAGTAGTAGCAGCAGTAGTATTAGTAGTAGTAGTATCAGTAGTAGTATCAGGAGTATCAGTTTTTAAAGAATTTAAAGGAATTTGAAGAATTTGAAAAAAATGAAGAATTTGAGGGAATTTGTAGTAGTAGTAGTATCAGTAGTGGTAGTACTAGTTGTATCAGTAGTAGTAGTAGTAGTAGTAGTAGTAGTATCAGCAGTAGTAGTAGTATCAGTAGTAGTAGTACTATCAGCAGTAGTAGTAGTAGTAGTAGTAGTAGCAGTAGTAGCAGTAGTAGTAGTAGTAGTAGTAGTAGCAGTAGTAGCAGTAGTAGTAGTAGTAGTAGTAGCAGTAGTAGTAGTAGTAGTACTATCAGCAGTAGTAGTAGTAGTAGTAGTAGTAGTAGTAGTACTATCAGCAGTAGTAGTAGTAGTAGTAGTACTATCAGCAGTAGTAGTAGTAGTAGTAGCAGTAGTAGCAGTAGTAGTAGTACTAGTAGTAGTAGTAGTAGCAGTAGTATCAGTAGTAGTAGTAGTATCAGTAGTAGTAGTAGTATCAGTAGTAGTAGTAGTAGCAGTAGTAGTAGTAGTTGTATCAGTAGTAGTAATATCAGTAGTAGTAGTAGTAGTAGTAGTAGCAGTAGTAGTAGTAGTAGTTATAGTAGTAGTAATAGTAGTAGTATCATTAGTAGTAGTAGTTGTATCAGTAGTAGTAGTAGCAGTAGTAGTAGTAGTAGTAGTAGTAGTAGCACTAGTATCAGTAGTAGTAGTAGCAGTAGTAGTAGTAGTATCAATAGTATCAGTAGTAGTAGCAGTAGTAGTAGTAGTATCAGTAGTAGTAGTAGTAGTATCAGTAGTAGTAGTAGTAGCAGTAGTAGTAGTAGTAGCAGTAGTAGTAGCAGTAGTATCAGTAGTAGTAGCAGTAGTAGTAGTAGTAGTAGTAGCAGTAGTAGTAGTAGTAGCAGTAGTAGTAGTAGTATCAGTAGTAGTAGCAGTAGTATCAGTAGTAGTAGCAGTAGTAGTAGTAGCAGTAGTAGTAGTAGTATCAGTAGTAGTAGTAGCAGTAGTAGTAGTAGCAGTAGTAGTAGTAGTATCAGTAGTAGCAGTAGTAGTAGTGGTAGTAGTAGTAGTAGCAGTAGTATCAGTAGTAGCAGTAGTAGTAGTGGTAGTAGTAGTATCAGTAGTAGCAGTAGTAGTAGTGGTAGTAGTAGTATCAGTAGTAGCAGTAGTAGTAGTAGCAGTAGTAGTAGTAGTATCAGTAGTATCAGTAGTAGTAGCAGTAGTAGTAGTAGCAGTAGTAGTAGTAGTATCAGTAGTAGCAGTAGTAGTAGTGGTAGTAGTAGTAGTAGCAGTAGTATCAGTAGTAGCAGTAGTAGTAGTGGTAGTAGTAGTATCAGTAGTAGCAGTAGTAGTAGTGGTAGTAGTAACATTATCAGTAGTAGTAGTAGTATCAGTAGTAGTTGTAGTAGTAGTAGCAGTAGTAGTAGTAGCAGTAGTAGTATCAGTAGTAGTAGTATCAGTAGTTGTATCAGTAGTAGTAGTAGTAGTAGTAGTAACTATGTGAAATCCAAAAAGTGACAGAAAAATGACACATGCCTTATAATCACTGGAAAATTAAAAAATATTAAGAGGACGTGACTGTGCGAATTTCAGATTCCTACATTAATCACAGCCACTGCAGCGGATGTCGAAAGTTGCCATTCTATCTCTATGGAGCCTGTCCCTCTGGCCCTCAGAGTTCCGTCGTCATGGAAACTCGCTCACACCTGCAGCGGGCCAGTCTACAGAAGAGCAGAGACTTTGCATTTTAAAATAAGTCCCATTGGATTATAATGGAGAACTTTGCCTCACACAACACTTTATATCTCCTGATCCGTAAATGGTAGAGACGTAATTTTTTCAGCGTTTATTTCGTAACGGATAGGGGAAGAAGATAAGCTATCGGATTTTGCTGGAAAAAGTTTAATAAAGGCGTAAAAAATTATGATATAAAGGGGATTTTTAGCGAATTTCAGAAATCCTCTAAAAAGGTTCCCGAACAAATCGCTGTAGCTGAAAAAGTATAAGAGATATCAAAATAATTCTTTCACTGTGAGTATCAGCAGGCTTTTGAGGACTATGGAGCCCATTTTTATGTTTGTACAAAAATCGGTGTAGGCACAGCAACGATGTAAAAAAGTGGATGATGTGGAAGAATGAAGCTCCAAAGCGTTTTCGGGATGTTGCACATTCGCTACTCCCGAACAAATTGTTCCTGCGGCAAAACCGTAACAGCTATTGACAAAATTCTTTTTTTATGAGTGCCAGAAGGGTCTGGACATGAATGTGTGAAAGTCTCATGTCTGTACATCAAACGGTTTAGGAGTAACGACGATGTAGAAAAGTGTCTCATTTGGCGGGATGGAAGTTTGATCCTGTTTTAGCATTTTTCCAATACGCTACTCCCGAACAAATTGTTCCTGCGGCAAAACCGTAACATTTATCGACAAAATTCCTTTTATGTGAGCGCAAGACAGGTCTGGACATGAATGTGTGAAAGTCTCATGCCTGTACATAAAACGGTTTAGGAGTAGCGACGATGTGAAAACATGTGTCGCTTGGGCATGTCAGGTGTGATTTTTCACCACTCCTCATTAGATAATCAATGGAGAGCTTTTAGGTTTCATGATGCTCTGGAGTGATTTGCGAAAAATCTATAAATCCCACACCAATGATGGTTACATTTCCAGAATCCAGACAAAAATTCCTACGTTTTGATGTATAATTTATCTGAATAGAGTGAAAATTGAGTGAGTAGGAAGAAGTTATTCAGAGAAGGAAAATCTATAGAATCTATAGAATCTATTTACGTATTTAATTTGTCTATTTTTTGCCAACCCTCTCTCCTGGCTTTAGCAGACTTTGAGGTGTTACCTGTCTTTTTAATTAATGACTCAAATTCAGCATAACCTTCCATTAAAAGCTCGTGTTCTGCTTGGGAGAAAAACTGTGGGCGTTCTTTGGCCATGCTGAACAGCCAGTAGCAGCGTTGCTGATCATTGTTTCTACTATCGATACATTTACCCTTTTAAACAAACACATGAATGCGCAGTTGTCTCAGATAACTCAATCCAGTGATACTAATCATAAACAACAGGTGTGTTCGAAGAACCCAATTAGCCGGATCAGGATTTGCCGGATGAAATCATCTTGGATGTGTCATTTGATCTCGGATGTTTTAAGCAACGTACGAAGAACGGACCCCAGTAGTGTATACATATACTCTTAATATACTACTTTTGTGTTTTCACCAGAGCATCAACCGATTGTCCCCAAGACAGCAACAAGGACCCTACTGCAGACCAAACTCCCACCACAGAGCCTTTTGAATCTACCCATGAGGAACCTGGAAATGATGTCCAGCCTGTTCTCCATGAGGATGATCCAGCAACTCCACCATGCAGCACTGAAACCTGTGGTAAACGCATCCAATCTCTTGAGCAAGAATGCCAAGCTTTAAGGACTGAGAATATGTTGTTGAAAGAAAAAATTAATAGGACTACACTGAATGAGAGGAGCTTGCATAACGATGATAAAAGAGTTAATACTCTCACTGGTTTATCAACATATTTAATTCTCATGACAATTTTTCATATTGTGGCTCCTTTTCTCAAACTTAAATCTGGTTTAACATGTTTTCAGCAGTACATGTTAACTTTATTAAAGCTCAGAATGAACTTGTCCTTTGAATTTTTGGCTTTTTATTTTGGCATTGACTCAACCACTGTTTCAAAGCTCTTCAAATATTGTATTAGTGTGATGCATTGTAGATTGGTGCCAAGTCTTGTGTTGTGGCCTGACAGAGAATACTTAAGAAAATCTCTTCCATATACATTTCGAAACAGTAGCTTTGAAAAGACAGTTTGCATAATAGATTGTTTTGAAATATTTCTAGAGAAACCCAGTAGATTGCTAGCCAGTGCTCAGTGTTACTCATCATACAAATCACACCACACAATCAAATATTTAATTGCAATTTGCCCTCAAGGTTCCATTTATTTCATTTCCACTGGATGGGGAGGTCGCACAAGTGATAAGTTCATCACAGAACAAAGTAACTTTTTATCTTATTTGCACCCAGGGGACGTAGTTTTAGCAGACAGAGGTTTCCTGGTTAAAGAGTCCATTCAGAGATGCCAAGCTGAATTAAAGATTCCAGCATTTACTCGGGGAAAGAAACAATTAGATCCATTTGATTTGGAGAACACCAGATGTCTAGCCTCTCTTAGGATACATATTGAAAGAGTAATAGGAGTTCTACGTCAAAAATACACTGTCTTGCAAAGCACTGTCCCTATAAGTTTCACAGACATAGACAGAGAAAATGATGTGACCTACCTTGACAAGATTGTGAGCATATGTTGTGCACTTACAAATGTGTCTGAATCTGTGGTGCCCTTCCAGTGATGGGGATGTACAGTAAAATGATGTGACTGGCTACAGATGTGCTCAACCAGCAAATAAACCTTTGTGACTCTCACTTCTTGCTTACTTGTTGTGACATTACTTTTCATCATTTTGATCACTCACTATTTTGATGCGATCACATTCTGTTTCTCTTTACAGATCAAGTTTTACATCCACCCATTCTAACTGAGTTTCCACTCAACCAGATATTTGTTCTGGTGTGTTTGATATGAATGACCTACCTGTGTTTCATATCCCTGATTGCTACAGATACTTAATACTAATGATGGGGAAGAGAACAATACTGGTTTAACAACTGTTTATTCAGAAATAAGAGTACAGTATCAGCTACTACTATTTACACATTTCACAGGTTTTTTTGTTTTTTGGGCATTGATTACTTTTCGGCAGCTGGGACATACCCACTGTTTTGGGACCCTTTTCATGGGAAGGCAGGTTTGGTGAAACGTTTTAACTGAACAAAAACCCGATGCACAGACCAACATGTTCCCTGCTTCTGGCTCACGGCAGTAGCACCACTGTTGTTGACTATGATCAGCTGCTGCTGCTGGTTTTGGCGCAGAAAAGTACTTGGCTAGCAGCTCTGGAATGATACATTTCTTAAAGAAGTCACGGGCACATTCCAATTCTTTGTGAAAGAAATGCACATCAGGTGTGATGCGTTCAACAAATGGTGAAGTGCTTCCCCTTAAAGTCCACAGAATGAAATCACAATATGGTTTGTCAGTAACAAATAGCTGCATCTGCACTTGATGATAGTATGCATGGTCCCGCTTCAGTCTAATTTTTTCTTGCGCATCTTTTTCAAGGCAAAAGTGAGCAACAGAATCTACTGCCTCATTAACAGAAAGGTCCTTTACAGAAAATGGGCACTTAATTTCTATGACACCTGAACCACAGCAACTGCAGGAAACATATCCATCAGGTGAGGCCCCAATAAATGGGTGCAGGGGTGAAGTCCTGAATCCAGCTGTTTCTACCATGACATCCGTGTGTGAGAGGCGATGCTGCATTTCATAGTATTTTCTTGCCAATTCCTCGTGCTGGCATCCCCATCTGAAAAAAAAAAAACATTAGTTTTGGACAATATTAATGCCACCCCACATTTGTACCTCCCTGCACTTTCAAAAGGATACTACTTGGTTTTACACTCCAGCTTTTTTAGAATAGCACTTCCTGGATTTACCCTCCCTGTTATTTTACATACATCACATTCACTTGACCATCTGGAAATTAAAGTTTTACACATAGGAGCAGATACACACTGCATGCCCTATTTTATCCTAACCCTTCTATGCTCTTGAATACCTGGTAGCCTCACTGGTGAAACTATGGGACTTTGGGTAGCATATTTGTCTTATCAGAGACACTGCAGGCTTTCTGACATCTGTCTTTGTGGCTGCTCTGAAGGTAGATCCTGTTACCCTACCACTCCTTTGCTCAAACCAGATTTTGGACTTGGACTGGGCTCTGGTCTCCTCCTCTACAATATCACTCTGAAAACATGACGATCAAAACTGTTACACATAACATTTTAAGTTGGCACAGACTGTACACATGCAGTCAGTGTCCGAAATTAACTTCCTGATTCACCGGCCAAGTTGGCCGGTAGATGTAAAAATCAACCGGCCAGGCATATTTTTTACCGGCCAAAATATTAATCCTGACCAGACCTCAATTTTTATCAAAAATTAAGAGTGAGATTATGTTAATTTTCGGGGGGCGTGGTTGGGGGCGTGGCTGTCTCGACCCTGGAAGAGAAATCTTTGTTTCCTGACTTTAATAAGAAAATATTGTAGTTGATTATAAAAGGCACAATAAGAATTATCATTATTCTATCCGTGTTGGTCTAATTTGTGAATGAGGCAGAGTTTCATCAAGCCTATACAGTCCAACATTTTTCTCTCAGCTGCCACACTTAAAGCACGCAGGGGTTCACGCTGCGTCTTTACGCTGATCCAGCTGCTGGATTTTACCCTCGTGCGCTACGCGCGACGGATAAACAGTGGGGGAAATGCATAAATAAAGACTGTAAAGGCCTCCTTTAGAGGGAAGAGAATGAATAATGGGTCTGAGCTGAAGCCCCTGATTCCTTAAAAAGTCCACACCTATATTACATGTAACGTAATTTTGCGCACCTGAATTCAAGCGCAAGGCAGCAGCCCACCGAAGCACCACTGGTTCTGTGTCGTTAAAAACAAAAGAGCATTAAACATAGCTACTGACTCTCCTACTGATTTTAATTGGGACATTTTGGTACGAGTTGAAGGACATTAAATGCAGTGATTCACGTTTTGAAGGCTGGTCGCTGACAAAGGCACCTGGCTCCGAGGGAAGGGAGGAGAGAGGCGCTGTAACTGCGCCTCTCTCCTCCCTTCCCTCGGAGCGCACGTAGTTAAATGCAGAATTAATAAAAACGAAACTTATAAACAGACTAATGGGCATAGACTGTATCTGGTTAGCAGGTCTGTTTTCTGATCCAGCAGCCATGACTGGTTTTGAATGAAGGCTTTATCTGGGAGCCGCTCTCCCAAGAAATAAGATGTGAAAGAAGCTGAACCAGCTCCGCAGAAGGCGGGTCTAGACTGAGCTCTGTGAACGGATCATCCGCAGCCCAGATGGGTTTTGTTATTTTTTTTTTATTTTTTATTTATTTGGTACAAAGATTTACTCGCCATGTGGCAGCTAGCCCTCTGAAATTCACTCGCCAAACGGGAAATTTACTCGCATTTGGCGAGTGGCGAGTGTTAATTTCGGACCCTGCATGCAGTACATGATAGCTTTTAGATTTCAGTTATTAGCTCCTGTTATTTTAAACAAAATAAATATGTTCTGTACCTGTTCTTTGGTCACAGCTATGTCTACAAATAGTGTTTCTGCTCGATCTTGTAACTCTGCCAGGTTGAGGTCTCTTGCCTGCTTGTCATACAGGTTGGTGAGGGGTTCTGGTAGATCCAGCATGACAGCCTTTGGCACATAGGATGCTGCATACTCTTTGACAACAGACAGGACTGCTGGTTTGATGATCTGGTCCTCTTGTGTGCGGCATTGGGAGAGGTTGTTGTAAAGTTTGGCTTGCTCAGCTGTGGTCAGAGGTGGGAAAGCTGGGGGGGCAGAATGACCTTTTGAAGATTGTCCTTTTTTATATTGTTGAGAGTTGTTAAAAATTATGTCCTTGCCCTGCTGATACTCCACTTTCTTTACAGAGTCCTCACTTGGGGTGGCCCATTTGCACTTCTTAGATGTTACAGCTATCGCTTCATTTCTGCCACTGTTATGCTGCCATATGCTGAACAACACAGCTGACACATGGGAACAGCTCTCACCAAGTCCAGCTGTGCAATTGCAGTGGGCTCCCAAGACAACCCCATCATTCTTCACCACCATCCATGGCTTTAACTGCGGGTCATTAAGCCTTTGGGAATGATTAACCTATAAGTTACATGAAATAAAAAATGTCAGCTACCTTGGTTGAGAACATCAAAGATACAAACTAGCTTCAGATAGCCAGACGCACCACGGATAGCTAGCCAAGCTAACATAAACAAACAACCCGGTGTTGTGCGCAATTCTGTTCCCCCGTGAAAATCTGTTCTCCCTGTGTCGGGAGCGCACTTTACAGCCGTTTTCACGGCGCTTCTAATTGATTTCTCGTATGATCATGTCAAGGTTGTAACATTCAGTTTATTCGGCAGCTGTTTACAAAATTGTAAAATAGTTGTTTCACCGAGAAACCCATATGTGCCCTAGGGGGTACGCGACGTCATGACAGGGGGTACGGGAAAACATTTTGGAAAAAAAATAAAAATGCAGGAAAAAAAAAATCAAATGCCGTACAATAGTGGCCTCGTACGCGAAGCAGCAACCTTAAATTCAATGAATAGCACGAGCTCGAGTAGGGCTCGGGCTTGACACTGATAAAGTTGGTTAGAGGCGAGCTGTGACGTCCCCGGAGAAGGACAGGAGGAGCCGCAGGGTTTCTGCTGGCGCAGAGGGAGAGGAGTGCCGTCATCAGCGGGCGGTGGAGGGGGTGTGGTTCCTCCGCTGATCGCAGCCGGCGGGGTCCAGCCGCTGTGGAGAGGCTCCGTCATCGTAGCCGCGGAGGTCATTATGCGGCCGGGAGGTGAAAAGGAGCCGAGCGCCTCAGCGCACGGAGGAGCTGCGCGCAGCGGAGTGTGCGGCTGGCGGGGAGAGCCCTCCAGGTCCTCCTCGGTCTTCACAGCCTGGTCCAAGAAATTAATGCCATTCGCCACTACATATTTATGTGAGAGAGGATTTTCATGTCTGACCAGCCTGAAAACTAAATACCGACACAGACTATGTGTGGAAGACGATTTAAGACTGAAACTGTCGCCAATTCGGCCAGACATACAGGGGTTATGCGCGTCCTCTCAAGCACACCCCTCACATTAGAGACTGCGGTGAAGTTAGTTTGATATTGGACATTGGACATTCAAGCTCCGCGGAGTCAGCGGGATCCAGCTCACGGTTGATCCGGTTGAAGGACTCCGTTTTCGGCCAGCGTCTCTCAGCTGCTCCCTCCTCCCACACGCGGTGGTGCAGTTAGGGACCGTCAAAAAAGTTTTGAACCAAGCACTCTTGAGAAATAAAAATCAATAAATTCCTTATCTAGTGACTAGCTAAGACAAAACTAATAGTAAATCATGCCAATAAATAACATCTGTAAGGCACACTAATTTTTATTCCTTTGTCTATTTTTAAAGAATTGTTATTATAGCAAAATGTGATATTTCTTCAATAGCTTCCAGGTTATGTGACCCACTGACTCCAAATCTGTGTCAAATTGTTCTACTATTTTACCTTGATGGGGCACACTCATTTATATCCCATTTTAAGCTTTTTTCTATTTTTAAAGAATTTTTATTATAAAAATAATTGATATTTCTTCAATAGCTTCCAGGTCCGCAGTTTTGGCTGTATTCTGAACAGGCTCGTTATAGTCTTTGTTCTTGTTTGTTACATGTTATTATGTTATGCCCTTTTATAGTGCAGATGTATTTAGTATCTGCAGTCAAGTTAATAAAACTCTGATCCCTATGTTGAATGTTTCTTTTTTTTTTGGGGGGGGGGGGGGGGTACGCGGATGGAGATGAAATGCTCCAAGGTGTACGCGATGCAAAAAGTTTGGGGAAGCACTGCTGTATAGCATTCTCACTTGATAATAACGTTTCCGGTTTCGTTTCTGTTCCCTGTAAAATACAAAAAGTTCCCGGTTTTCGTTTTCGTTCCTTGAACCGGTTCAAAGCCCTGGTCTTGTACTCCCGCCTCTGCCTGAGGCTTATGGAAATACTGAGGCAACCAAATGGGTGGTCCTTCCTTCACCTAAAATGAGACCGGTAAGGTGGTGGGTCTACCTGGGTGACAGCAAAGCCCACAACAGAGGTGGTGCAGTCCGACACCATTTCAGACGAAGGAGTCACATTCAGAGTGGAATATATGGCTCTTGTGTCCACCAGAAAAGTTGAAGAGTCTCTTCACTGTCCTGAATTGACAACATGGGGTCTGCCATTGCCCTGTTGTCCTTCGCCTCTCTGTAGGGTGTGTCATTATGCCACTGGTTGGGATCCTCCCAGTGTCCCTGTGGGTACTGACCACCTGGAGCCATCCCTACGTTTGGTGGGTTTTTAATTATCTTTCTTTGTATCTTTTGCTTTTTGTCTGGCCTCTGACAGTTGCAGCTTCAACAGCTTGTTCTGCAGCTCCTCATGTGTTAGATTCATTAATCCTTTACCATTTTATATACTTATAGTCTTGTTGCTCTCTGCTTCGGTACATGTTTGTGTGGAGATAAAATGTGCACATTTGACCCTTGGGGAGAGGAGATGGCTCATATGCTAGCTAGAACCGGTTTGACTGATTATGATTCGAAATCTGTGGAAAGGAAGCCCAGATAAGGAGTTGACTGTCTCTTATCTGAAATGCAATGTCTTGTGACAATGTAACCACATCCTGCTCACATGAAATAAAAAGGCCTGCAAGGAGACGTACCGATGGAGTTGAGCAGAGAAACCTTGGAGAGACACCTTGGTGTTCTGTTAGACTTCTAACGGCTCTCTCTCTCTCCCCTTTTGCAAAAGCCTAAACTTACACTGTCTGCCTGGTCTTTCTCTTTATAGGTTAGGAGATTAAAATAAACCTATCATCATGCTCCACCTTGAGCTCTGGTGAGGTGATGAATATAATCTTTTCCCATTTAAGATGTTCACAACCTTCAACAAAAGTAATTTCAGGATTTTCTGTTATTTTGTCTCTTACTATGCATGGTACACCATTTAAGACAGTTGTTCAGAATAATTGTCTAAGACAGCGGTTACCAAACTATTTTAGCCACTCACCCCCTTCTGTGTCCCAACCGGGTTGATGCACCCTCAATCTTCAAAAAAAATAAAATAAAATGCAACAAGCTTTTTTCATATTAAATGCGGCATGTTTAATCATGCTCAAATGAACAGAACACACATAACGAAAAAAATAAAGAAACTTGCAGTTACAATAATCATCATAACAAAGGTTATGGAAATAAAATTAGAACATAATTTGAATTGAACACACAGCATCCACAACAGGATCCTGAGTATTTTCAGGTGCATTGGTGACTCAGCCTGGAGTGAGAGAAAACACTTTGGTAGAGTGGCACAGAGTAACAATAACAGAGCGCCGGTCTCAATAAAGTTATTAATAAGAGAAATAAAAAGTTATTTCCTGATTATTTCATCGCAGTTACATTCAGCAGGTAAACACGCCCATGGTAACACACCTCAGCTCCCCGCAGCACCCACCACCAGTTGCTGGTTTCCCTGTTCCGGACTGAATATGTGCTAATACAGCATCTTTAAAATGAACTGCACTTATCTGAATCACAATGAAAAGTATTACAGCTATGTGCGTGAGCATAGTCAAGAAACCACTTCTACCACTAACTTTCCCACCGGCACCCACTGAAATTTAGGTACTGCTGCTTCATTTAACAGGGGAAACTTTTCTCTTATTGCCTGTCCAAGGGCACTAAGCACAGAGGTTAGTCTGGTTTCATCAGAGTATGTAAACGTTTTGGCTGCTGTCGTTCTAGTGACACATCTTCCCACAATGACCCTAAAGTCTCCCAGAGCTAATTACCCTGTTTACACTACCCGTTTTTAACCGTGCCGAGACAAGTCCAAGCTCGGTAACCGAGATAACTATCGAGTGTGAATGGAACGCAAACTGAACTGAACCGAGCCAGACACAACCGGACCGTGCTAAATGCAGACCAGTTCCATGGGTGGGCTCGGCCTGGTTTTTCCCTGGTCTGGTTCTCTAATAACAAAGAGCGCATGAGCAGACCACGTCATCTCCTTACAGGCAGCTGACATTTCAGACATTCATAAAAATACTAGCTTCCCTACCGTGACACACGGTTTCCAGTGATGATTCTGCTTAGCATGTGATGAACCTCAGCGTCTGTCGTTGTTTCTTGCGTCTGTAAATCCTTATTAGACGTTCGTTTGTCTTATCCACTTCCCAAAAGCCGACTGTCAAGTAAATTCACCAAAAGTTGCCGTCTTCGCCTGACTCTCCGCAAACAACGAAATATCACAATTATAACCAACAGGGACGTGCAGAGGGGGGGGGGAGGGGGCTTGAGCACCTGCCCCTTGATGCCCCTTGCCCTATTGTCAGTGTTTTTTTTTATGTGTGCAGATTTGTTGGTGTGTGTGTGCATGTCCAAAATAATAATAATTTAGATCTACCGTGCCACGGTAACCGTGGCCAGTTACATGATCCACATAACGTGCCCTCCTCCCTCTGCCCTACTTTTCCTCTCGCAGCTCGCGCTGCCTCCCTCTGCCCGGTCTGTCCTGCCCCTTTAAATCTGCAGCACACGTGATTGTGCTCTGTGCTGTTTAACTCCACTGTCATTGGTTATAGACCAATTCACGTGTGACGTCACGAGCTACATCCGCGCTACATCCAGGTCCCGCTGGTAGGCACCATGACAAAACGGGTGAATTAGAGCGTGCTTTTAGTTAGTTTATTTTTGGGATCTAAACAACGCCTACGACTTGTTGTGCTCCCGGTTGCACACAGAGACATTCCAAATCTTCAGATGTACGTTTCTTTCGTTTACGGAAGGACGAAGAAAGAAGAAAGAAATGGATATTTTCAATGAAAAGGATGCAGGCAGACAATCCCAGTCGACTGTGGCAGCCATCATACCACGACAGAATATGCAGTCTGCACTTCATCTCCGGTAAATACAACTTAATTTTGCACTGGTCATTGTTCTACTTAAATAATTATATACATAAAAAATTAGGATATATACTTAAGTCAAGACGTAAACGTTTGTTTCGTAATAATATACGTACATATACAATGTATGCAAACCCTCTGGCATGAGTCTGTGAAAAGGATTAATAAGACAAAAACACCAAAATAATCCTTTGTGAACAATGTTTTTTTTTAACCTACCGGTGGTGGTTAGGTTTGGTGAGGCACTGTCTGTGTCTGCTTTAAATTCCGCCTTCCCTCTTTCTGAATGGCTGTTTTCTAGTGCGTGCGCATGCTTGCTTGGAGCGCGAGAGATTTAAGTTTTGATTCATACTGGGATACTGCCGTTACCACAATTAATACTAGACTACGAAACCGGTCCCAGTTAAGAAACTAAATATTATCTGCACTAAAATAGGTGAAAGCTGCAGTTCTGTAAAGAAGCAGGAGAGACTGTTTTGATTTGTTGAACTGGAGAAATGTAAGTAACTAACGTTAGCATCTCAAAATAGCATTTAATTCTGAAGTATAATACATTTTATCAACAAAAACCTAATCTGTTTTATAAAACGAAATATTCTGTGCCAGGCAGGAGTTCTGAAGACTGCTGGAAAGATGGAAAAGCAAAGACTGTAGGCTATTAAAAAGTCAGATTCTTAGGCACAGCCGAGGAAAAGGTGAGGGTTTCCCTTTTACCAATATTTAGTTGCTATTGTTGCTTTCATTTTTTGTCGACCCGTCGAGGCAGTTCAGGTATAAATAGCAGGTGTAATTTCTTTTACATAATATACAGTATAAGAACACTAGGTGCCGCCTAAACAACTATTTTTTGTTTAGTCTTGCTTAGTTATAATAGCATGATTAGGGTTCCACAAAATAATAGTGCTATTTATTTGACAATTTCTACTTCTAGAATTAGGATAAAGACAAATAAAAAAGAGGAATACAATTTACATTTGTTTTATTGTACATAGATTTTCACACTGTCCATTAGTAGATTAGTACAAACCAGGGGCGGAGCTAGACATTCTCATCATCAGGGACTTAGCCCATAAAATATTACATCATTACGAGGGTAATTTGGTACACCAAAAAGTAAGCAATTATTTAACTTGTTGATGTGGTCGCAAAATTAATTTAATATAGGCCTTTACATATCTTAAACTTTAATCTGCTGTTCTTTAATAGTCATACTAGTATATACCAATAGTATATTAATTTGTTCTCATAATTCAGACGAAAATGCGCCCTGACGCTCAAGTCAAGCATCAAAAAATAGGAGCATGCATATTGCGTAGGACCAATGACGTCAGACCAGAGAAGGTTTGTTTGTAGGTGTCCCTACCAAAGTTCTAATAAAACCTATGCCCTTGCATCTTTGTTTCACAATCAGACCATGATGGGACCACAGATACTTTTAGTTGCTAAAAAAAAGCAGAGCGCAGCTAATTGGATCCATTTCTATTGGAACATTTTACATCTGCAGCTATATTCTTTTCTGCACATGTGGCATCTGTGTCTGAAGCGCTTCAGCTGTTCTAATGAATTGTTTCTAAACATGAGCTCAGTAGATGCAATCGTGGATTCAGAATGCCTGTCTGAAAAGTTAAATTTGAACTGTATGTTTTTTTTCCTAATAAGGAAACTATTTCTCTTAATCTGAGTTTTAAAAAAGACAAAGTTCAGTATGCAAATTCATAAAGTATAGCCATATCCAAACTGCTAAATTTGTCTCTCTTGTAAGCAAAGCAATATCAGCCCTTTTTTCAGCCAGCTGACAAGCACTGTGCAGCAAAAGGTTTTTGTGGGCTACCACGTTTTGCTCTGTTAAGCCAGAGAAAATTAAATTTAAAGAAAGCTAAGTTAGTTTTGTGTCTTTAAGGAAATTATTCCTCACTTTTATATCAATATAGCTAGTCTAACTATTGCCATCATGCAGGTTTTACAAATGCACAAGGTTTTATCGCGTGAAAACATTTCAATCTGTTTGTCACTGCCTTTGGATGGGCCTATATTGTAGCTTGTTTGATGAGCTTTAGCTCAAAAATGAATCAACTCTAAGAATCTTACATCTGGACTAAAAATGGAAAGCCTGTTGTTCATGCCAGGAATCACAGTCAACACTGGGGGCTAAGCACCCCTAAAGGTCAGATCCTAGAATCGCCCCTGTTTCCCACTATGGGGAAATTGGTCAAGGCTCTCCTGTCGCTGTTTTCTGGTCCTCTTATTGAAGGCACATTCAATATTATGGATGACATTGAAAAGGAAGGAACAAGTCTAAACATTAAGACCTATGAGGCTTTAGCCATCATCAAATCACAGATCAAGTCCTCAGGAAAAACCTCTCCTCACATTGAAATCAGTGCATGCATGAGAAGAATGTGACTTTCTGCTTATACCAGATACAAGATGTACCTCATGCAAAGAAAGGAGAAAGAGTTTAAACAGAGTGGAAACTTCAACAAGCTGCAAAGATTTTCTCAGCTCTTAGGATAAAACCAATAAAAAACAAATCCACCACAGCTCCCGCCAAAGCCTCTACAGCTCCTGCCAGAGCTTCCACCTCCACAGCTCCTGCCAGAGCCTCCACAGCCACAGCTTCTGTCAGAGTGCCTGACTCCACTGCAAAAGAGTCAACGAAATTAGCAGGTGTATCAGGGAAAAAGCGTGGTCCTGGCAGGACCATTCTTGAAACTTTTGGCTTCACTGCTAAAAAGCAGAAGATGTAAATGTGCCAGAAATGTTTGTTTTATATGCACTTTATTACCCCAGGTCATGTTCCTTTGATGGTCGTTGTGTGTTATTTGTGTTCCTAATATTTAAATTAAAGTGTTTTTACTTTACAGTTTGAAGTTTACTTTAATACATTATTAGATAGAAATAAGAAAAACATCAACGGGATTTGGAATGTATTAAATAATATTATCAAGCAAAACAGAGGAAAAAATTGTTTTCCACAGTTTTTTATAAATAATGATGACAATTTTGAGGACATTAATGACATTGTTCATAATTTCAATAAATTTTTTGTGAGTGTGGGACCAACTCTGGCAGAAAAAATCCATGATCCTACAACAACTGGAGCTCTGAACGAAACATTAATTATCAGAAATCTGTATTCAATGTTTCTCACTGCAGTGGGAGAACAGGAAATTATAGATATTGTCAATAAATGTAAAAACAAAAGGTCAACTGACTGTGATGGCATTGATATGTCAATTATTAAGAGGGTAATTGATGAAATCATTGAGCCTCTGACTTACATATGTAATTTGTCATTTCAATCAGGTAAATTTCCTGAAAACATGAAAATTGCCAGTTATTCCACTTTATAAATCTGGGGACAGACACCATTTTACAAATTATATGCCTGTTTCTCTACTTCCACAGTTTTCTAAAATTTTGGAGAAATTGTTTGTGAGTAGATTAGATTCATTTATTAATAAACATAAACTGCTTTCTGAAAGTCAATATGGATTCAGATCACAAAGATCTACAGCAATGGCAGTCATTGAATTGATACAGGAAGTCACCAGCGCCTTAGATAATAAGAAATCTGCAGTCGGTGTATTTATTGATCTCAAAAAAGCTTTTGACACAATAAATCATGAAATATTAATTAATAAATTGGAGCGCTATGGCATCCGGGGAGTAGCCCTGCACTGGATGAAAAGTTATTTAAGTAACAGGCAACAATTTGTGCAAATGGGTGACTGCCAGTCATCGTGCTCGGACATTGTTTGTGGTGTCCCCCAGGGGTCAGTATTGGGGCCAAAATTGTTTATTCTATATATAAATGACATCTGCAAAGTTTCGAAAATACTTACGTTTGTTTTGTTTGCAGATGATACTAATATTTTTTGTACAGGTGATAATTTGGATCAGCTTGTAGTTGATATCAACTTAGAGGTACGTCACCTTAAGGTATGGTTTGATATTAACAAATTATCATTAAATTTGGTTAAAACCAAGTTTATATTGTTTGGAAACTGCAACAGCAAAATAAATGTACATATCCTAATAGACAATAAGACAGTAGAGAGAGTTAAGGAAATTAAATTTTTGGGAGTAATGATAGACGATAGGATTTGCTGGAAACCTCATATAAAATACATTCAAACAAAAATATCTAGAAGTATTGCTGTTCTCAGCAAAGCAAAACATTTTCTAAATTATGCTGCTCTTTATATTCTGTATTGCTCACTTATCTTACCTTACTGAGTTACTGTGTGGACATATGGGGTAACACCTACAAAACCTCACTGCGGCCATTATGCACGTTACAAAAAAGGGCCATCAGAATGATTCACAAGGCAGGATTCCATGACCATACTAACATACTATTTATAAAGTCCTGCCTCCTCAAACTCCCCGATCTGGTAGAATTTCAAACAGCTCAGCTGATGTACAAAGCTAGAAATAAACAACTACCGGATAATATTCAAAAGCTGTTCACTGATAGAGAGGGGGGATGTGACTTCAGGGAAAATCTTAACTTCAGAATCTTGAGGGTTTGAACCACCATGAAGAGAAAGTGCCTTTCAGTCTGTGGTGTAAAGGTCTGGAATAAACTCCAGAAAGAGCTGAAGCAATGTCCATCCATGAGCCTGTTTAAAAAAAGGCTTAAACTGATGTTTTTCAACAGGTATTGTAATGAGGAGAGATGAATGATATATCTGAGCACTGTGTATGTGTGTGTATGTTGATATGCACGTGTGCATTTATGTGTATGTATGTAGATGCATATATTCATATGTGTATATGCATATATTCATATATGTATATGTGTATAAATATAATTGTTTATATTTGTGAATTTTGGATCAATACATTGTTGGTTAATAGGAAGGTACTTTAAGTGAAATTAGAGGGAGTAGGGGTATGAAAAATAAGTTTTACTTCTTCATACCCCTTTTCAAACAACTTTCTTTAATCACTAATCAATGTCAGAAATCAGGGTAAATATACCTGATATATTTTATTTAAAGGAAAATGTTGTTTATCTCATCTCTATTTATGTTCAAATGATTTAATTGAACTGGAACAGAAAATTTAATTGAATGTTTATCAATTACTTTTTTATGTAGTGCTTGGTTGAAGAATTTCCTAAATTGATTCTTTTTTATTATTATGTGGTAATTTCTGAAATTGATTTATTTAATATTTGTTAAATGTGTGTTAAATTTGTTAAATTGTCTGAAATAAATTCATTCATTCCTTTTCTTTGTTTCAGATGGCTTCATACCTATTTAAATTCACCAGAATTTACAAAATTTGACATGCTCTTAAAATATTCCTGGGGGATGAACCCCCAGACCCCCTATTATCAAAGTTAACTCCCCTAACCACCCATTTATTTACCTCTATACTCAGGTGTTGCATTTTTTTTTATCTCTACACATTTCCCCTCATTCCTTAGACAGGCTGTTTATATGTATATACTGTTTAATCTGTTTATTGTATTTAACTAGGGAAAAGAGTATGCCCCAACTACGCTGCATTTTTGGTAATTGCGGACACTGATTTTTGCTACAAGGTTTTTTCAGTCAGAAAACAATTTATTGCTTTAAACCATGGTCTAGCAATACAAGAACAGTATTTGGGTCAGTTCTTTGAAAACACTTTAATTAGCCAATTTTAATAATTGAATTCAAAGCAGATTTTAATGTACCAAAGTCTGTGTTTGAGTAATTAAATGTCATTAGATAGCTGTTGAAATTTAAAAGAATGTCAAAAGTGTGTTGATTAAAAAATTAATACTTTGTTTTGTACTTAACATTTTCAGTTTTAGGATTTTAACTTTTCTATAATAATTCTGCCCTAATTAAAAACTTTAATCTTCCATCTGCATCAGTCACCTGTGCTGGAGGACCAAATCTTTCTTGAAACGCAGCTGGGAGGGCCACGCAAAATCAATACAGGGGCCACAAATGGCCCCCGGGCCGCATTTGGAAATGCCTGCTCTACAGGCTTCATTAGTCCGTTGATGAAAGAGCGATCAGGGTCGTGTTCTCTATGACACGGTGCTCTCTCGCTCACCTTTGACTTTCTTGAGTCTCCGTCGATGCATTAGTGAGAGTGTACACTCTAATTTCAATATTTAGAGCTGTTTTATCTCAGAAGTCATGACACCTCTAAACAAAAAGCTGTCCAGTCGCAGCAGCAGAGGCTTTTCCTAACATAATTAATGTTTCTTTTTTGGTTTAAATTGACACTTGTGTAACATTTGTTATTGTGTCATTTCTCTCATGTAAATTTGTAGACAAATATCTTTTTAATACTACTGTAGTAATGTTAAATAAGAGTACCACTCAAAAGATCCACATTATAAATGTAAAATTAGTTTCCTAATTATCAAAAGAGTATGACACCCCTATCCCTCTGCCTCTCCTCCCGCTCGGACGCTGTGTCCTCTGCTTGCTTGGATTTTCCTGCCCTTAACTTTTTATCTCCTTTTTATCTCTTAGCCAAAGCTACAGAAAGTTGCCTCATTACACCCCAGAGGAGTTACAAAGACTTCTCAGAAAAACTGGTGTTATAGAAAAAAATTCAACATGAAGTGGATATGGACAAGAACCACCCAATTCCAGCTAATCAGCAAAATATCCCTGTCTTCTGTCATGGTTTTCAGATGTCGTGCCCACATGCAGATATGATTGGGAGACCAAACACAGTTTTAAGATGTTTATTTAGGAAAGTACAATCAACAAGGACGAGGCTACAAGTAGCCAGGGAGAGGCCTGAACGTCGAAGCGGGAGTGACTGAAGTGAGAGAGGGGAAAAGTGACTAAAGGGCTTGAACCAGGAATAATGCCAGAACGTGTGCTGCTTACCATTAGCTGGGCAGACCTGACCGGGGGGAGGAGGTGCCGAGGGAACTCCATGAGCCTACCCTAGTTGGTGTTGGTGGTTAGTGACTGGAGGGCGGCAGATGGAGGTGGCGAGAGATCCGGAGCAAGCCTTGACTGGCTGGAGCGACAGACGGTTTAACCAGATGTTATGCCAGAAGCTGTGTGAATATGCTTATTATTATTATTAATTATAATTTGGTATTATAATTTAAATAATAAATCATTCAACTCAAAATTCCGCTATAACAAAATATAGTTCAAATGGTGGTGATGTTAGCTATAAGCTTGTAAGTATTTATACCACTAATGCATTAGTTAATTTCCTGTTATGAACTCATTTATGCTGGAATAAATGATCTGGTCGGACTTTTAACCGACGAGGTTTATCCGGCAGCTGTGAGAACCCCAATATAACTGCAATTAGAGTTTAAATCCTTATTCCTTATCATCATCCAATGATATTGTCTCTGTATTAATGTCAGATGTTAACTCCAAAGGAGGTTAGCTCTGATTTCTGAATAGCCATGTAACTGTGAATTAGATTGAACACAAAACAATGTCTATTCCGCAGTCGTTGGTTTTATTGAACCAAAAGCAATTCCCTGTTACAGTAATTCTCTGATTCAACAACTTTGGAATTCTTACTCACTACTAAAACTAAAACATACAAAATATATATGTGGAAATAAAAGAACAAAACAAAAACAAACAATGGATTAAAATGAGCGGTTAGCAGATCTTAACTCAACTCACAGTTGTTTAACACCGCCCTCAAAACACCGGCATTTGACGTATCAGCATTGACGGACAGAACAGCTTTGGGAATCTCACTGGACGCTTTGATGTCTTACAAAAGCTAGTTCAGCTAAGCTCCCTACAGTTCAGATACACGTCACCCTCCCAAGATGGCTGCTACGATGACGTATGGTCTACCAATTTACGTGAGGCGTGAGGGGAGGTCCTAATGACGTAACCACGCTTGCGCTGATGGGATAATGCCTCGCTTCGAGAGGGCGCGGCTAACTGGGAGTTTAAGCAAAGCCCGCGAATTGAGCTCGGACAAAGAGATTAAACTGATAAGAAGAAGCGAAAAGAGAGAGGGGGGAAAGCAGGGAAGAAGATGGAAAAGAACTGAAGCAATGACCCACGGCGGGGTTATTGATGAATCACAAATCAACACAGCAAAATCAATTGTAAAATGCATGCACATACAAATAAAACATTCAGCAAAATAATTCCAACTTCGTCGTGGAATAAAAGCATTAACCTGCGCCTACAAAGTTCTAACGTCTGCCCAGGGACTTCTAAACACCCTGTTGGTGAGACAGAAATAAAAGGGGAGAACCCCGTTACTTTGAGGTGCCTCGGGGCTGGTCCGGAGCGCTCCGAGTAAGGTGGCTTTCTGGACGCGTCTTGACGAACGCAGTTGTCCGCAGGCTGCAGCGGGACGGGGAAGAAGCTCCTTTGTTTCTTCCTCCGGGTTCACAGTCGCGTTTGCTCAGCCCAGCAAAGCGTAGTCCTCTTTCGATCACTGGGAGATAAGGCGGCTTCCAGTATTTGATCAGAGGGAATAAAAAGTACCTTTTTGAGTCGACCTCCTGTGTTTGCACAGGGAATAGTTTTGCTTCGAAAAATCTCGGTCCAGCGAGAAACTCGAGCACGTGGCGTGGGATTGCCCCAACGAAGTGAAACAGCTGTGTGTCTTCTCGGGTTGGCAGGGCGCCAGGGAAGAAGGCAGAATTCGGTCCTCGGCCGCAATAAATACCTTTCCCCCTAGTAACGTTATCTCCCTGTCCGTCGTTAGGGGCGGCGGCCATTTTGGGCCGAGTTGCATGATGGGAGTTGGTGGCCATTTTGACCACCTTTCATCATGGGAAATGCAGCCCGTCATGTCCCGAATTAATGCAGTAGTCACGTCTGAACTGGTACAACATAGAGTACAGAGAGTTCAGATGCATCAGTGGAATTCGGGAGGGGAACCTCAGGCCCGACTTGGTAACGCCAAGGGAGTATGAGGGGGAGAGCCAGAGCAGAATCTGAGCGAGGAATTCCACTGGTCTGATTCTTCGGACGGGTCTTCAAGACAGGTGAGTGCATCCAAGCACAAAACTGTGACAAAAACAGGAGTACCAGGATTAGTCAAAAGGTTGGGCGAAAAAACTCACAAACAGGTTCCAGGAGCTTGGTCAGAGGCCACGTCGTACCACGACTGGTTTAAGGCTCTGGCGTCTTCCATCTGTCAGAGCTCTGCTTAAGAAGCCAGAGGAAGCCGCTTCCAATGAGCCACAGGTGTGGGCCACGCCCCCCGGCCAACTAGAACCACCTGTGGAGCAGAGTAGAGCAGCACAACACAGAGAACCCTGACACCTTCACCACAGAGGACTTTGACACGCTTCTACAGAAAATAGCCGTTTTGGAGCTCAAAATCCGCCGACTCAAAGTGAATTTTGATTTAAACGCCGCATATGGAAACAAAACAACCCTCCCTGTGATTCCACACTGTGACCACCAGCCCAGCAACTTAGCGAACAAACAGTTTCATAAGGAAAATAAGAATAAACCCACCCGGGAGCACTCTGAACACAAGGCCAAAAGATCAAGGAATCCCACATCTAGACAAAGAAAACTGATAGATATTACAGAGAAATGTCCCAAGAAAAGTGAAACAACGGGCTGCTGGAAATGTTGGAATTCCACCTAACTTAATACCACCTAATACCATTGTTGACATTACTGGTTGAACAGGTAGAAACTTGTTACCTGTACACAAGTAGAAAAACCTGTATACAGGTAAAATGTAGATTAATAAAGAATAATGCTATAAATCCTATTATTAGGACCCCACAAGAAAAGTTGCAAAAGTGCTCTACCCCCCCCCCCAACCCCCAGGAATTGCCCCCTGAAGTTTTGCTGTTCATTGTCCCCCCAAAAAACGAAATGGGATTTTTGCCCCCGATGAGGTCCAAGTAAAAATTTTGAGGGACACAGGAGCCCATGACTCCTACATAGTGAACGCCGTGCTGGCCTTTTCATCGGAATCTAACACAGGTGATTACATCCTCAGCCGTGGGACGGGTTTGACCACTCTTCCAGCTCCTATGCATGGTGATGGTGTAGAGCAGGGATCACCAGCCTTTTTGAAACTGAGAGCGACTTCATTGGTACCGTGTCATACAAAGGGCTACCTGTACTGACTTTTGAACTACAAGAGTCCAAACTCACCTAACTTTACGTAATGTATTTAATGCTTTTGCCATTTGTAAATCTATGTAAATACAAGTATGATTAAAAAGAAAGAGCTACTGAATAAAATACAGTTTTAAATGTAGCTCAATGCAGGGTTGTGCTATTTTTTAACATGCTTGAGGGCACCCGATATGGTCCTTGGGGGCTACCTGGTTCCCGTGGGCACCATGTTGATGACTCCTGGTGTAGAGGCTTGTAATTTTGTAGAGGTAAAACAGGCACCCCACACAATTTAATTTTAATTGCTTTCTGCTCTCAGCGAAGGCGAACACTTTTCTGCACCTCTCCTTCCCCGGATCTCTCCTGCTTGCCTCTCTCTGTATGCTGTGTAACTCTCTCAGAGACTTTTTCTCTGAGAGTAAAGTTGTGAAGGAAAAAGCCATTTTCCAAAGGAGTAGCATCTGGTTTATGTTAACATAATCTTTCTTAATTTTCGCTAAAACTTGAGAGGTCTGCCTATTACGGCTTGTTCGGTTTCAGGTGGTTTCATAATTACACTAACTTTTCTGTTTGGCATCATGTGGATGTGGCCTAAATCACTTCTTTTGCAGATACGGTTGTCAGTCTCCAACTCTACCAACACCTGAGATCAAAGAGGAAGATATCAACAGAGCATTCAAGCGTCTGTGTGGGAAGAAAGTTCCAGATATCTCGCCACTCTACTTAAAAGCTTGTGTTGACCAGCTGTCTCCTATCATCACCAACATATTAAACGAGTCAAGAACTGTGTGATGTCCCCACCTGCTAATTACCCTCCACCACCATTCCTATCTCCAAAAAACAGATCACAGATTTGCTAGAGAAGATTCTCAGTCATCCAGGTCATGGTCATTCGAAAAAAAGTAAAAAAAACAAAAAAACAACTGGACTTTTTTCCGAAGTTTGAAGACGTTTCGCTTCCTATCCAGAAAGCTTTCTCAATTCAAAATGTCTGGAGTAGTGTGGAGTAGCAAGCTTTATAGTACTGCCCAACAAAGGCCTTGTTTCCTGTTTGCGGTAAGGCGTATTGTGTCACTTCCTGTTGTCACAGTGTGAATTTGCGGTCAGTTGTTCCAGACTCTCTCGCTCTTATCTTTAATCTCTTTGCTGTAACCTCTGTTTCTAACACATAAGCACTTGTAAAACATTCTCTGTTGCTGCACATCGCGCTTGGGAACTCCTCGTGTTTCACACGGTTTGTTTTGTGGCGTGGTAAAAGGGCGCTAGCCTAGCTTTAGCCTAGCCTAGCTTTAGCCTAGCCTAGCTTTAGCTCCGCAATGGCTTCTCCCCTTACTCTCTCCTCCGCTTCTCCGACTCTGCCTAAGTCTCCCCCTATCTCCTGCTCTCTGTGTCAGATGTTTAGCTATTCCTCTGCCTCCTTTAGTGATAATGGTACTTGTAATAAATGTAGTATTTTTGTAGCTTTGGAGGCGAGGGTGTCAGAATTGGAGACCCGGCTCCGTGCTGTTGAAAAACCAGCTGATAGCCGCCCTTTTGCTAGCACGGAGCCACATAGACCTAGCGTTACTTCACTTGGTGGTCCTCAAGAAGCAACATCCATGCAGCCGGGTAACCAGGCCGGCTGGGTGACGGTTCGCAAGAAGCATAGCTCTAGATTCCAGCCCCCAGGTCACCACCAACCCGTCTGCGTTTCTAATAAATTTTCCCCACTCAGCGACACACCCGCTGAGAAGCCGACTCTGGTGATTGGGAGCTCTATAGTCAGAAACGTGGCACTAGAGACACCAGGGACCATAGTTAAATGCCTGCCAGGGGCCAGAACGGGCGACATAGAATCTTACCTAAAACTGCTGGCTAAGGATAAGCGTAAATACAGTAAGATTGTTATTCACGCTGGCGGTAATGACACCCGGTCACGCCGATCGGAGGTCACTAAAGTTGGTGTTGCTTCGGTGTGTGAGTTTGCTAAAACGATGTCGGACTCCGTAATTTTCTCTAGTCCCCTGCCTGATCTGACCAGTGATGACATGTTTAGCCGCATGTCATCATTCAACCGCTGGTTGTCTAGGTGGTGTCCTGAAAACGACGTGGGCTACATTGATAACTGGCGAACTTTCTGGGGAAAACCTGGTCTGATCCGGAGAGACGGCATCCATCCCACTTTGGATGGTGCAGCTCTTCTTTCTAGGAATCTGGCCGGATTTATTAGTTCTCCTAAATGCTGACAACCCAGGGTCCAGACCAGGAAGCAGAGCCGTAGTTTAACACACCTCTTTGCAGCTTCTGTACTGTTACCCACCCATTATCCTATTGAGACGGTGTCTTTCTCACGGCCAAAACTTAACAGATCAAAAACTGATCTAAAAGGAACAAACCATAAAAATCTAATAAAAATCAATACGGCTCACCTTGAACCAAAAAATAAAAGAATTAAATGTGGTCTATTAAATATAAGGTCTCTCCCTCCAAAGACTTTGTTAGTTAATGAATTGATTTCTGATAATCAGATTGATTTGTTTTGTCTCACAGAAACCTGGCTACAAGAGGACTACGTTAGTATAAATGAGTCAACTCCCTCCAATTATTCAAATTTCCACATTCCTAGATCTGTGGGAAGAGGAGGAGGAGTGGCAACCATCTTTCAGTCTGATTTATTAATTAGTCCCAGGCCAATTAATAACTACAGTTCTTTTGAGCATTTAACCCTCAGTTTCCCTCATCCAAACTGCAAAGCAATAAAACCTCTTCTGTTTATTGTTTTGTATCGTCCACCAGGCCCTTACACTCAGTTTTTGGATCAGCTGTCAGACTTCTTATCTGATTTGGTGATAAACACTGACAAGGTTATTGTAGTGGGTGATTTTAACATCCATGTTGACACTGAATGTGATAACCTTAGTGTAGCCTTTAAAACTATCCTAGATTCAATTGGTTTTGCTCAAAATGTGCATAAACCGACGCACTCTTGGCTCCATACTTTAGACCTTGTACTGACATATGGCATTGATTGTGAGGTATTAACAGTATTTCCTCACAACCCTGTCCTATCTGATCATTTTTTAATAACATTTGAGTTTAATCTAACTGAGTTCTCCACCCCCAAAAGAGGGTTCCATTATAGTAGATCTCTATCGGACAATGCTGCATCAAACTTTAAAGAGTCTGTCCCCCTTTTAATATCCTCAGTATTGCAGAAATGCCCTGTAGATGGCAGCAGTGCTGTTTCTTCCCATTCACAAATCGATACCTTTGCTAACAATGTGACTTCGTCATTGCGTTCTGCATTGGACAATGTAGCTCCCTTGAAAAAGAAGGTGATTATTCACAGGAAGCTGGCTCCCTGGTTTAATTCAGAGCTGCGTTCCTTGAAGCACAATGTTAGGAAATTGGAGAGAAAATGGCGCTCTACACACCAAGAGGAATCCTACTTAATCTGGAGGGACAGTCTATTGTTGTATAACAAGACCATTCGCACAGTTAGAGCAGCATATTTTTCATCATTAATTGAAGAGAATAAAAATAATCCTAGATTTCTCTTTAGTACAGTTGCCAAACTTACACAGAGTCATAGCTCCGTTGATCCATCCATTCCCTTAGCTCTTAGCAGTAATGATTTTATGGGATTCTTCATAAATAAAATTGATTCCATTAAAAATAAAATAATTGGCATCCTCCCAACCATGATTACCTCGTCCTCAGTAAGTGAGGCAGCGTTGGAGGAATCTTTAGAAACTGCGCTGTGTCTGAACTGTCTAGAAGCAGTAGAGCTTTCTGAGCTATCTAAAATATTAGCTTCATCTAAACCTTCTACCTGTATGTTAGACCCAATCCCAACCAAGTTGTTTAAGGAGATATTCCCTTTGATCAGTGGTCCTATTTTAGACATGATTAATCTATCCTTAGTAAATGGATATGTACCACAGGCTTTTAAAGTAGCTGTTATTAAACCTTTACTTAAGAAACCATCTCTTGATCAAGATGAGTTAGTAAATTACAGACCTATATCTAATCTTCTTTTCTTATCTAAAATTCTCGAAAGTAGTTGCTAATCAACTTTGTGAACATTTACAAAGTAATGACCTACTTGAGGAGTTTCAGTCAGGCTTCAGAGCTCATCATAGCACTGAAACGGCTCTGGTGAAGGTCACTAATGATATTCTCATGGCCTCAGATAATGGACTTGTGTCTGTACTTGTCCTGTTAGATCTCAGTGCTGCATTTGATACAGTTGATCACAATATTCTCCTACAAAGACTTGAGCATACTGTAGGGATTAAGGGGAAAGCATTAGGCTGGTTTAAATCTTATTTGTCGGACAGATTCCAGTTTGTTCATGTTAATAATAAATCTTCTTCAAGCTCTAGGGTCACTTGTGGAGTACCACAGGGTTCAGTCCTTGGACCAATTCTCTTTACTATATATATGCTTCCGATTGGCAAAATTATCAGACAGCATGGGATTAATTTCCACTGTTATGCTGATGACACTCAGCTATATTTATCCATAAATCCTGATGAATCCAATCAATTACTTCGACTGCAGTCATGTCTTGATGACATCAAAAGCTGGATGACTTTAAATTTCCTGCACTTAAATTCTGACAAGACAGAAATTATAATCTTTGGACCAGAGTCCTCAAAAAATAAACTTCTTAATCATTCACTGAATCTGGATGGCATTAACTTGGTCTCTGGTAGTAAAGTAAAAAATCTTGGTGTTATTTTCGACCAAGACATGTCATTTAAATCCCATATTAAACATATTTTTCACCTCCGGAATATCGCCAAAATTAGAAACATTCTGTCCAGGGGTGATGCTGAAAAACTAGTCCATGCATTTGTTACTTCAAGGCTGGACTATTGTAATTCTTTACTATCAGGAAGTCCACAAAATGCAGTTCAAAGTCTTCAGCTGATCCAAAATGCTGCAGCGAGAGTTCTGATGAAAATCAACAAGAGGGATCATATTTCTCCAATTTTAGCTTCCCTTCATTGGCTTCCTGTTAAATCAAGAATAGAATTTAAAATTCTTCTTCTAACGTATAAAGCCCTTAATAATCAAGCTCCATCATATATCAGAGCTCTGATTACCCCGTATGTTCCTAACAGAGCTCTTCGCTCTCAGACTGCAGGTCTGCTGGTGGTTCCTAGAGTCTCTAAAAGTAGAATGGGAGGCAGATCCTTTAGCTATCAGGCTCCTCTCCTGTGGAACCAACTCCCAGTTTTGGTCCGTGAGGCAGACACCCCGTCTACTTTTAAGACTAATCTTAAAACTTTCCTTTTTGACAAAGCTTATAGTTAGAGTGGCTCATGTTACCCTGAGCTACCTCTATAGTTATGCTGCTATAGGCTTAGGCTACTGGAGGACATCAGGGCCTATTTTTCTCACTCTACTGATTTCTACTGTTCTCCAGTCTACTGTTCTCCAGATTTGCATTGCATTACATTGAAATTACTGTTGTCATTTCAGCTTTTAACTTTTTGTTCTCTCTCTTTTTTCTTCATAGTAGGTACACCTGGTCTGAAGTTCAGTTGACTGTGAAATCATCCAGGGAGGACAGATCACCGACTATTACCATCTAATGTAGAACAGATTACTAGATCAATGTGTGCTTCTGTGCCTTTTGTCTGTCTTGTTGTGTCTCTGCTCTGTCTTCTGTAACCCCCAGTCGGTCGAGGCAGATGACCGTTCATACTGAGCCTGGTTCTGCTAGAGGTTTTTCCTTCCCGTTAACGGGTGTTTTTTCTTTCCACTGTCGCTTCATGCTTGCTCAGTATGAGGGATTGCAGCAAAGCCATGTACAATGCAGACGACTCTCCCTGTGGCTCTACGCTTCTCCAGGAGTGAATGCTGCTTGTCGGGACTTTGATGCAATCAACTGGTTTCCTTATATAGGAACATTTTTTGACCAATCTGTATAATCTGACCCAATCTGTATAATATGATTGAACCTAACTTGTAAAGTGCCTTGAGATGACATGTTTCATGAATTGGCGCTATATAAATAAAATTGAATTGAATTGAATTGTAATGGCTTAGATTACATGCAAATTGAACCGAAACAGGTCCACCCTCTTAGTAATGGGGAGTCGTTAAGATCATTGTTGGCTTGCAAATTGAACCGAAACTGGTTCACGCTGCTGAATTGGGGAGTCGTTGGGGTCGTTATTGGCCTGGTTTACAGAAGTGATGTTTTGATCACCCGTATGGGGGTGAGAATTGAGGTGATGATTGGCCGGAATCCACCCTATAGCTGTATTGTATGTTTTTGAGAGTTGGAACCTAAGTCCTCCTCCTCTGTTTAAGGTTGTTTTTTCTCTCTTAACGTAGATGGCTTCCTTCACACCCCTTTCGAACCATCTGTCTTCTTTGTCCAAAATGTGAACATTTTGCTCCTCAAAAGAGTGTCCTTTGTCCTTAAGGTGTAAGTGGACAGCAGAGGTAGCTCTCCTGTGTTGAGCCATGTATCTGTGGAGAGGTTGTTTGGTTTCTCCAATATAAAGATCAGAACATTCCTCACTGCACTGAACTGCATACACCACTCCACTCATACTTAGGTTTGGGGGTTTTGTCCTTGGGATGCACATTTGAGGACCAAAATGTTCACATTTTGGACAAAGAAGACAGATGGTTCGAAAGGTGTTTTAAAACACCTGAAAGACATCACAGGCCCCCTGCCTACCGGGCAAACGGATCAGCTGAAGATGCAGTCAACTTGGGCCTACACTTTATCCTGTGCCACCTTGACCAACCAGGGACATATGCCAGGATCCTGTTAGAAGACTTTAGCTTGGCCTTAACACAATCAACCCTGACATCCTCCACCAGAAGCTCATCCAGCTCCAACTACTTCCCTCCATCCCTCAGTGGATAACCAGCTGTCTGACTGACCGTCAGAAGCAGGTAAGGCTGGGGAACATCTTGTCCTGTCCAAGAACAATTAACACTGATGCCCCCAGTGGGTGTGTCCTCTCCCCTCTCACTATATCTTAATGACTGCACATCTGCGGACCCGTCTGTGAAACTCCTGAAGTTTGCATATGACACCACCATCATTGAGCTGATCCTGGACAATTTTGAGTCTGCACACTGTTATGCCATCACACCATGGCTAAATTGTGTGAACTGTGACATGGGGAAGGATTAAAATTGGGTTGTGAGAAAGAGAGTTCCAGGCAAAGGATCTGCCTCTCAACGGGGGTTCCCTGCTGCTGTAAAACCAAACCACTCCCCCACACGGACAAAAGGTCAGAGCACTCCTGACCAGTCTCTCGTTCAGTCTACCCCTGGCCAGAGACAACAACCACTTTTCTCCTGGGGCTCCAGAGGAGAGGGGGACTAGCGAGTCACCCGGTCTCCTTCCTCAGCAGCCATGTGACTCAAGGCCCAAAAAGCCCACATGCTGTCCAGAACTGGCCTTCTGTGAGACTCATCTGCCCTCGCTTCAATGAAGCGAAAAAGGGGGAAATCCTCGTCCTCTGAGGAGTGGAGGACCTCCCTGGCACCGGAGGAACTGCTGGAACGAAGCTAAGTTGCACTCTGACTTCTGCACAACCAGCCACGAAGTACAGCATGCCGAAACAGCTTTGTTTATTTTTGTCAGCTGTTGCAGGAATGCCGAGTTCAGACGACGCGGATTGGTCGCCTTCCCTCACCAGACAAGCTGAGAGATCAGGGACTACAGAGCCAGACCAGGCCGATCCCGACCACGTGTCAGCAGGGTCTGCAGAGCTAAGCCACTAGCCGCTGCTGAAGGAACAAAATCCCTTTTCACTGCCTTCCTTGGGTGACCAAAGTGGACAGAACTCACACGAGGCATGGACAGGTTGGACAGAGAGACCCAGGGGACAGGTTAAATGGTTTATTGGGAAATGTTGTGTGATGCGTTACACATGGTTGCTTTAAAACAAAGGGCTAACGGATTAGCTCATTGCTAGCATTCGGTACCATGTCATTGTCGAGTGTGTTTTTATGGTTATAACAAAGGTTATCTCCACAAGGGTTTCATACATTGATGGGACATTAATGTTTACGTTTTTCCGGCCCACTCATTATGACTAAAATAAAACCAAACCTTTTATTTGTTAGCACCGAAAGTCCGCTAGCCAAAATGCTATTAGCTTCTGGTAATTTCTGGTTCAGTTTTTTCTACAAAAGCCCGTTCCAAGCATAAACCTTGTTTGTTCTGCTCCGCCATCATTCGATAGAGCTATGAGGCTTATTCCCGCATTAATATTGAATATTAATGTCGGTTTAAAGGCAATTTTGATAACTTTAGGCTTTAACCGATTTAGCGCCCGATCGCTACAGCAACCCCTAGCGCCCGGAGGTAGAATCGCATTAATAAGATCAGCCGTCCATAAGGTTTAAATGATTTTACTGAGCAAATCAGTCTTTAGAACTTTATTTACTCAAAATAATGTTCTGGTTAACTTGGGATTTGCATTGTGAATGTGTTGAAAACATGCCAAATGTTCTGAATTAGTGAAGCTAATTTAACCTCAATTCACATTCTTTAAGATGAACTTTGGTTCTTTAACTTAAACAAAATATTTCATCAAATAATGTTTTAACTCAGGATTTGCATTGTGAGTGGATTGAAACACATGCCAAATGTTTTTCTAAATTAGTTAAACTAATCTAACTCCATTCCATGCTTTTTTAATCAGATCTGCAGTGAACAGGATTCACTGAATTATTCTGATTATGATCAACCACTTTTGTTTTGTCTTTTGTTCTGTTTTTGCATGTAAATAGTTCCTTAGCTTAGTTCCTTTTTATCTTCATTTTGCTTAGTGGTTTAGTTAAGTTTCACTAGCCTAGTAGAGAGGATTGGTTAATCGAAATATAGTGTTAATTCAGATAAACAGCATTACATAGTGATGTTCTCAGGATGTTCATTTTATTTCTGTTATTAAATTCTTTAACTTAAAAAGATGTTGTCACTCCTTTATTCTGTGTCTGCAGAGTTTGCTGTTAAAAGATCGCTAGTGCTCGAATTCATCCCTTTCAACCATTGTCTTGATATCAGCTTAACAGCTGATTATCACCAGACAATACTTAACAGGGAGCTTTTTATGAAACATTAAATAACTTTAAACAGTGTATAATTGCACAACAACACAGACAGGTAGCCGATTGGCTGGTCCACTGGTGTGCACAGATTCACCTGGAACTAAACCCACGAAAGACAGTAGAGATGACGGTCGACTTCAGGAACAACTATAGATATAAATTGCTGTCTGCCTACTATTACTTGTCTGCGTGTTTGTTTACACGATTTGTTGGAATCCGAAGTCAAATTCCGTGTTTTTAGCTTCAAACTTGGCGAAATAAACTTTTATTCTGAAGTTATAACCAACAATATCAGTATAACAGAAATTGCTTCCTGATTTACTTTTTTACCCAACACCACTTTAACACTGTAAAAATGTTGTCATTTATTTTCCCCAGAATACACACAATATTACTGTATAAAAATTAATTTGTACAGCCATTCCACATATTTTTTTCATTGGTTGCGGTAGAAAAAAAACAAAAAAAAAACAACTTGCAAAAAAGAGACTTCTTAGTCTACACATTGAGATGCACTGGTCTCCCCATAGTTTTTGTCCTGGCCCAATGAACTGAAAATTACATGTTGGTCCTTATGTTCCAGCAGTATGGTCTGCATGGAAGAAGCTGTGGATCTGCTGGGCGCTGGCCTGACCCACAATGGGCTCTAGTTCAGCTGTAGATGCATTGGAGATCTCCTGGATGCTGGGAAAATTCTGCATCAGGGTCAAAGCTTTGACCCTGCCAACCCCAGGGATCTGGTGGACCAGAGCCACAGTCATTGAATCCAGCAGCCAAGACGAGGTTCTCTGCCTGAAAGGGTTCTCTCTGCCCTCCCCATTAACCTAAAGACGAACAGAGCAAGATAAAAATCATAATGGAAACACAGCAAAAGAGGGCTCAGGTTGCTCCATGCACAAGCAGAATACAATCTGAAGAAGAAAAAAAGATTAATTTATGTTTCTTATTTTAAATCCTGACTAATTTGGATCAATTACATTCCAGACGAGCTAAAGCAGATGTCAAGATATTCTGCATACACCTACAGACTGAAAACAGCTTAACCAAGCTCTTAATTTCTTGACTGCAGAGTTATGAAACCTAAACAGGTTTAACAAGGAAAATGTATAAAATTTTCCACCTTCAATAAAGACTTATTTTATTTTACACAATCAAGAACTTATTTCTTTTATGAAAACCTTTTAATGGAAATGGACAAAGTGTGATCTACCATCTTTTATTTGCGGCCAGTTGTTTTCGGCAAAGTATCTTGATTGAGCTTTTTTTTAAAAAAAAACAGAAACAAGAGAGCAAACCCTCAAAAACAGTTAATAACACAAGGAGAAAAACAAAACAAAAAAATTATTATTCGGGTGACAAGGCAAAAACATACTTATAGTCACACAAAGCAAAATAAAAGAGAAACAAAACCAAAAAAGTCACAGTGGTTATCCAAAATACATTCAAGAAGAAAATAAATCTTATTCAGTCACAATGCATAGGTGGTTTTTCTGCATGGGAGGTAAATGACCAGTATGTCAAATCAAACTTAGTCACTGATCCATTCAGTGTGTATCACATTTTTTCAATTTAAAAAAACCCCCATCACATCCATCTTCCAAAAGAAGAGGTGGTCGTTTTTCCTATTAAAAAGAATAGGCCGTCGTGTCAGAAGGGAGGAGTAGGTCATACAGTTCAACTGTGGCTTACTGAGGGAAATATTGTTTACTGATAAACCAAAGAGTCCAATGAAAGGGCAAGAGTGAATGATAGCTTTAGAAACTGCAAAATAAACTTCAGAAATTGAAGACCATAATGCTGTTAGGCTAGGACATGACCAAAACGTGTGATAGAGAGTAGCAGGTGCTTGGTTATACCCATCACACATAGGATTAACATGAGGAAAGATCTTTGACAGTTTAACCTTAGACATATGGAGCCTATGTATAGTCTTAAACTGAATAAGTTTATGCCTTGCACAGGTGGAAGAATAATGAATCCTTTGAAGTATGTCAGACCATTGTTCATCAGTTATATTTGTATCCATATCTTTTTCCCAGTTATCTTTTATTATCGATAATGAGGGGCCCTCCATTTCAAATATTTAGCTGTGATGCTGTTCCTTTTGCCACAGGTGGAGATTCAAGAATAAAATCAAGTGTTTATTTTGGTGGTATCGAGGGAAACTGAACAAACTGATTCTTTATGAAATGCATGACTTGGAAATATCTGAAAAAAGTTATGGGCAGGTAAGGAGAATTCTTTTCTGATCTGATCAAAAGACATGAAGATGCCATCCCTGTACCATGGACCGCGGAACGGGTAGGGCCAGTAGGGCCGCGGCCCTACTTACTTTTGATGATCAAACATGTAAAATAATATATATAAATAAAATTAAAATATTCAATAGCTATTTTAGGATAGCCAGGGACTTCTCCAGCATAATGACAGACGGAGACACTTTTTCGGGAATATTTAGAGCAGGGGTGAGTTTGACTTTTCTTTTTAAAGTATTTTTATTCTGTAAATATTGTGTTAGCTGTAATATAATGATTGTAAGTGGAAATAAATCCGGGGCGTGTGTGCTGGAACGTCAGAAAAAAAGTTAAATAAAAATTCGGTGCCGATTTTAATTATAACATGGCAGACACATTTATCATGCTCAGGGACCACAGCCTGTGAGAAAGCAATAAATTCTGATGTCTAAAAATGGATTGGCTTGTCTTGTGTCATGTGACGCAAATCAGTTGCGTGATCAAGGGGATGCTGGTTTTTAATGTGTATGCGGGCGCGTGCGTATGTGATGGGTAGTGGTATTGAGTATTGCCTGATGGGCCCGACCAATTTGAAATGCGTTCCGCGGTCCATGCCCTGTACTACATCTTAATATTAAGAACACTATTAGTCTGCCATAAATTAAAGGCATTATCTAGAAGAGAAGCTGGAAACAAGTGGTTGGCTGTGACAGGGGAATAAATTCACTGAAAGCTAGCCCATAATGTTTTCAGAACTGAGACCAGATTTTAAGGGAATGGTTTACTGCTGGATTATTACAGGTCTGTGG
Source organism: Fundulus diaphanus (assembly GCA_037039145.1). Classification (NCBI taxonomy): domain Eukaryota; kingdom Metazoa; phylum Chordata; class Actinopteri; order Cyprinodontiformes; family Fundulidae; genus Fundulus; species Fundulus diaphanus. The sequence goes on from CM073134.1 coordinate 55,023,542, forward strand.
TGAGAGTAGGGGAAGAGAGGATCACAAAAGAGCTGGGAGCGAGACAGGACGACAGGTCAATTTGTAACCAGCCTTGAAGGTCTTAGGATGATGTGTCCCATCGCCAGCACAATAAACTTTTTATGTTGGCAGGCCAATAATAAATCTGAAACTTTGGTAAGGCCATCCTTATCTATTTTGGGTCTTTGCAAGAACAATTTCCTGATCCTTGGTGCCTTATTGCTCCAGATAAAAGAAGAAATGAGACTATCAAGCTTTGTAAAAAAAATTGTAAGGAAGTAGGGGATACATTGAAACAAAAACAGGAACCTGGGAAGAACATTCATTCTAATTATGCTAATTCACACGGCTAAAAATAAAGGCAGTGTAGACCAGCGAATGAGATCCTGCGTTTTTAAATTGGCCTTAAAAAGTTGGGAGTGAAACTTTGTAATGCACACGCCAAGATAATTATATAATTTGTCACTATGATATCATTTGTCACTATGAAAGGTAGAGAGTCACTAAGGCAAAAAGCAATGGGGACAAGGGACAGCCTTGTCTAGTCCCATGTTGGAGGAAAGTATGGTGAGTAAGTGTCATTGATTCTAACATAAGCCAAAGGATAAGTATACAACAATTTCACCCAGGAAATAATAGAATCCCTAAACCGCTTAAGAACGTAAACCAAATAATTCCATTCAACATGATCAAACACTTTCTTAGCATCCAAGGCCAGAAGCACCTCTGGACGCTGAGAGAAGGATGATGTGTAAAGTATATTGAAAACATGTCTGATATTTGTTATGCCATTAAAGCCATTATAAAAATAAAAATCAGATTGAATTGGCAACATGTAACCGGAGGACAAATCAAAAGGGGTTGTAAGCAAAAGGAATTTCACAGCTTCTCTCAGCAGGGTGCCCTGCCATGAGAGCAGACTGCACCTCTTTCTTTGTCCACTTTTGCCTGGAGACCTGGAGGGGAGGGGGGGCTGGAGAGACCAGCCGCCCCTGCGAGCCACATGGGACTCAGACTCTCACTCAGTAGTCCACTTCTTCCTGGAGCTCTCACAGGCCCCCTGGACAAGCCTCATGTGGCCCGAAAGAACCGAAAGCCAGCACAGAGGAGAAATCTCTCTTCGTCCGGAGGACCTGACCGGGCGAATCAGAGTTAAGTCTGCAGTCTTAACTTCAGAATCAGACGCCGGAGAAAAGAATCCCTCCATGCCAAAAACAGGAACAGCTTACTTGAGACGGCGCGTATCGGCCTGCAACTGGGTCAGAGACTGCAGGCCTACCCTCGACCACGTGTCGGCTAGTCGCAGAGCCGCTAGCCCGCTGCTGAAAGAACCAACGTTTTCCCTTTCCACTGCTCTCTTCCTTGGATAGCCAAAGTGAACGGAACTCACACGAGGCACAGACAGGTTTGGCAGAGAAATAAACAGGGAAAGCTAAGTGGTTTGTTTGGAAAGCTTGTGTAATGCGTCCACATGGTGTTTTTAAACACATAGGGCAGAGCGACATAGCTCCCGTTAGAATGTTGATACCATGCCATTGCCGATGTATTTCGAGTGTGTTTTTTTGATTATAACAAACGTTATGTTCACAAGAGTTGTATACACTGATGGGATATTGATGTTTGCGTTATCCAGTCTACTCATTACGACAAAATTAAAGCCGAAGCTTTTAAAGTTAGCGGCGAAAGTCCACTATAGCCTAAAGGCTATTAGCTTCGGTAACATCCGAAACCGGATGCTCGTTCGATGCTGTTCGTTTCGCTCCACCATCGTTCGATAGTGCTATGAGCATTATTGCCGCATTAATATGGAATATTAATGTTGATTTAAAGGCGTTTCGTTAACCAGGCACCAGGTGTGCCCACCAAGCTAGGAGTGTCAGGTGACCACTGGCGGCATGCTCGACGGGCTGCTGCGCCAGGATTTGGGATCATGGATATTTGTGCTGCTGAATGCATTTCAGAGGTTTTTCACTGCAGGGTCTGAATTTACCCGTATGTGTGGCTGATTAAGATTGTTGCTGTTGCATATTATGTTCTCACCAAGGTGCATTTTTTTGTTATGCTCTCGGTTAATTGGCTAAAAGGTTGTCTTTTAGAGCACAAGCACTACAGAACCAGAACGATAGTGCATATTTCTTTTTATTTTATGAATTAGCTGATTGGGCACAGCTTTATAGGACAGGGTTGATGCAATGTGAGATTTGCTTTTCTTTTATTTAACATTATTTTGTGTTATTAATTTGCGTTGCTACTAATTTGGTTTGCAGTTTTTTTTGTTTAAGTCTCAGATTGCTTCTAGGTTGTCCTGGGTTCCTGTGCTTTATTTGGTATTAAAGGCATACTATGCAACATTTTTCAGTTAATTAATGTGTTCCATACTGTTTTGGATGATTAAATGAGTCATTTCAGGTCGAACAAAGGTTTTCTCGGCCGCCCTGGGGGTCTGTGGGGGAAATACCGCACTTGCAATGCAAGAGCCCTCGGCTCGCACACACAGAAGTCTCGCTTTACGGCGAGAACTCCATGTGTTTTTGCCCTGCCATTCACTATATGCACGCGCGAAAGCAACAACAAAGAACCGCGTGTTAACGTCAAATAAACATGCAAGCATATCGAGTTTTATTATTATTATTTTTTTTTTTTATGTTGGCGAGACGCTACCGCGGCGGCCGCGGCGAGGTGCCGGCCGCGGCTGCGGCTTGGCGAGGCGGCGGCTGCGGCTTGGCGAGGCGGCGGCGGTAGCGTCTCGCCAACATAAAAAAAAAAAAAACTAATAATAATAATAATAATAATAATAAAACTGGCGAGGCGGCCGCGGCGGCGGCAGCCGCGGCTTGGCGAGGCCGCGGCGGCAGCCGCGGCGGCCGCCTCGCCAAGCCGCCGCCTCGCCAAGGTAGCGCTGCGGGAAGCTTGATGTCCATACCTTCACTGTGTTAGTCATTGTTTGTACTGCCGTTTTTTCCACTTTTCGTTGCGTTCGCCTGTCTGCTAAGCTCAAAACAACCGCGCCTGTCTTGACGGAGAAACCAGAACAGCTGAGCATCTTTACGACAGTGCACTTTTACTTTCGCCCTCTGGGGGGAGCCTCGCTGGAAAATCAACCCCGGTTGCATAGTATACCTTTAAATTAGAATAATAAAGTCCATTTTTAATATTGTAAAAGAACGTATAAATAAAATATATTTTGTATACTATTTCTGTTTCATCATTTTAAGCCAGACCTATCTGGGTACTTTTAATTGGGAGACCCTAGGCCACTTGATATTATTTGAGAAGTCTACCAGTTGCTTTAGGGCCACGTTCTCTGTCACAATCTGGGTTCCTCCCCCGTGTTACATTAGGATTAGCCGATTTTAGCGACCGATCGCTACAGCGACCCCAGCCTCCCATAGGTATAATCGCATTTATAAAATCAAGTGTCCCTAAAGTTAATGATTTTACTGAGAAAATCTTTCTTCAAAATGTTATTTTTGTCATATAATGTTTTGTTTATCTCAGGATTTGCATCCTGAGATGGAAACACATACCAAATGTTGTTCTGAATTAGTTAAGGTAATTTAACTACATTTCATGTTTTTTAAGTTGGACTTTGGTTCTTTATCTCAGATCTGCATATTTTTATCTTAATTTTGCTTAGTAGTTTTAATTAAGTTTCTCTAGCCTATTAGAGAGGAATTGTTGATTGAAATATTTTTAATTCAGATAAACAGCATTATATAGTGATGTTCTCTGGATGTTCATTTTATTTCCGTTTATAAATTCTTGAATTTGAAGAGAAGTTGTCACTCCTTATTCTATGTGTGTGCAGAGTTCGCTGTTAAAAGATCGCCAGTGCTCGAATCATCCCTTTCAACTATTGTCCTGATATTTCCATTAAAGTTAAAAACAAAATAACTGGACTTTTTTTCAAAGTTTGAAGACGTTTCGCTTCCTATTCAGAAAGCTTTCTCAATTCAAAATGTCTGGAGTAGTGTGGAGGCTCCAGGATCCAGTCCATATTAGACAATGTCTCACACCCTCTCCATGACACACTGGCCCAGCAGAGGAGCTCCTTCAGCAGAAGACTCCTCTTACCCAGATGCACCACAGAGTGCCACAGGAAATCATTCCTGCCTGTGGTCATCAATTTCTACAACGCCTCCCTCATTGATTCAGACACCCCCCCACTGTAACTGACATTTATTCATTCTCTGCACTGTTCTTGCACAAGTCACTATCACTTTACTTGGATTTATAGTTAAACATATATATATATATATATATATATATACATATATATATATATATATATATATATATATATATATATATATATAGACTTATATATGTATATATTTATACACTCCTGATCAAAATCTTAAGACCAGTCAAAAAATTGCAAGAATTTGCATTTTGCACTATTGGATCTTAAGAAGGTTCTAAGTAGAGCTTCACAATGTTAAAAGGACAAATCAGTGCAAGAGACAAGAACATTTGAGCAGGGAAATGTCTGAAAACTGCATTTACACTCAAAAATGATTTTTTCAGCTAATCAAAAGTTTAAGACCATAGTCTTTAAAAGCCAAAAGCTGTGCAAACATCTGGATTCCATGTCATTTTTTGTGAAGTCTTTACACTGTCAAGACCTCCTGATGGCAAAAACAAAAAAACTCACTGACTTTGAACGTGGTAGGATTGTTGAGCTGCATAAGCAAGGCCTCTCACAACGTGCCATCGCTGCTGAGGTTGGACGCAGTAAGACAGTCATTTTGCATTTTTTAAATGATCCTGAGGGTTATGGAACAAAAAAGTCAAGTGGTAGACCCCAAAAAATTTCACCAGCTCTGAGCCACAGGATCCGATTGGCTGTCCGTCAAGACACGGGACGATCCTCTACCCAAATTAAGGCCATTACTGGTGCTGACTGCAGCCCAATAACCATCAGACGGCATCTGCGAGAGAAGGGCTTCAGAAACAAAAAACGTCTTCAAAGGCCACGTCTTCTTCAACGCCACAGAATTGCCCGTTTGGACTTTGCAAGGATGCACCAAACATGGGACATTGAAAGGTGGAAGAAAGTTGTCTTCTCTGATGAGAAAAAATTTAACCTTGATGGTCCTGATGGCTTCCAACGTTACTGGCATGACAGGGAGATCCCACCTGAGATGTTTTCTACACGGCACAGTGGTGGGGGCGCCATCATGATTTGGGGTGCGTTTTCCTTCAATGGAACAATGGAGCTTCAGGTTGTGCAGGGGCGTCAAACAGCAGCTGGCTATGTGGAGATGTTGCAGCGGGCATCCCTCATGACTGAGGGCCCTCGTCTGTGTGGTAATGATTGGGTTTTTTAACAGGACAATGCTGCAGTTCACAATGCCCGCCTGACAAAGGAGTTCTTCCAAGAGAATAACATCACTCTTTTGGACCATCCTGCATGTTCCCCGGATCTAAACCCAATTGAGAACATTTGGGGATGGATGGCAAGGGAAGTTTACAAAAATGGACATCAGTTCCAGACAATGGATGCCCTTCGTGAAGCCATCTTCAACACTTGGAGCAACGTTCCCACTAGCCTCCTGGAAACACTGGCATCGAGCATGCCTAAACGATTGTTTGAAGTCATCAACAAGAATGGTGGAGCTACTCATTACTGAGTCCTTTTTTTTGACATTTTAATTTCTGTTTTGGGGGGTTTTTGGGTTTTTTTGAGCTATGGTCTTAAACTTTTGATCAGCTGAAAAAATCATGTTTGAGTATAAATGCAGTTTTCAGACAATTCCCTGCTCAAATGTTCTTGTCTCTTGCACTGATTTGTCCTTTTAACATTGTGAAGCTCTACTTAGAACCTTCTTAAGATCCAATAGTGCAAAATGCAAATTCTTGCAATTTTTTGACTGGTCTTAAGATTTTGATCAGGAGTGTATTACTTTGTGTGGAATGTTGTAAATATCTATATAAAAATGTGTGTATATCTGGAGCATGTAACAAAAGTAATTTCCCTCTGGGATTATTAAAGTATGTCTGATTCTGATTCTGAGTTGCAAGCTTTATAGTACTGCCCAACAAAGGCCTTGTAATGGCTTAGATAACATGCAACTTGAACCGAAACAGGTCCACTCCTTTAGTAATGGGGAGTCGTTAAGGTCATTGTTGGCCTGCAAATTCTGATATCAGCTCCCGGGCTGATATTCACTGGACAATACCTAACAGACAGAGAGTTATTTATTAAACATTAAATAACTTTAAACAGTGTATAATTGCACAACATGTTAAAAAATAAATGTCCCTTCTTTATAAACGCAGTCTGATCGAATGAAATAAGAGTTGGAAAAACAGATTCAAGACAAAGAGCTAGAGTATTTGCACATCAACATTTAGAAGACTAATTGGGCAGTAAGAGGAACAATTATGATGAGCTTTGCCTTTTTTTAGGATAAGGGATATATATGGCTGGCGCAGTGTTTGTGGGAGACACTGGGAGTTTAAACTGTCATTGAATACATCTTTGAGGTAAGGGTCTAATTTAACCCTAACCCTAACCCTAATTTCCCAGAGAACTTCTTATAAAATTCAGCACGAAAGCTGTCTGGACCTGGACATTTCCCACTTTGCATACATGAAATGGCGTGATTAATTTCCTGCAAAGAGATGGGGTTATCTAAGGATTCCCTAAACTTATCTTCCACATTGGGAGTATCCAGCCCTTCAAAAAAAAATATCCATCAGCCTCGGATCAGTAGGAGGTTCAGAAGTATATAAATTGGAATAAAACTCACAAAAGGGTTTATTAACATCCTCTGGGTCAGATAAAAGTCCTGACTCACATTCAATTTGGTCTATTACATGAGTGGTGGTAATATGCATAAGACTGTAAGCGCCTTGCTTGGTTTCTCTCCGTATTCATATAACCTATGTTTAGATTTCAGCATGGCTCATTCAGCCCGGCCCGTTGAAAGCATGTCAAATTCAGCTTGAAATAAAACACGCTGTTTATAGTTTTGGGGATACGGCTTTTGCATAGGCATTGTCTACATCAGACATGAGATCAAGTAGTTCTACTTGTCTGGCCCTTCGCAACTTGAATCGACGCATTAAGGTAAATAATCAGCCCCCTCAACAGTGGCGGCTGGTGCTAAAAAAACTGAGGGGGGCGCACACAAGCAAACAAATGAAAAACAAACAAAACAAATATTAAAAAATAGCACTATTTGAACATGAATTTTGCCCTCCTTTCCTTCTGCCCAGCAAATTTCTCAATTATATTCTTGTTAAAGTCAGTCATCTCTGTGACTAGTCTTTTCACCATTGACAACATGGCCAATGCATTCAGCCTGTCCTGAGTCATTGAGTTTCTCAGAAAAGTCTTGATTCTTTTCAGAGTTGAAAAGCACCTTTCAGCTTCTGCTGTGGTCATGGGTGTGGTGATGAAGATCTTCAAGAGCGTGACAGTTTCTGAAAAGACTTCTTCTAGATTGTTTTCCTGATTTTAATAACATTTGCTGCCATTTTTTAAGGCTGTGTTATGAAATGTGTTACTGCATTTTTGTGGGACAAGATTATAAAAAATTCAGTAACCAAATGTTTTATTCCCCATAAACTTCAGTATAACTTAAATAATAAAATATCTTGCTGACAAACATTATATCAACATACCTACACAGCATAGACACAACTAAAGGTATTTCTAACTACAAAGCACATCTTCCTAATATATTAAATAACATTACTAGAAACCAGTGTAACAGTGATTTTCCACAACAACTCACCTCTGCAGCAATCCTTTCATGGTCTTATACACTGAGTATCCAACGCTTCTTCACTGGCTGACTACTACCTACACTGGTTTGTCCAACCATGGAGTGGAGAGATCACTTGCCTGCTGCTGAATTTGTAAATTAAGACGATCCGGTCCAAGCTCCTTTATCCTGTTTTTTTCTTCAAGTGAACGCTTTGTAAAAGCATTTTTTTGTAAAGACAAAACAGAATTTTCTCTCATTTTGAAACTACTCCACTTTGCAAGCATAACCGTGAATCAACCTAACGAACTGCAGCTGCGCTGAGTCGAATCGGGGATTGTCCAATCACACAATGTTTTTAAAAAAATTAGCCAGCACTGACAATCTACCAGTAATGACACAACAGAATGGGTCTGTCCGGGACGCAGAGCCCTGCGCCCCTATGCAAAACCCTAGATAACCAATTAAAAGTCAGCCTCTGATCACGTGCTTGCCCAAGTTGCTGCGCCTACATTCATTCTCATTAGACCGGCGCCCTGCACATAGGAAAGGAAGTGTGCACAATGTGAGCAATTAAATAGAATTATGTATTTACTATTTTAATAAGTTCTAACATGTCTATTGGACACACAGTATGAATAAATACATTTTTAAGTACTTTGCCGTTCAGAAATCATTTATTATCTAAACGATTTAAAGGGGGCAGGGCCCGAGCGCCCCCTACTGGCCAGCCGCCACTGCCCCTCAAGTAGGCCTTTAGAGTCTCCCAAAGCAGGGATAGGGTCATCTGACAAAAGAAGAGAATTGAACCGCCATCTGAATCTGTTTGGTTTATGGTTGGGGAAGCTTAAAATGAGCGTCACAGCAGCGTGGTCAGATATAACCATACTACTGTAATCACACAACTTTACAAAAGACAGTAAAGTTTTATGTATGAAGAAATAATCTATGCATGAATAGGTATGATGCACATGTGAGAAAAAGGAGTATTCTTTTTTTGTGGCATGGCCGTAGGTTTGCAAAAGGGACCATAAGGACATGTCCCTACCAAACTTTTGGACCAACCTACTTGTCCCTACCAATAATTCGACGTGAATAACATGTTTCTAATTTACAATACAAGGCTGTTGCTGCATTGCTTCTTTTCCTCTCACAACGCTGCTTGGCGGCTGCTGCTGCCGCTCCGTCTGACTGCATCCCCGGACTGTCCTGTCCCTTTAAATCTGCAGCACACGTGACTGTGCTGTATGCTGTTTAACTCTACTCTCATTGGTTGTTCTGCCTTAAGTTCCACCTCCCCTTTTCCTGACTGGCTTTTTTCTAGTGCATGCGTGTCCGCGCGTCTTGGAGCGCGAGATTTAAGTTTCATTTGTACTGGGATTCTGCAGTTACTACGATTAAGACTAGGCTACGAAAATAGTCCCAATTTAAAAACTAAATATTAGCTACACTAAAATAAGTGAAAGCTGCTGAGTGCAGTTATGTAAAAAAGCAGGATAGACTGTTTTGATTTGTGGAACTTGAGAAATGTAAGTAACCAATGTTAGCATCTCAAAATAGCATTTAATTCTGAAGTATAATACATTTTATCAACAAAAACCTAATCTCAATCTGTGTGAGGCAGGAGTTCTGAAGACTGCTGGAAAGATTGAAGAGCAATGACTGTAGGCTATTAAAAATTCAGATTCTTAGCCACAGCCGCCTGAAAAAGAAAAGGTGAGGGTTTCCCTTTTACCAATATCGTTACTATTATTGCTTTAATTGTTTCTCGACCCTTTGAGGCACTTCAGGTATAAATAACAGGTGTTATTTTTTTACATGATATACATTATAACAACACTAGATGCCGCCTAAATAACTGCTATAGAACTTATTTAACCTTTTGATGTGGGAGCAAAATTAATTTGCATTTCTTAAAATTTAATCTGCTGTTCTTCAATAGTCGTACTAGTTTATACCAATAGTATATTAATATGTTCTCATTTCAATGATGAAATGGACAACCACTCAGGTTACAATTCAGTCTTGGTGTCACCCATTGTACTCAAAGTACAGTATTGGGTCCTCCGCTTATGTATAAAGGTTTATTGCACATTTAAACATTATTGACAACTCAATATTGTTAGGAAAATAATTAGTTGTCTGAGAGGATGTGGGTAAGAAAAAGCCGTCAGCTACACTTTAGATATATGATATAAGAAATGTGTTTGGAATGTTAAGATAAATTACATGATATGGGCTACACAGTTGCTACAGCCCAGTTGTACATTTGTTGAAATTTGTAATTAATGTTTTAAATGCTGTCAGTGTCAATTACACTTTTAGTTCCAGTGCAGATACAATACATGTATTTGCAGTCTCTTGAATGTATAATTTTGTTGTTTTATGATACAGAGAGAGTATGTTAGATAAAAAAAAATAGGGTGGGGTTTACCTCGGCGCATTTGTATATCTTCAAAAGAAAATACAGGACAAATCTACAGACAACAGACAATTTTGACTATATTTGATTAAATAGGCAAGTATTTACCATCTGTCTCTGTTGCTGGTAAGTTCAAGTGCAAACCTTTTCAAAGTGGAATAAAAGTCCTAATTTGACATTCATCAGAGCCGGTGATGCTTTAAACATTGACAAACAGCATCTAGTGTGTTTAGCGCTTATAAAATTTGTAGAAATGTAGCAAGAAATGCTACTTTTCTCTTTAGAACATACAAAACCTGCCCTGACACTCAAGTCAAGCATCAAAAAAATAGGAGCATGTGTATTGCGTATGACCAATGAAGCTTTGGACCAATAGTGTCCCTACCAAAGTTGAAATCAAACCTATGCCCTTGCTTTGTGGGATTAAAAACTCTCCATGGGTAAATCAAAACAGGACTGCAAAAAGCCTTCTATGCATTCTGCTGTTTTGAACTTAGTGATAATGCGAGTGGAAGATCCATCTAATAGGGGGTTAATTACACAATTACAGTCACCTGCTAATATTAGCTGATGGTTCACTAAATATGGTATAGTTGACAGAAAAGTATTCATGAATTTAGGATCATCCCAATTAGGGGCGTAGACAGGCTAATGTTACAGGCTAATGTAAAGTGTGCCCACCACAATAACGAAAGACCATTAGGATCTGATATGGTTTCAGATGAAATAAACTGTACTGATTTGCTGATAAATGCCAGCCCCTCTCGCCTTTCCTTGGAAATTTCAATTCAATTCAATTCAATTTTATTTATATAGCGCCAATTCATGAAACATGTCATCTCAAGGCACTTTACAAAGTTAAATTCAATCATATTATACAGATTGGGTCAGATTATACAGATTGGTCAAATGTTCCTATATAAGGAAACCAGTTGATATGGAGGAATTCATCTTTTAATATTGTCAAGGTGGAACCCTGTTTGTCTTAATAACTGCAATCACTGCCCAAAGAATGATTAGTTCTAGAATGTTTCACTGAATCACAACAAGGTAAAGTAAGGCCAAAGGAACTTTAGTTGAACTACTCTTGGCTCCTACTATCTTTTTCCAAAGATCTGTTTATAAGACTTCCTAGAAATGGAAGAGCACACACACCATTTCACACACATACCCCTCCAACTAGGGAGGGAGGGCTTTTGGTCCAGAGCAATGCCTGTACACAGTAAGATATCATGTTCCTATTTACGTCATACTGTATCCCTATAAAGGCTGAAAGTTACCCCATATTGTTGGGATTGTTGGGACTGCTGTGAAATGAAGATGATTGTAAGTCCAGAATAAACAAATCCCCCTGCTGGTCACTGAAGAGAAGTTGTGGTGTCTGGTCTCGTCTGTCTGTTTTTTAAGGTTAAATCCTCTCCCACATAATTGGCGTTGTCGGCAGGATTAGAACAAGGGAGAGGAAAGAAAGGCTTTCCACAGCATCTACCTCCAGTGGCAAGACGGGGCCCATTGAGAAACAGAAAAGAGGAGGTAAGTTAAGCATACCTCTCTCTCTTTATTTTTCCTTTTTTAACATAAGATGTGCCACACAGAGGTTCTGCTTTGGAAAAAGTGTATTGATTTTAAAGGCGAGACAAGTGAGGCATTGCTGCTTCTTTTTGTGACCACCAGTTGTAATTTTCCGCGGAAAATGGATTGTCATAAAATACAAAAGATGAGGAAAGCGTAGATTCCAACACAATTGACAAACCGACAATCTTAAGGAAGTGATTTGTGTACTCCCAGCCGCTTTTATCGGATGTCCCGTCAAATGATGACGTTAGAAGCGACGACGTATAAAAAATGGATCGGGCCATTCGGGTCATGCTGAAGTTTTTCTAGCATATATAACTTTTTAGAATCAAAAAAATCACAGTGAGAGGGTGATTTTAGAAACATGGGCTGGTCGGAGTCTTAAGAGGTGAAGCCTCTGAGTAAGCGTGGCCGTTCTCTCTAGCTCACACCCGTTTGTATGTGCGAGTATTTGAAAGATCGGGTCATTAGTGAACTGCAGTTGGTTTGTAAAGCTGAGATCTCCGGTTTAGGCTTTGGAGTGAGAAAAACCTCCGATTAAATTTGAAATAGTAGGCCTGGTTTTGAAATGCATGCAGATTTTGTTGGGCGAGGCCCAGAAGTTGTAAGCGCTTGGAAAAAGAGAAATGAGGTTTCTCTTGGATTATCCGTGTGGCCTTAAAGAAGTTAACTGCAGTCTGGTTTAGGTAACGAGGTGAAAACCTCCAATCAAATTTGACGTAGAAATGCATGCAAATTTTTGCTGGGTGAGGCCCAGTAGTTGTAAGCGCTTGGAGAAAGAGAAATGAGGTTTCTCTTGGACCATCTGTGTGGCCTTAACTGCAGTCTGGTTTTGAGTACTCTGGTTTAGGTAACGAGGTGAAAACCTCCTATTAAATTTGACATAGAAGGCCTGTTCTAAAGCATGTGCAGTATGAACTTTTTTTTACTCTTGTTTTTATCCTTGTATTATGGGTCCGTTAAAATTACAAGCCAAAATTCACTGTGCGCACACATATAAAATAAGAGAATTGGACATCTGGACCATCAGGAAAGCCACTAGTTTCCCAAGGAAGTGAGATGAGAGAAATGATTCAGAAATGAGCGATCAGGAGAGAGTTTGAGATGGGTGTGCATGAGACGTCTAATTGTGACACTATATGAGAGCTCTGTTTGACTAAAATGCATTTATGGAACTGAGTTTGTTTGCTGTATCTTTGTTTTTCTCTTAAAAGTCGCATTGTCTGAAGCAAGGGTAAAATTTGTCATATTCGATGAGGAAAAGTGCATGAAAACTTTTATTTGTCTATAAAGAGATTTTAAGGAGACCAGGGTGTGTGTACTTGTTGAGCGTCCCCCCCCCCCCCCACTTTGTCAGTGAGAGCCTGCTTTTGCTCTGCTCTCCCCCAACTCTACAGGGCAGAGTTTGAAATGTAAGAGTAGCATACAAAAACTCTAACCCTCTGGTACTTCCTTGGCAACCCCTTCTCGTTTGCCAAATTAAACTCACTCTGTTCAAAGAACATTAACCCATTAATAGCCCCACTGTTGTCATTTGGGTTCACTGGATCGATTATTGATTTTGAGTTTAAGTGGAAGCCTGGTTAGAATGGATGTTTAATTGGACGTGTGATGTGATGTATGAGGTTATTTGAATATGGGAAATGCATGTGATAAGGTATTAACATTGCATGTTTGGCTTTAAGCATTAACAGTTGCTTCAATTGTAATGCAGAGCGAACTCGCTGTGTGAAAGCAGACACACACACACACGCATGCTTTTAAATAACAGCTGACAAGCAACTTATAGAAACGCAGAACTGTTTAACTATAGTGATTAATAGAATAAATGCCGGCAAGATTATCTATAACATACAAAAGTTTGTGTATGTCTGTCTAAGTGTTGTCTAAATGTTGTGTACGTCTGTCTAAGTGTTGTTTAGGGGTATTTTGTGTAAATGTTTAATCTATGTTGTGAAGGCGGTTTACTGACAGTTGTCTGACGTTTGTCTGTGATATCGCAGTATGTTTTAATAATAATGTTGATAAGCATTATTAACGCAATGACATAATGGATAAACGAGAATTTATTATGGTAAACAAGGGTCATAAGTTTTAGCTGTCCACAATGCCTGATGTCTCAGTATTCACAAAAGTCCGGACTGAAGTGAATGTTGGCGAATTGCCTTAAGATTCTGCATTGGATTGTACTAAATTCTTAGGAATACTAGGGTGTCAGTCAGGCTGGAACTCAATTGTGAGGTTGATTAAAAGAAATCATCATCCATAAGCCTTCGTCATGATCAGGAGTATTACAGGAAAAAACAAAAGAGGAAAACCATGAATGATGTTGTGTATTATGTGATAATGATGTCTTAAGATCTATGATCATTAGAATTTTGGTATACTTAAGGTAACATATTGAGTTAATGGTGTATTAAATGAAAGTGTGAATATTATTGAACTTTGCGGTTATGAAAAAACTTTGGAAGTGGTTGTGTCTCTCCACTCCTAAATACCAGGATTGACACAATGCCAGGAGCTGCAGAGCTCTGAGAGGTGAGCAGCAGAGAGGAGAGGAGAGCAGCAGAAGGGGGGCCTGTTTGTCTTAATAACTGCAATCACTGCCCAAAGAATGATTAGTTCTAGAATGTTTCACTGAATCACAACAAGGTAAAGTAAGGCCAAAGGAACTTTAGTTGAACTACTCTTGGCTCCTACTATCTTTTTCCAAAGATCTGATTGCATCAAAGTCCCGACAAGCAGCATTCACTCCTGGAGAAGCGTAGAGCCACAGGGAGAGTCGTCTGCATTGTACATGGCTTTGCTGCAATCCCTCATACTGAGCAAGCATGAAGCGACAGTGGGAAGAAAAACTCCCCATTAACGGGAAGGAAAACCTCCGGCAGAACCGGGCTCAGTATGAACGGTCTTCTGCCTCGACCGACTGGGGGTTACAGAAGACAGAGCAGAGACACAACAAGAGAGACAAAAAAGCACAGAAGCACACATTGATCCAGTAATCTGTTCTACATTAGATGGTAATAGCGGGTGAGCCGTCTTCTTTGGATGATGTCACATTTAACTCTAGGAAACCACCAGCAGACCTGCAATCTGAGAGCGAAGTGCTCTGTTAGGAACATACGGGGTAATCAGAGCTCTGATATACAAGACTGTCTCAGAAAATTAGAATATTGTGATAAAGTTTATTTTCTGTAATGCAATTAAAAACATGAAATGTCATACATTCTGGATTCATTACAAATCAACTGAAATATCGCAAGCCTTTTATTGTTTTAATATCGCTGATTATGGCGTACAGCTGAAGAAAACTCAAAAATCCTATCTCAAAATATTAGAATATTTCCTCAGACCAAGTAAAAAAAAAATTATAACAGCAAAACAAAATCAAACATTTGAAAATGTCCATTAATGCACTCAGGACTTGGTTGGGAATCCTTTTGCACAGATTACTGCATCAATGCGGCGTGGCATGGAGGCAATCAGCCTGTGGCATTGCTGAGGTGTTATGGATGCCCAGGATGCTTCCATAGACCCCTTGCATCTGACGTCACAGTCACGTGATCGGGGGTGCGCGCCTCCATCTTGGTGGGCAGGCTAGCGTGACAGCCCACCACTGCACTGGCCCAGTTACCTCATTACTCGCATGGCCGGCGGAGCGTATACAAAAGACTATTCACTGATTGTTCAATATGGTGCAAACAGACTGCATCTCTGTTGCCAAAGCAATGTTTACAGTTTAGGGTCAGATGTTATCGGACTACATGCAGCCAAGTTATGAGAATAAACAACATTAAACTCACCCTTCCACGGACAACTGCTACATCATTCAGGTAAAAAACAGACAGTTCACGTATCCATCCGGCAGTGAACTGTTTGTGCGCTCCCAAACTCTTGTACGCCTTCATCTGATCGCCACTGTACGTTGGGGTGGGTGACAACACAAGGTAGTTCACCAGATCCGCACAGCAAACTGATGGCCAATCATCGGGATTGCTAGAAAAATCCTTATCAGGAAGAGCCAAAGGGTCCGCAAATACCGGGCATACATACACTGTACGAGTTTTTCAGTCGTGGTACTTACATACATCTAAAAACTGTGCGACGGAACCGCGGGGTTTAAAAAGTTCACCGCTCACGATCTGTGCGGCGCGACGCTCGCTGTGGTGGCAGAGGCAGGCGAGCGACGGTGGGTGACAGGGACCCAGAGCAGGGGGTCGAGCCCAGCTCTGGCGAGGCCCGCAGGAGGCACCGGGCATCAGGGGAACAGAGGGGAGAGAGGAGGGACGAGACGCACCGGCAGCCGCGCGGCACGGCAGGTCGCCCGGCCCGCCCGCGAGCGGAGGAGTGCCGAAACAGGCGGCCAGCGCGTTGCGCGGACCGGAGCGCTCGCCCTCTCCAACCCCCCCGCGAGCGGGCCGGGCGGAGGTCGCTTCAGGGACGCCCGCTCACCTCCCTCCCCTGGCGGGGACGGAGAGGAGGGGAGGGCGCTCCCTCGTAGCTCTGCTTGAACAGCAGGATGCGCTCACGAAAACCTCACGACAGCCGACTGAATTTCAAACATGTTTGATTTTCACCGATCGTCCGATTCCTGATCGGGAGGTAGTCGTGAGAAGCCAGTCCCCCCTCCTCCCCCCTGTACGATCAAGCTGAAATTCGGCCCAATTCAAAACATGCTTGCACGGCTGAAGAATCGGCCCGAAAAGGGGAAAAACTCGTACAGTGTCTTGAATATCGTGCGTTGTGTAGAAAATGGCATGCCAACCAATATGGCCGCCACGCAAGGGGTTCTGGGTAACGGAGTCACGTGGTTGCAAGGGGTCTATAGCGGCCTTTAGCTCATTTGCATTGTTGGGTCTGGTGTCTTTCAGCTTCTTCTTCACAATACCCCACAAATTCTCGATGGGGTTCAGGTCAGGGGAATTGGCAGGCCAATCAAGGACAGTAATGCCATGGTCAGTACACCAGTTACTGGTGGTTTTGGCACTGTGGGCAGGTGCCAGATCTTGGTTGTGCAGCGTTTCCTGCCACATTTCCCCCTTCCAACACACTTTTTGTGAATGTGCTTTGAAACTGCACTCTGTGAACAGCCTGCTCTTTGAGAAATTTCTTTTTGTGTCTTACCCTCCTGACAGAGGGTGTCAATGATGGTCTTCTGGACAGCAGTCAGATCAGCAGTCTTCCCCATACTTGTGATTTAGTTTACTGAACCAAGCTGAGTGTTTTTCAAGGCTCAGGAAACCCTTGCGGGTGTTTCGAGTTAATTAGACGATTCAAGTGATTAGTTGAATAGCCTACTAGTATACACTACTTTTTCACAATATTCTAATTTTCTGAGACAGTCCTGTATGATGGAGCTTGATTATTAAGGGCTTTATACGTTAGAAGAAGAATTTTAAATTCTATTCTTGATTTAACAGGAAGCCAATGAAGGGAAGCTAAAATTGGAGAAATATGATCCCGCTTCTTGATTTTCATCAGAACTCTTGCTGCAGCATTTTGGATCAGCTGAAGGCTTTGAACTGCATTTTGTGGACTTCCTGATAGTAAAGAATTACAATAGTCCAGCCTTGAAGTAACAAATGCATGGACTAGTTTTTCAGCATCACTCCTGGACAGAATGTTTCTAATTTTGGCGATATTCCGGAGGTGAAAAAAGGAAACTCTGGAAACCTGTTTAATATGGGATTTAAATGACATGTCTTGGTCAAAAATAACACCAAGGTTTTTTTACTTTATTACCAGAGGCCAAGTTAATGCCATCCAGACTAAGTGATTGGTTAAGAAGTTTATTTTTTGAGGACTCTGGCCCAAAGATTACAACTTCGGTCTTGTCAGAATTTAGATGCAGGAAATTTAAAGTCATCCAGCTTTTGATGTCATCAAGACATGACTGTAGTCGAAGTAATTGATTGCATTCATCAGGATTCATGGATAAATATAGCTGAATGTCATCAGCATAACAGTGGAAATTAATCCCATGCTGTCTGATAATTTTGCCGATCGGAAGCATATATATAGTAAAGAGAATTGGTCCAAGGACTGAACCCTGTGGTACTCCACAGGTGACCCTAGAGTTTGAGGAAGATTTATTATTAACATGAACAAACTGGAATCTGTCCGACAGATAAGATTTAAACCACCCTAATGCTTTCCCCTTAATCCCTACAGTATGTTCAAGTCTTTGTAGGAGAATATTGTGATCAACTGTATCAAATGCAGCACTGAGATCTAACAGGACACAAGTCCATTATCTGAGGCCATGAGAATATCATTAGTGACCTTCATCAGAGCTGTTTCAGTGCTATGATGAGCTCTGAAGCCTGACTGAAACTCCTCAAGTAGGACATTGCTTTGTAAATGTTCACAAAGTTGATTAGCAACTACTTTCTCAAGAATTTTAGATAAGAAAAGAAGATTAGATATAGGTCTGTAATTTACTAACTCATCTTGATCAAGAGAAGGTTTCTTAAGTAAAGGTTTAATAACAGCTACTTTAAAAACCTGTGGTACATATCCATTTACTAAGGATAGATTAATCATGTCTAAAATAGGACCACTGATCAAAGGGAATACCTCCTTAAACAACTTGGTTGGGATTGGGTCTAACATACAGGTAGAAGGTTTAGATGAAGCTAAGATTTTAGATAGCTCAGAAAGCTCTACTGCTTCTAAACAGTTCAAACACTGTGCAGGTTCTAAAGATTCCTCCAATGCTGCCTTACTTACTGGGGATGAGGTAATCATGTTTGGGAGGATGCCAATTATTTTATTTTTAATGGCATCAATTTTATTTATGAAGAATCCCATAAAATCATTACTACTAAGAGCTAAGGGAATGGATGGATCAACAGAGCTGTAGCTCTGAGTAAGTTTGGCAACTGTACTAAAGAGAAATCTAGGATTATTTTTATTCTCTTCAATTAATGATGAAAAATATGCTGCTCTGACTCTGCGAAGGGTCTTGTTATACAACAATAGACTGTCCCTCCAGATTAAGTAGGATTCCTCTTGGTGTGTAGAGCGCCATTTTCTCTCCAATTTCCTAACATTGTGCTTCAAGGAACGCAGCTCTGAATTAAACCAGGGAGCCAGCTTCCTGTGAATTATCAGCTTCTTTTTCAAGGGAGCTACATTGTCTAATGCAGAATGCAATGAGGAAGTCACACTGTTAGCAAAGGTATCGATTTGTGAATGGGAAGAAACAGCATTGCTGCCATCTACAGGGCATTTCTGCAATACTGAGGATATTAAAAGGGGGACAGACTAAGTTTTGATACAGCATTATCCGATAAAGATCTACTATAATGGAACCCTCTTTTGGGGGTGGAGAACTCAGATTAAACTCAAATGTTATTAAAAAATGATCAGATAGGACAGGGTTGTGAGAGAATACTGTTAATTCTTCACAATCAATGCCATATGTCAGCACAAGGTCCAAAGTATGGAGCCGAGAGTGCGTTGGCTTATGCACATTTTGAGCAAAACCAATTGAATCTAGGATAGTTTTAAAGGCTACACTGAGGTTATCACATTCTGTGTCAACATGGATGTTAAAATCACCCACTATAATAACCTAGTCAGTATTTAACACCAAATCAGATAAAAAGTCTGACAGCTGATCCAAAAACTGAGTGTAAGGGCCTGGTGGACGATACAAAACAATAAACAGAAGAGGTTTTATTGCTTTGCAGTTTGGATGAGGTAAACTGAGGGTTAAATGTTAAAAAGAACTGTAATTATTAATTGGCCTGGGACTAATTAATAAATCAGACTGAAAGATAGTTGCCACTCCTCCTCCTCTTCCCACAGATCTGGGAATGTGGAAATTTGAATAACTGGAGGGAGTTGACTCATTTATACTAACGTAGTCCTCTTGTAGCCAGGTTTCTGTGAAACAAAACAAATCAATCTGATTATCAGAAATCAATTCATTAACTAACAAAGTCTTTGGAGGGAGAGACCTTATATTTAATAGACCACGTTTAATTATTTTATTTTTTGGTTCAAAGTGATCCGTATGGATTTTTATTAGATTTTTATGGTTTGTTCCCTTTAGATCAGTTTTTGATCTGTTAAGTTTTGGCCGTGGGAAAGACACCGTCTCAATAGGATAATGGGTGGGTAACAGTACAGAAGCTGCAGAGAGGTGTGTTAAACTACGGCTCTGCTTCCTGGTCTGGACCCTGGGTTGTCAGCATTTAGGAGAACTAATAAATCCGGCCAGATTCCTAGAAAGAAGAGCTGCACCATCCAAAGTGGGATGAATACTGTCTCTCCTGATCAGACCAGGTTTTCCCCAGAAAGTTTGCCAGTTATCAATGTAGCCCACGTCGTTTTCTGGACACCACCTAGACAACCAGCGGTTGAATGACGACATGCGGCTAAACATGTCATCACTGGTCAGATCAGGCAGGGGACCAGAGAAAATTACAGAGTCCGATATTGTTTTAGCAAACTCACATACCGAAGCAACACCAACTTTGGAGACCTCTGATCGGCGTGACCGGGTGTCATTACCGCCAGCGTGAATAACAATTTTGCGGTATTTACGCTTATCCTTAGCCAGCAGTTTTAGGTAGGATTCTATGTCGCCCGTTCTGGCCCCTGGTAGGCATTTAACTATAGTCCCTGGTTTCTTTAGTTTCACGTTTCTTATTATGGAGTTGCCAATAATTAAGGTCGGCTCCTTGGCGAGACTGTCGCTCAGAGGGGAAAATTTGTTAGAAACGCAGACGGGTTGGTGGTGATCTGGGGGCTGAAATCTAAAGCTATGCTTACTACGAACCGTCACCCAGCCGGCCTGCTTAACCGGCTGTTCGAGTGCGGCTGTTGGTTCGCTACGTGAAGTTACTCTTTGTGGCTCCGCGCTAGCAAAGGAGCGGCTATCAGCTGGTTTTTCAACAGCACGGAGCCGGGTCTCCAGTTCTGACACCCTCGCCTCCAAAGCTACAAAAATACTACATTTATTACATGTACCATTATCACTAAAGGAGGCAGAGGAATAACTGAACATCTGACACAGAGAGCAGCAGATGGGAGACTTAGTCTGAGACGGAGCCATTATGAGGCTAAGGCTTGGCTAACGCTAGGCTAAAGCTAGGCTAGCGCCCTGTTATCACGCCAAAGAACAAACCGTGTGAAACACGAGGAGTTCCCAAACGTGATGAGCAGCCACAGAAAATGTTTTAAAAGTGCTTATGTTTGGAAACAGATGTTACAGCAAACAGGTTTAAAGATAAAAAGCGAGAGAGCCTGGAGCAAAAATCCGTCGTTCACACAGCAACAACAGGAAGTGACACAATACGCCTTACCGCAAACAGGAAGTCAGGATCACCTGATTTGAATGATATACATGTCCCATCTAACCTTTCTTCAGAGCAATACACCCAGACCACCATGTGTCTCAGTAAGGAACGCTATACCAGTTTTTAAGAACTTAATTTGGGCTAGGACCTTGGAACACTTGATGGGATGGTTCAGACCCTTCACATTCCAATTGATAAACTTAATTGACTGCCCACTCCTACCGCAAGGAGTATTTAAACAAGCAATGCATGATGGTGTAAATAAGAGGTTTTTAATTTCATTGAATGTGAGCCTCCCCTTGGAATAGGTATAGGTAGCCAAGCCCCCCCCCCAACCACACAAACCTACCCCACACAAGTCCCTGCAGTAAATGCATCTTTCTTTTGTGTTCCTGGAATGCTTTGTGTTTCAAAAACAACTGATAGCCCAATACATGTTTTTTTAATTGCAAGTACATTCATAAACAAGGCCTATTCATAACATATCCATCCAAATATTTCCATTTTACAGGCTACTTTTACTGAAACATCACAAACAGAGGGCCTACTTTTAAAATTGAACTGTCACAGCAAATTCATAAACGATTGTTTTCAACAAACTGAACTAAACAGACGCCAACGTCAAACTGAACTCACGTCAACAGGAGACGTCAACTGAAATAATAATAAAAGATAACCTGAATTTAACAGACAACATATTCCATATTCCGATTTACTTTTATTAGGCTAATTATACACAATTTAAACATATTTCTATTTTAACAAACAAGCATTTTATTAGATGTTATCTCTTATCTGATGTATTTCTGATGTTTGGTACTTTGTTTTACCTTGTGATAAAGTGCTCTTTAAATAATGATGACAATGATATTATGATCAGAAGAAACTTTTGCATAAAAGTACATAAAACCCCCCAGCCATAAACACATGTAGGAGTATAGAAACGTGATTTTGATTATTCTTCAGGTTTTTTTTATCAATTATTTGATCTGCATATGTATTTGTGTATTTTGTACTTAATAAATGTATTTTAATAACGTATGCCTTGGCTTTGTTATGTGTTCTTTGTTCTATTCGCTATTCGTTTTTTTGTAAAAAATAAACTATTATACTACTAAAATGACGAGGTCTTCTCTTGTTTATGATGTGTACACCAGAGGGCGCTAAAATGTCAATCGATAATTTTAACTTTCTAATAAACCAAATTTTTAGTACAAGATTTGTATAACAAAATTCACCTTATGACTAAGGATGAAAATATTTTTTTCCAGTCCTGTTTAAACAAATAAAACTAATAGAGTGTATTCAGACAATACAGATAAACGTTACGCAATAATATATTCCCGGACTTCTGAGCATATCCGATGATGACGTCAAACCATACAATGGAGAGAATGTAAAACGCATCAATTTCTTCCAGAAAAGTCTTCATTATTTTCTATACGATGTAGTTCAGCATTCTTTGATGATTTAAGTATAGAAGTACCGTAATTACATTATTTTTTTTGGCGACCCGGAAGTTATTCTGTTCGCGCGTGCGCAAATGAGCTGATGGAACGGATCGTGCTACCGGTATGGATCGGGTAGTGACAAGCGTTGAATGAGCAGGTCGAGCGCGCGAGCAGAGATGGAACTGAGCGCGAGGACAGTGGGTTGAGAAGAGTTTATCAGAGTTGAGCGTGCACCAGACCGGTTTTGAGCATTGAGAGTTGTCTCACTGCACGCTCGGATTGGTTCCTGCGCGCTCAAACAGAAGGCATAAATATCGCTGTCTTCTCCAGCGCATTCTTCGCGCCTCCCCTGTGACTCTTTGGCGCCCCCCAGGGGAGGCGCACCCATCTATTGAAAACCACTGGTGTAAATGATACTGAACCGGCATGGCATCCACTCTTGAAGGGTATATGTCTGACTCTGATAAAGACCACAAATGAAATAACATACAGCCATGGGTGAACCAAGCAGAAAGCAAGACAAGACCTTCAAAGGTAAAAAGAAAAAAAAAAAAGAACCCCCCCCCCTCCAACCCCACAAACCAAATCTGGGTTTCTAACTAACCTCAATAGACCCAAAACTCCACAAGCAACTGAACAGGTGACAACAAAATTAACAGTGCCAAATACTACAACTGTGTAACAAATAATCAAGCATCCAGCAATAATATCCACTTTAGAGTAAAGAACATTGTAGCTTGCTGATAAGCTACGGATTGTGCAAGTTGACTACAGTTCCAAATCAGTAGACCACTACTGCCTCTGAATCAGAATCAAGTTTATTGGCAAGTAGGTTTGCACTTACAAGGAATTTGACTTGGTGCTGATGGTGCAGACAAAAAATAAAATTATATATATATATATATATATATATATATATATATATATATATATATATATATATATGCACACACACACACACACACACACACACACACACAAAATCTATAGCTATGTACACAGTAGACTAGATGGTCTGGACATGCTACATTGGTGTAGCTTGTAGGTCCTGAAAGGGGGAGGGAGAGAGGCAGTGTCAAGTGTCACGGCCCTGGGCCTTGTTGATAAGGCTGATAGGGAAGAAACTGTTCTTGTGGCTTGAGGTTTTGGTCCTGATGGACCGCAGCCTCCTGCCAGAGGGAAGTGTCTGAAATAGTTTGTGACTGGGGTGCGAGGGATCAGCCACAATCTTCCCTACACGCCTTAGAGTCCTGGAGGCGTACAGGTCCTGGAGAGATGGGCCAGTTTATAGCCCATAATTCAGCATAGTCAGTGGAAAGTGTCACAAAGAAATCACATAATATGGCAATGGCCTAAAATGTTAACAACGGACAAGATAATGTTCATAACATTAAATCTGGCCAATATGTGAACCAGAAATCTCAACACTTAAATGCCCATCAGTGAATACCTGATTATCACTGCGGAAGAATTTTCTCCTTCATGTAGGATACGGCCAGATCAGGATCAATGAAGGATTTCTCCTTTCTGAAAGCGATGCGGAATGTAACTGTAAAGCAAAGTCCAAATTTGACATCCTTCGTATTTTTAAGGAGCTGTCTCGCCTCGGTGAAAGCTGTGCGCTTCTTCGCCACTTCTGGAGTGAAGTCAGGAAAGATGTGTACTCGCTTCTCCTTGTAGAACATCATCTTCTTCTGACCTGAAATGCGTTAGATGCGGCCCTTCATATCCCTGTGATGTATGCGGATGGTGAATAGTCTGGGCCTTTCTCCTGCACGGGGTTTTGGTGCCAGTGAGCGATGTCCAGGGTCCAGACGCGGAGTGTCCTCAAGGTCTAAAATGTCCTTCAGCACATCGGCACAGAACTGTTGTGGGTCTCTCCCTTCTTCTCCCGCCCTCCTCTATTCCAATCAGACGGATATTATGGCGACGGCTGCGACTCTCCAAGTCCAAGCACTTCTCCGTCAAGTTGCACATTTTTGATTGCAGATGTTCCACTTTAGTTTCAAGAGTCGTTACTGTTGAGTTCCACTCGGTGGTAAATTGGTCAAGGTCATCGACACGCTTAGCACACTGTGCGTTAGCAGCCTGCAGAGAGCCGACAGTAGTGTGCAACTCTTGACGGATGGAGACCATTTCCTAACTGAGGGCAGCTTTTGCACTTCTACTGCCCGACATGCTTTAAAGCAAGAACCGCTCCGTGTAGATGTAATATTTTCCACCCCACTAAACCAACTGACGATATATAACTTCAAGACAAAGTTGTAGCTTAATTATTGGAATTAAGCACTCTTATAAACGATTCAATTGAAAGTTGCATGCAGAGCTCCAGTACCTTGCATCCTCACATGTCGAACACCCTCTAGCGATCGCGGTCAGTTGTTTTAAAGAAATACTAAACAGAATAAAAAGGCTAAATTAAATAAAAGGCACTTAATTCAAGCTAAAGCTTATTTAGAATATTTTTATCCAATTCTCATTTGTGAATGAAAACCAGCAACATATTAATGGTTTTCACAGTTCTTAACCTCCAGATAATTCAGTTCAAATTAATTAATCACCATTTCATTGTATACTAAAGAACAAACAAAAATAGACAGCATTCCTCAGGGGTTTCTAAAAGAGCCTAAACAATTTTTTTTAACAGAACACAAAAATCAGATAAGGGGAAAGAGGAGCATTAGATAAGGTGGAGTTTAGTAATTTAACAGCTTCAATTTTAAAGCTGTGTAATAGTTCTGATTCTGATATTGCAGTCCTACTGTCGTATTTGCAACATTCTCTGAGGGATGTAACAAGTATTTCACCAAGTTTCAAGAGCATTGCTGAACAGGTTCTAAGGGTATGGACAGCTTAAAGTCAAAAGTATACAATCATTTTCATGTGGTATTCTTAGTATGATACATTGATGCAATCATAATTGACATATACTACATAATAACCTCCTGACGCCTCCCCCCCAAAACATTCACAATCACATACTATAAGTAATCGTCTAGCATGGCCATTATTAACTGAACCAGAAGCCCAGAAGTGACATACAAACTGCACCAAGGAGTCTAACCACATCTTCCGATCATACTGCAAGCTGTCAGTCAGTTAGCATTTTCCTAAGTACTAATTTCAAAAAATCATTAAATTCTGTGTACAAAATGTCTTTAAATGACATCTAACCCTCATTTGTAGGGTTGCCAACTGTCACATATTAGCCATGATGTCCCATATAGGACACTCTTTGTCCCATATTTTGACTGCAGACTGTGATTACAAACACTAGATGGAGCTCCTCGCCTTACTTACCTAGATCAAATTAGGGAGTTGAGTTTAGAATGCTTTGTGCAGCTTTGCTTCTCCGAGATCAAGTTTAAGCTTGGATCTATATCGCATACTTGTATTCTGGAGCCTGGTGCAATTGGTACGTCACAATTACAAATATTCTCGCATGATTTGAGAGACAGGATGCCAAGATGGCAGCGCCCGTGAAAAGCACAGTAAGGATAAAAACATACAGTTTTAGTTTACATAGGTGCAGGTTGGTACAAAATTACTTGTGATAATACATTAAGTTTACCATTATATTCTGAATAAAAATAACATTTCCAGAGGTTTATTTGACTTTAATAAACTTCTCAGCTCCCCCCCCCATTATCCTCTACAGGCACCATTTGTCTGATTTTTTGCAACTGGAGCATCAGCACAGACAGTGAAAGAAACATGGCTGTAGGTCTCGGAGCTTAGTTAATATTTGATACTTACAATTTGAGTGATGAGCTGTGAGGCTTCTGTTTGCCCACTGACGGGAAGCAGAGACAGACCCAAGTCAAACACCACAAACTTCTGCACAGCAGAGAAGTACTGCTCACTGAGCCTGGTCCTCTCCACTAATACTAGCTCCTGGAAACTGCTACTGGCCTGAAAAACACAAGGACAGCAGTATAGACCAGAGGGAAGGTTCTCATAAGCCCCTTTTCTACCAGTCCTACTTGATTTTCCGCCTACCCTACTCTGCTCTGCTCGGCTTTACACGGAACGGGTTGTTTTTCAACCAGTATAATATAATAAAAAAGTAAATAAATCAATCTACATAAAAATCTAATGATAACATAAAAGACAAATGTTTGTTCATTGAATAATCTGCACTTTCCTAATATTGGCGCATGTAATTTTTTGCCAAAAATTATGTTTTTGCCTAAATTAGCTTAATAACCTGTTTCCATATTATTCTGTGTGTTTTCTGAAAAACCTGAAAAAAAATTACCTAGGCTCTTATTTTAGGAACTGACTGACGATACGCAAGATTGTCTTGAATATTTTTTAAGGATAAAATATTCCACCAGCAGGGCTGCAAAGTGGCACAGAGGATAGCGCTGTTGCAATGCAGAAATAAGGTCGTGGGTTTGAGTCCTACCCTTGTCCTGGGTCTTTCTGCATGGAGTCTGCATGTTCTCCCTGTTCATGCGTGGGTTCTCTCCGGGTACTCCAGCTTCCTCCCACAGTCCAAAAAACATGATTGTTAGATTAATTGGCCTCTCTAAATTCTCCTTAGGTGTGAGTGTGTGCATGAATGGTTGTTTGTCCCCCTTTGTTTGATAGACTAGCGACCTGTCCAGGGTGTACCCCAACTCTCACCCATTGACAGCTGGAGATAGGCACCAGCACCCCTTGCAACCCCACAAGGGATACCTGCCTGCACAGGTATTGGTTATGTGTGTGCGCGCGCGCGTGTGTGTGTGCGCTTGTACTTGCAGCTGAATGAGAGTCTTTGCACATTTTCTGGGCAGTATCTACAATTACTGCATTTTTAAACCTTTTCCTGTGTGAGTCCAAATTATTTTGGGTCCAACTGGACTAGGCCATTTTCAAAGTGAGGGCTTTGATGTAAAGTGAGGACCTTTTTCTGGTCCTCAATTTTTTGGGCTAGGGGTTAGGGTAAGGAGTAAGGTATCAATTAGGTTTAGGTACGCAATGCTTAGATTTAAGTTTGTGTGAGATGGTTTCTCAATGAACTTCCCCTGCCGCTCCATGGCTCCACTGATTTGGCTCTAAAGATCAAAGGAGTGCATGCTCACTAGGGCAGCTGGGATCCATCTTATGGGCTGTAGAGTGCTCATGAATGTTCCAAGAGGCCATTGGAGACATTCTTTTGATATTGAAATGTGCCAAGTAAAATGCAATGATCCAGGCATAGCCTGGATTGTGATTTTCTATGTGCTGGTAGGTGGGATGATGAGCATACAAGAGCTAGATTGGGCCGGACCCAGGTTCGAACATGTCTTCCTGAGGTTGCTAACTCCATGTGTTCCTCTGAGCTATCAGAGCTGTGTAATTGGAGCGGTAGGCTGAAGGAGAACACTAGTGTGGACAAGGTGTATATATTAGTGTTATTGGTTAGAGAGAATGGAATGGTTCAGTTAGGAGTTGTTTGGGGCTTGAGATTCCATTGGAGATGGACCTTTACAATTAGTAAAAAGTGGTCTTGGCAAGATGATATTAAAATTATATCTGCTGTCGTGTGAGGAATGAAGTGTTTGGGGGCTGGGGTTATATTGGGGCTAAAGAATTTTAGGACTAGGGCTCTGGGAGGAGATAAATCTGCTAAGGGAGGAGATAAATCTTCTAAGTTTAGTGTTTAGTGAGCCCAGCCCCTAGGTGTTGTTTTGTGACTTTACTTGTTTTCCTGCAGGGTGTTAATGGAGAATTATTCTGAAGTCACTATGGCCTCATGCCACTCAGCCATAGGAGGCTTGGAGACATGATGGCTGTGTATGAGATCCACTGTTTGCTGATTGCAAGGTCAATGCTTGCTTGTTACTATGCAGAATACTGATTGTCTAGGATAGACTGGCTCTGTTTTGTTTAACTGCGGGGCTGCTGTCGAGTATTAGGAAGAGCCGAAAGCGAGGAGGGGCAGAGACAGGGCAGACGCAGATGGCAGCGGGACCGTGGGGTGCGATTACTTGCCATCTATGTGATCCCTGCTTTCTCAATAAAAGGTGCTGGAACTTCATCACCGCCGTCTCCTTATTCAGTAACTCTGGGAAGTTTGTTATTATTGTTTAGAATTCCATCCACACAGGGAATGGTGCAATGGTGTGGGACCTGGCTCTTTGGAATGTGTGATCCATTATTGTATTAGTTTGGAATTAGGATAATCTAATGTTGTAGGATGTGACATGTTAGTAAAGTTATCTTGGGTAGCTGTTGTGTTTTGTTGTTTGCTGGTCAGTGCAGATTGAAATTACCTAAAGAAACCAAAAGCTTCAATGGAACGATAGGCTGAGGACCTGGCTGTTTTAGGTTTGTTTTAGATGATTTCAGAAAAAAAATGAAGGGAGGGTATTGATGGATCAAAAGGATCCCTTTTAGTTGTTTTATTCATTAACAACTTGGGGTCTGGTTTAGGCCATAAAGGGTTAAAAATGAATGGAAGTCAAGGCACGGTCATCAGTAAGTATTTAAAACAAGTATGAGCATATGTACTTGTGGCTAAGTAAGAAACTTTTTTGGTAATTTTACTAGTAAAATAAGGACTTTATTTCTGGGCTAGGTATTAGGTTTAGGACTGAGCTGTCAATTAGGTTAGGATTAGGACTAGGGTCAGGGTTAGACCGTAGAAAGGCTTGAAGATGAATGGAAGTCTACAGAAGTCAAGGCACAGTCCTCTGTACATTAAACAAGGATGTGTGTGTGTGTGAGAGAGAGAGGGAAAAAAGAGAGCGGACTCATCTGCTCCAAAGTTTGCCTTACGGAGTTAAAATTTAGGGCTTTATAAGAGGATATTTTTGCCTCAGCCATGACGAGAACAACGATGAGGAAAACCAGACTTTTGATAGAGTGAAATTATTTCTATTGTGATCTTTGGTCAGAGGGGCGGACAGCTCCCCCCACTGCTCTCAGTTTTCTCCTCTCAGAGCAGCAGGGACAGCAGCTCTGCCTTGCACCACGCAGGGTAGTTTGATCAGCAGCCGTGAACACATTTTTTTAACCAGTGTGCGTAAAATTACAGAACACCTCAGTAAATCTGTGTATCTAAAAGAGCATGCCTGTGTATAGAAAGTTATGGAGTTAGTTTCCTGCCAAAACGTTGTACACAAAAAAATGTGTTGCACACAAAACATGTTTTGCACACAAAAAGATATGTTTCACCCAAAAAAACTTGTTTTACAAACTGTCCCCAAACGTTGCACTCAAAATATCATTTATAAGTTTTCCCCGAGTACAAAACGGTCTCTGCTCGCACAAAACGGTCTCTGCTCGCACAAAACAGCCTCTGTACGAAACAATTCCACACCCTCTGCGGTAAATTTCTGCCAAAAGTCATGTGATGCATTAAGAGTTGTTGTTGTTCAGACTTCCCGACAGCAGGGGGCACACCCGAAAAAACTGAAACGTGCCGGTTTGGCTGAGGAAGAAAGACGTGATATCACAGCTAACAGCATCAGCACGCCACAGGTAAGTTTCAAAACTTTCCCGGTGAAAAAGTAATAGCTCACTATGTCTTAATATGCAGATAGAACATGTAAGATTTCAGTTAAAGGCACTGCTATGTTACAGTAAGGGACCATGTTACTTTTTAGAGCAAATAACATGAAAGCTAGCCTTAGGTGGAACGCCATACTAAAACAACTTTTGCTTTGTAATGTAACCCCTGTGGTTGGCTTCTCCCTTTACTGTGCTATGTCAAATAAATAGTACCTGAGTGGATACCCAGATAAATGCATTGCTAACAGATTATAATGTGGTTTTTATGTTGTTTTCAAATGACTGTCTATTGTTCTTATTGGTGTAAACCTAAATTGGTGTTTGGATTTGGTAATTTATCCTAAAACTGTCAAACCAATGCATGTATGCTCATGTGCAAAACGGATTCTTAAGCAATTTAAAATAATTGCAACGAGTGGATATTGATTATATGAAAATTGGTAGGGAAATTAATTAAAAGTTGCATTTTCTAACACAAATATGAATGTTACAAGTAAAGCATATAGCAGCAGGTGCCCGTTCTTCGTACGTCACTAACTCAGTTAGCTGGATTTGATTGTTGACGATTTGGCATGATCTTGGATCGTTTGGTTCTTCGAAAGACATCATGCACTTGTTGTCATGCTCGAGAGCAGGCTTATTTCATGTAAACAGGATTAGATCACGGCTTTATAAGCGGAGGAGATAGGGAAGTCTGTCGCATCCATGTCATCCATTTTTACGACAGCAACCTGTTGCGGAAGGTGCAAGGATAATTTCAGAGCTTTATATGGCTGTTATAAATAGACAAACATCATTTAACAGTGGCCTTTAAAGAGCAAAAAGTTGTATTAGAGCCATAAATGGAAAATATTTAAGTTATTTGTATGATGGTTTGCTTTTTATTTTCATCATATTCAGTAAGAAGATTTGTTCAGGCCATTTTATTGTGAAGTTTAGTTTTACTTTGAAAGGCTTGCTTCCTTGTCGAGCCGTATATTGTATTAGAAAAAAATATGGATGGATTATCTAGACACGGAGCAATACAGTTTTTGATCGTGTACGCTGTGTATGACTTGGAAAAGGAAAAACTTAATTTTTTAGAGATAAAGAATTTTTTGTTTGCACGCGTACTTTACTTCCAGTGTCTAAGGAATGACACCGATATTGGATCTGTTGCCACAAGTGGCTTTTTAAAATAAAGTATAATGATTAAAGGCTACCATTTTGTAGAATATTCTTGTATTTCACTTTTACTTGTCCCCATGTTAGTGGGTCCCGTGGAAGCTCTGACATAAAAGAACAAAGTGAATATGAAATTATTAAAATGCAAAAATACATACTGTAGAAAGTGATAGAAACATCTAACATGGACAGCACTTACACATTTCATTTGTCTGCTGCTTTTTGCCAGCCCTTTCTCCTGGCTTTAGCAGACTTTGAGGTGTTCCCTGTCGTTTTAATTAATGACTCAAATTCAGCATAACCTTCCATTAAAAGCTCGTGTTCTGCTTGGGAGAAAAACTGTGTGCGTTCTTTGGCCATGCTGAACAGCCAATAGCAACGTTGCTGATCATTGTTTCTACTATCAATACATTTCCCCCTTTTAAAGCGACGCATGAACGCGCAGTTATCTCAGATAACTCAATCATAAACAACAGGTGTGTTTGAAGAACCCAATTAGCCGGATCATGATTAGCCGGATGAAATCATCTTGGATGTGTCATTTGATCTCGGATGTTTTAAGCAACATACAAAGAACGGGGCCCAGATCTAGATTATATCTAAAAATGAGGTCATGTGTGCCCAATTGCAAATATGTTTTGTGCACAATACATATTTGGTTTGGCCATGGCAAAAACCACAGCTGGAATTGGCCACATGGGCAGATATTTTCTTGAAAAGTTCGTTTTCATCTTAGTAGTGATTTATTTTTTTCTTTAAGAGGAGTATTATTCTTTACATAACCATAACACACATCTGTTTTCCAGCATCCACTGATGAGGTGAAGGCCATCAAAGTTCTGGGTTGGATGGAAGGTTCCTACATGAACTCTCACCATGGAAAGTAGCCATGGTAGTCCACCAGGTCATCAACCTGCTTTGAGACACGCCGACTTCCATCACAAGACTACCAAGACTTGAACAATTCAGGATTTTATGTAATCTTTAAACACACGACAGAGGATTTGGGCATTTTAAAAATAATCTTAATATGTAACCGTTTTAGTTCCCAGTATTAACTACTTTGATCAGTAACTGTTTGTTGGGGAAATGTGAATGTAATCATTTTATTTTTATCAAGTTACAGGAATTTGGTTTGTTTTAAGAGTTTGCTTTCAGGAAGGTTCTGTTGTATTTAACCTTAGACAGGGAGAACAAATGGTTCTCCCAGATAAGGCTGCAACAAAGCTTTCTCATGTTTGTTTTCCACCCCCATGCTGTAAACCCCCTGACCCAACCCTCCTGACCCCCTCTTTGATGTGTGATAATAAAGGGAGAAGGACAGAGATGATCCGACACAGACGATCCTAAACTTTCAGGGAGTACAGTTCTCCGTTTGGGTTCATCCTCTGTCCTTTTCTATAGAAATGTCTAAAACTTGTGTTGTGTGGGTTTCATTCTAGGATAAAAGGGGTTATCTTTAATAACCCTATCACTGTTGCAGCATGTCCTTCATAGCTCTTAGTGGAGCCGTTTAGGCTGAACACAAAGGTTAGGGAAAAAAAGGCCAGGTTTGACATTGTTCTAAATTTCCTGACAGTCTTAAATGCAGAAATTGTTTTTCATAGTCCTGTTTTTGGCTTCATCCATTTCATCAGCCAGTTTTTTTTTATACAGTATGTATTTATGGTAATACATGGATTGTTTAGTGGGAAAAACCTGGAGAATTAATGGAGTTCTTTCAGTCTTAATTTCAACAATAAAAGCAATCCTTGTGGAAAAGGTGTATTGACTTTGATTAATATTGGTAAGAATTGGAAATAAAGACTTTATCAAAGGGTATGTTTATTATGCAATGTGGAAAATAAAGGACTGTTTAATTGTCCCACAATGTTTGCATCCTCAGTTTTAGTAACAGCCCCATGTGGTACTTTTTTTCAATAACCTCAGCATTTTCAAAAGGTTTATACATTACCTTACACATTTACTATCACAATCCCAGCAGTTCTACATTTTTATTCAGGAAGTACACTAACTTAGTTACATTTTCCTGGCTAGATTTTACTACTTGAAAACCTTTTGCAACAATGGTAACCACAATAAGATTAAACTCGTAAAGTGTTGGTCATACTGGACAGTAGCAACATATATATCTGAGCCATGTGATTCAGAATGTCCCAATGCATCCATGGCTGCCCTCAGTGCTACCAGTTGTTCGGGGCTCAACACATTGCCAGTTTCAGGAATAGTGACCCCACAGGGTGGGTCATCAAGCAGTCCACTGTCATCCCAGTCAATATGAGGCAGGCAGAGTCCCTGCAAGAAAGATAGAGATATATAGAGAATAAAAAAGAGGCCATAATTCTGTTGCTACAACTTACTGAATATAATTTAATTCATTGAGCTAAGGATTGAAAAAAATACTCCAAAATCCAT
The DNA here is from genome assembly GCA_037039145.1 of Fundulus diaphanus. Taxonomy (NCBI): domain Eukaryota; kingdom Metazoa; phylum Chordata; class Actinopteri; order Cyprinodontiformes; family Fundulidae; genus Fundulus; species Fundulus diaphanus. Next base: position 55,057,073 of record CM073134.1, read on the forward strand.
TAATTATTTTGAAGGACCATAATAAACATTTAAAAGAAACCAGTTTCAATGCCACCTCTCTGATGTACTCAATGTTTTGTTGTATTGGAGTGATCAGATAAATTACTTTCTGGTTTGAAATATATGCATTAATGTGAGAAACTATAATAGCAAGCACAAAAAAATCCATCTTACCTCTGTGATTTCTGGTTCTACCACAGCATGCTGGATTCTTCCCATCTCCCATAACTGACTGAGTGTTAGATTCCCTTCAGTTCCGAGTGAATGGTTATCCCAGCCACTGCTGATGGTGTCAAAACTTACATGTAGTCTTGGGACAAATAAATAGTGACAACAGAAGTTATCTAACATGTTTGACAGGTCAAGCAAACTGTGAGTGCAGCACATTGTAGTTTGTGTTAGTTCCTGCACACCACACGTCTCTCCAAAGACGTTCAATTCTGAAAGGAGAGTTAAAGATCAAATCATGGTTTAAATACGTTATTTTTAAAAAGTCCGTTACACAGCATTTTTAAATCAGAGATAAAACTAAACAGTGCCTTTAACTGAAATCTTACATGATCTATCTGCATAGTGAGCTATTACTTTTACACCGGGAAAGTTTTGAAACTTACCTGTGGGGTGCTTATGCTGTTAGCTGTGATATCACGTCTTTCTTCCTCAGCCAAACCGGCGCGTTTCAGTTTTTTTCGGGTGCGCCCCCTGCTGTCGGGAAGTCTGAACAACAACAACAACTCTTAATGCATCATGTGACTTTTGGCAGAAAATTACCGCAGAGGGTGCGGAATTGTTTTGTACGCGAGCAGAGGCTGTTTTGTGCGAGCGGAGGCTGTTTTGTGCGAGCAGAGACTGTTTTGTGCGAGCAGAGACCGTTTTGTACTCGGGGAAAACTTATAAATGATATTTTGAGTGCAACGTTTGGGGACAGTTTGCAAAACAAGTTTTTTTGGGTGAAACATATCTTTTTGTGTGCAAAACAAGTTATATTTGTGTGCAACACATTTTTTTGTGTACAACATTTTGGCAGGAAACTAACTCCATAGAAGGCTGTCAATTTTCTCGCTCTTTAGTTTATTATCTGGATTTCCTCTGAGAAAAACCTTCTCGTTTCTCCTCGCCCTTGGCCAGTCACTGAAAGTGTATTCACATCAAACTCTGCTCAAGTCCACTCAGTTTGACGTGAACAAACTGAGTAGGACCGGCGGAACACGGGCTGGCCCTGGGGAGAAAAACTGTTGCTAAAATGCTTGCAAACGGGCAGAGCAGAGTAGAGATCAGCCAAACCAAGCCGGTGGAAAAGGGGATATTAAAGTATACTGTGGCACAGCTCACTGGCTTCACTTACATTACGATAGCGAACCAGTTTCCTTTTGTACCCATTTCCTGCTATTATGTCACACTCAAACACGTACAGAATGCACATTTTATTGGGAAGATGGTAATCGGCCACGCCCAGCTCATTTTCAAAGAGGATTTTCACACCGCCATCTGTAGAAGAAGTTCAGTGGGGTTAGCTGGAGGCTTTTTATACCACTCTGAAACTGTAACATAGTTTAAACTGATACACAGTAAATTCCATTAATCAATTCAAAAGTAAAAGTCTTTATATAGATTTATTAAATACAGAAATTGTAAGTGTTCTCTCCTTGAGAAAGCCATTGCTAAAAAGCTGGCAGTTCAGATTACCATATCCAAGCCTATAAACAGAACGTTCAATTCAAATCAATTCAATTTTATTTATATAGCGCCAATTTATTAAACATGTCATCTCAAGGCACTTTACAAAGTTAAGTTCAATCATATACAGATTGGGTCAGATTATACAGATTGGTCAAAAATGTTCCTATATAAGGAAACCAGTTGATTGCATCAAAGTCCCGACAAGCAGCATTCACTCCTGGAGAAGCGCAGAGCCACAGGGAGAGTCGTCTGCATTGTACATGGCTTTGCTGCAATCCCTCATACTGAGCAAGCATGAAGCGACAGTGGGAAGAAAAACTCCCCATTAACGGGAAGGAAAACCTCCGGCAGAACCGGGCTCAGTATGAACGGTCATCTGCCTCGACCGACTGGGGGTTACAGAAGACAGAGCAGAGACACAACAAGAGAGACAAAAAAGCACAGAAGCACACATTGATGCAGTAATCTGTTCTACATTAGATGGTAATAGCGGGTGAGCCGTCTTCTTTGGATGATGTCACAGTTAACAGAACACCAGACCAAGGCGAGGCCCCCTTCTCTGGGTGGGGCTTTCGGGGAGCGGGGGTGCCTATTGGAGTCAGTAGGGGAGCTGGCTCCCTGGGATGGCTTCCCAGTCCATTGCTCCCCATCCCCGGATCCTCCCTCTGCCTGCTCCATCACGCCGCCACACATGTAGGTCCTGGGGGAGAGGGCGTTACTGGAGGTTGCCACTTTCTGGTGACGCCCCTCTCCCCAATTTTATCATGCATCTTAGACACTTTCACCCCAAACATTTTCACAACGCACACTCATGTAGGCCATGGTATGGGGGGGTGGGGGGAAGACGTCTGGGGGGGGCTTATGCTGTGTGAGCCTCACCTCGGTCGGCTCCCTTCACCTCCTCTCGCACTTAGACATTGAGGGTTCTGGGCAGTTGCCCGGAGGGGGTGCGCTGGCACCAGCTTCCTTCTGGAGGGGGGGTGGGCTGTGCCGCGCACCCTCTTCGGGGCTCCCAGTTTTTAAACGCACTTGAGAACAACATGCAACAACACAACATCTGAGCGGGCGTAGGGAGGATCGGGGTCTTCTGCACACCCCCGTTCTCCGATGGCGGCAAGGAGTCTGGGGCCTGGAGGAGGTGCGGGCCACTGTGTCCGGGGTCTTGGCGGGGGGCTGCAATGGGTAGTCAGTGGCCGGGTCTGGGGCTGATGCCTCCGCTCCCCCCAGGAGGGGTGGGGGGCAGGGGTGGCTAGGGTAAGGTGGGGGAGGGAAGGGGTTTATTAGGTATTTAGGGGGTGAGTGGGGCTCTGGCTGGGTGGCTCGTACGGGTCGTGTTGGCCCACCCTCTTTGGGGGGCCCGGTCCGGGGGGCGTCTGGTCCGGGGGCGGGGGGTCGGGCACAAGCAGTCGTATAGTCGATTTGGGGTGACCCCCCCTCTGGTCAGTGTTGGATGCGAGTGTTATGTGGGAATGTGTGTACAGCGTTTTTTTTTTTTTTTTTTAATATGTGTGTGTGGTGAGTGGGGCACAAGGGAGGGATGGTGTGAATGAGTTTTCCTTTTTTTTTTCTTTTTCCCAGGTATGGGTGTGGTCCGCTCCCTCTCCCAAGAACATCTCAAGTCTCCGCTAGGTGCGGAGCCCATCACCCCACGTCCTGTCCTGCCCTCCTCCGCTGCGGTGGCGGGCGCCTTGGCCCTCTGGCGCGTTGGTGGGCTTTGGGTTTGGGGCGGGTTCCCGGGCGTGCGCCGGCCTACTCCCGGCGGCTTCTTCGCGGGGCCTGGCCCCCCGGGGGGCTGCCGGGGCCCCCGTCGCGCGGGCGGGGCGCCCCTGGGGCCTCTGGACCCCAGGGCCCATGGCCGGGACCACTTCAGCGGGGCTAGCTGCCGGCGGAGCCCACGGGCTCGTCCCCGCGGCTCTTGGGGGCGTCGGCATTGCGGTGGCTGGGGGATTTCCTCGGGGTCGTCTCTGCTCTTTCCTTGGGGGGGGGGTTGCAGATATCCTGTGTCGGCCCCTCCTGGGCGCCCTGCTTTGGGGACCCCTTTGGGAGTCCGGGATTATGGGTCCCCTGACCCGGAAGGCGGGTCTTTGGTTCTCCACAACCACTATCAATCTATTTCCTTCTGGATAATTTTCAACTAAACTAGTGCACTCTCACAAACTCCCACAGGTGCTGGGTCCCAGGTATTAAATGTTCACTTATATACAGTAAGCTTAGAATTTTTTTTTTTTTCCAGGTATCACATTACACATGTCAGCTTACATAATAATATATATGATTTAGCAATGGCATCTAGGTGTTATTCGATTGTATCTGTTGCTTTATGTCTGTTGGTTGTGCTGTTCTTTTTGCATCTCTCTTTCCAGGTGATGGAGCAGATGGAGAAGGTTTTATCATTCTCTCCCTTTTATCTCTTCTTTCTTTCACCTCTACTGTTTTTTTTCTCTCTCACTTCTTGTTCTTCCTTTACTCTCCCATTGTAATGTCCATATAATTTGAAAGTCTCCCTGCAGGAATCACAATAAAGCTATTTACAAGCATAAATCAAGTGCAGCACTATGGCGAAAGCTGTTCGCTCCACTTGTAAAAGCAAAATCTGTCGAGCTCTATCTGGCATTGAGACATCAATTCCTATTGCCACATTGCTAGACAGGATACTGGGAAAAAAAAAACAAGAAAAAAAACAGAACACCAGACCAGGTGTACCTACTATGAAGATAAAAGAGAGAGAACAGAAAGTTAAAGCAGAAATGACAACACGTAATGCATAATTGAAGAACAGTAGAACTCTATAGAGTGAGAAAATTACATCCTGATGTCCTCCAGTAGCCTAAGCCTATAGCAGTAAAACTATAAAGGTAGCTCAGAGTAACATGAGCCACTCTAGTTATAAGCTTTGTCAAAAAGGAAGGTTTTAAGATTAGTCTTAAAAGTAGACAGGGTGTCTGCTTCACGGACCAAAACTGGGAGTTGGTTCCTGATATATTAAAGAATTATTTTTGCTCTTTGACAATGTATTATGGGAAAATCTGCTCAGTTTTATAACTTGTTTTTGTTATGATATATTTTTCGAGGATGAACCCGGACACAGCACGCACACACAGAGCAAGTTCTTAGGAATGAGTTTTATTGAATAGTGTGGAAGATGGATGATGATGGGACCAGAGTCCTTCAACAGACGGAGGTGCAGGGTGCAGAAGTTGGCCGGCAGGAGGCGAGTGGAGAGACTGACCCGGAGGAACTCTGGAGCCGAAGACTTGAGACCGGAGCGTCAGAGCTGATGACTTGAGACCAGAGCGTCAGAGCCGATGACTTGAGACCAGAGCGTCAGAGCTTGAGACCGGAGCGTCAGAGCCGATGACTTGAGACCAGAGCGTCAGAGCCGATGACTTGAGACCAGAGCGTCAGAGCTTGAGACCGGAGCGTCAGAGCCGATGACTTGAGACCAGAGCGTCAGAGCCGATGACTTGAGACCAGAGCGTCAGAGCCGATGACTTGAGACCAGAGCGTCAGAGCCGATGACTTGAGACCAGAGCGTCAGAGCCGATGACTTGAGACCAGAGCGTCAGAGCCGATGACTTGAGACCAGAGCGTCAGAGCCGATGACTTGAGACCAGAGCGTCAGAGCTTGAGACCGGAGCGTCAGAGCCGATGACTTGAGACCAGAGCGTCAGAGCCGATGACTTGAGACCAGAGCGTCAGAGCCGATGACTTGAGACCAGAGCGTCAGAGCCGATGACTTGAGACCAGAGCGTCAGAGCCGATGACTTGAGACCAGAGCGTCAGAGCTTGAGACCGGAGCGTCAGAGCCGATGACTTGAGACCAGAGCGTCAGAGCCGATGACCGGAGCGTCAGAGCCGAGGACTTGAGACCGGAGCGTCGGCGCCGTGGACCTGAGAGCAGATCTTCTGAGCCGAATACTGGAGAGCAAAACATCTGAGACGAGCACTGGAGAGAACAAAGCTGACGGAAAAAGTCTAAAGGCTGACTGTAACAAAAACCAGGTTGAAAGGAGTCTTACGGCTGACGGTAACAAAAACGGAGCTGACAAGAATACTGGCAGAGACTGAGCGGGAGTGAACGCTATGGACCGGCGACGAGAACAGAATGAGGTGAGTCTTATAAAGAGGTGAACACAGGTGGCAACAGATCAGGGGTAATTGTTGCCTGACAGGTGACGGGAATGAAAACTAATTAGTGTCCAGAGGAGTGACTAAAGCTGAGCAAGGGAGAGCTAAGTGAACTACAAACTAACAAAAAAGCCAGACAAAACCTAAACCATGACAGTTTTAACTTTTGATATATAAATGAGAAGACTGGTCAGTTAAATAAGAGAGAGGACTGGCCAGTTCACACATTGATTATTGCTGTTGTGGTGTTCGCACCTGAGTTCACATGAAACTAAGAACCACATGTCTTATTGTGTTATAATTTGTATTAACTTGTGGTGGGAACTTATGACAATGTGTTGTGGGAAAGACTGATTCTGTATTCCTTATTTTGCTTATATTTGCTGTATTCTGAGTGCACTCATATTATTTTGCTTCGCACACTGCTGAAATGCTGGGAATGGGTTCTGTTTGGGAAACATGTTTTGGGAGGCAGGGCAGCTGTGGAGGGAGAGATGGCCACTCTCGCTCCACATCTGACTCTTTGTTTACAAGTATATAAAGAGGAGACTGCCCTTAGCCCAGTGAGTCTGCCGTGAGTTCGTGTGTGACCAGCTAATATGAAAATAATATAAATTGATCCCGCTGACTCCGCGGAGCTTGAATGTCCAATGTCCAATATAAAACCAACTTCACCGCAGTTAACTGCACTTTGTTCCAATCTTTAAATGAAGTAAAAAGAAGCAAAAGAGCAGAATGAACAGGCCTAGGAACTGGCCTTAGTATTAACAGAGTCATATATATTTGAACTTACAATATAACGAAAATCTGTAGTCATAACAGACTAGCTTCTGGGGCTCTCGTGTAGCTAAGCTAATGCTAAAGTTAGCTAACTTATATGTGCGTTAATACTCCAACACACAACAGCTAGAAATACTTACAACTTACGCTGCACACGAGCGACATAAGTACCAAAATATAGTCCTCTTTGCATAGAACAAAAGCATTTTATGTGATTTCACCCTACTCTGAGTTCATGAGGCTTATCATTTTTGCGCATCGATCTGTAACATACGGTGGCCGGGAAGTGCAAAACAAAAATACAAAATCTGAAACACTTTTACAAATATTGAAACAAATTTACATTTCAGAAAGCAAATTTACAAAACACAAAACACTTTTACAAAACTTGAAACAAATTTACATTTCAGAAAACAGATTTACAAAACACGAAACACTTTTACAAATCTCGAAACACATTTACATTTCAGAAAACACATACAAAAGACGAAAATCAAACGGAAAGGGAGGGACTGTCTTCGAAGTTTACCCGGAAATGATAACGGGAGCCTTCATCATGAACCAAGATGGACGCCAATCGAGTTGCGTTTTGCCCGTTTTTCGGCACACATATGAACAGATTAACGCGCTTTTGTTTGTCGTGTGGTCGGTCCTTGGAGTTTTAAAATTTCACAGAACAGACGGAAGAACCAGATATGCTGCAGCAGTGCATACATTATGTTGATGAGGGTCACTCGTACGCTGTAATCGTAGACATGTCATGTTTACACGGTGTACACACTGAAACTTGTTGAGCGACATCAGGAGGTTTTCTATTGTCATGCTGATATAGTATTCACATAAAACGTCCAATTCTGTAGCAACATTTACAACAACACAGGTCAAATTGAGTCAATGTAGAGATTTTTTAAATGCCTTTATTTTTAAATCCCAAATCATGTAGATTTACTTCTGGAGATCATCTGTCATCTGTAAGTGAAAGTAGTCACCTGTAAAAAAATAAGTTGAGTAGTTTTGAGGCTAAAGAGTGTGACCAAAGTATATATTTCCATTTTCAACATTTTCGCGGTGTATCGATCAAGTGTTTTTACACATTTACATTATATTTTTTTATGCTTTGTGTCATTTTTTCTATTATTCTGGTCTGCTGGTGAAAATGGAAATATATACTTTGGTCACTCTTTAGCCTCACAACTACTCAAACAACTTATTTTTTTACAGGTGACTACTTTCACTTACAGATGACAGATGATCTCCAGAAGTCAATCTACATGATTTGGGATTTAAAAATAAAGGCATTTAAAAAATCTCTACATTGACTCAATTTGACCTGTGTTGTTGTAAATGTTGCTACAGAATTGGACGTTTTATGTGAATACTATATCAGCATGACAATAGAAAACCTCCTGATGTTGCTCAACAAGTTTCAGCCAATTCTGATGTGGAATTTTAAAATAAGAGCCACTAGAAATCCGTATATATTAAGTAATTTTGACCAAAGTTGCTGTCACTACAGCAACTAAACGGTAGATACTCAATCGATGTTTCCACTTCAGCATGAGAGTAGAACACCTGCTGGCTGGTGTCCTCACAGACATTTTTAACACCTCGCTGGACCAAGCCACAGTGCCAGCATGCTTCAAGTCTGCCTCCATCATTCCGGTGCCGAAGAAACCTCAAGTCACCTGTTTCAACGACTACCGGCCTCTCGCACTGACTCCCATCATGATGAAGTGCTTTGAAAGGCTGGTAAAGGAACACATCGTCTCCAGTCTCCCATCTACACTCGACCCGTTCCAGTTTGCCTACCGACGGAACTGCTCCACTGAGGACGCCATCTCCTCTGCTCTTCACCTGAGCCTAGCACACCTTGAGGAGAAGAACACGCACATGCGGATGCTCTTCCTGGACTTCAGTTCAGCGTTCAACACCATCATCCCACAGCATCTGGTAGGAAAACTGGAACATCTGGGCTTCAACACACCCCTTCGCAACTGGCTGCTAGACTTTCTCACCAACAGACCTCAGTCAGTCCGGGTCGGACAGAACACCTCTGATGTCATCACCCTCAGCACGGGCTCCCCTCAGGGCTGCGTCCTGAGCCCCCTGCTGTTCACTCTGATGACTCATGACTGCGTCCCCAGGTTCACCACCAATCACACCGTGAAGTTTGCAGACGACACAACGGTGGTGGGCCTGATCAGGGATGACAACGACCAGGACTACAGAGAGGAGGTGGAACAGCTGGTGGGCTGGTGCAGAGACAACAGCCTGATCCTGAACGTGGAGAAGACGAAGGAGATCATCGTCGACTTCAGGAAGAACCGGCCTCACCACGCTCCACTGCTCATCAACAACTCAGCTGTGGAGGTGGTCAGCAGCATCAAGTTCCTGGGGGTGCACATCACGGACAAGCTCACCTGGACTGTGAACACCATGTCACTGGTGAAGAGGGCACAGAAGCGACTGTACTTTCTGCGGAGGATGAGGAGAGCCCGCCTGCCCCCACCCATCCTCACAACCTTCTACAGAAGCACCATAGAGAGCATTCTGACCAGCTGTCTCCTTGTGTGGTGTGGAGGCTGCAGTGCCTCCGACTGGAAGAACGTGAGGAGAGTGGTGAGGAAAGCAGAATGGATCATCGGGGCCCCTCTCCCCTCCACAAAAGACATTTCATCTCAGCGCTGTGTGTCCCGAGCCCGTAACATCATCAGGGACCCCTCGCACCCCCACCATGGACTGTTCTCCCTGCTGCCCTCTCGGAAGAGGTTCCGCAGCATCCGCTGCAGGTCCACCAGGTTCTGCAAAAGCTTTTTCCCTGCTGCCATCAGACTGTTAAACTGTTAAACTGCTGTTGAACTGCTAAACTACAACCCACAAACTCCGCACAACATTTGCATTTTTTTTGCACATTTTAGCATCATTGCAGCTCATATAGCATTAAAAATGCTATTGGACTCCTAGTCTTAAAATTGCACAAACAAATGCATTCATGCACAAATGCCCTAGCACAATCCAATCTGTACATAAATGTCTCTTTTTTGTTACATTTCAACTGTTTGTATACTGTATATTTAAAATCTACTGTTTACTTCTAAATCTCTGCCGCACCAAAAACTGTAATTTAATTCTACTGCGATTTACAAAAGCTGTACGAAACGAAATTTCGTTCTGTACGCACTTGTGCATACCGAATGACAAATAAAGAAGTCTAAGTCTAAGTCTAAGATGTGATCTCTTGTTCATTGATGCTGCGGGGTCATTCAAGTTTGGCTAATATTCTGTCAGCACACCACCTCTTCCTTTCTGTAAAGGTAAGTCCTCCATTTTAATTCATAACAGTCTAATCTTTAATGGCAATTTGGATATATATCAGGAAGGTAAGTAGAAAAATATGGACAGTTTATAGTCGTCACTACAAACTATCCATATTTTTATATAAATGTGACAGCAAGGACTGTAATATAAATAAAAAGTAACCAAGACTTTGTTTAAAGGTGCAGTTTGCCGTGGCCAAGGTCTGACCGGATTCTCCTGAACAGATGAGCAGCGCCATCCCCAAAAGGCTGAATGGAATGATGGATGTTTCCTGCACCACAAAGAATGAAATGGCCAACAAATATGCTATAAGTGAAATGTTAAAACTTAACAATGTTTTACCATTTTAAAAGTTAAATGTAATTACATTTAGTGTAAACAAATTGCATAAACTCAATAAATGAAAAACTGTATCTTCTTGCCAGTTTATGTACATAAGATACACTTTTAGACATCCACTTGATCTAAATATGAATAAATGCAAATTACATAAGCATGTGAAATGGATTGCAAAATTTAATACACATGTTAGTTGGACACAATTTTTGTATAAGTAGACATTTAAATATTCTGGAAATATGGATATACAATATTTAAAGTTGAAAAGTGAAAATGAAAAGTAATTCCAAAATGTAAAACCTCAAGGTGCTAAAAAAATAAATACTTAATAGCAGAAATCCAAAACACATTCTTGTGTATTATAATTCCTCTGGTTTACAGTAAAATAACTAATCAGGATCTTTTTGACATGTAAACTTCTCTGCTTCCTCACATATGATTTCCCCTGCATGTTCACAGGAGCTGCACAGATTCTAAAGACTTGGTCTATTTTATAAACCAAGTTGATAGTTACAGTCTGGGAGATTATTGTGAAAACTTTGAGCCTCCTGATAAATCTTTCCACATGTATGTGGACATTTGCAATCCTCCTTGTGGCAGTTACATCCTCATCAGAAAACTGGCCTCCTTTTATGAGTGGATGCTGGTAGAACAAGGTTAAATCGCCTCTCAAACAGCAGATCTCCGATGGTAAAGCTTTTGTCTGCCGTCACTTCATCGCCAGGACGAAAATATTCCAGGAAGCCAGCGTGTTCCCTGCCAAATGCATTCTTCTTATTCTTTTCTCCTAGGTGTGATCATCAGTGCCTGTAGTGTGAGCATATTTCTTCATAGGTGACTCTGATTATGGAGAGGTCTGGTCAGCCTCTGCATCACAGCGGCTGTCATCTGTCAAACACAAGACCACAATAAGTTTATTAAACAGCATAAAACATACCGACACCAAGCTAATAGAGCACCACCTGCATCATTACTCATTCAAATATTCATATCACACACGTTCCTTCCAGTTTTTACAAACAGCCTTTGTTAGTATCTGGGATGCCATTTGTAAGGTTACACAGTCAAAATCTAAGAGCAATATTTTGGGTTCTTTACTGTGATAACAGGATTAAAATGGGTTTTCATTTTTAAAGTTCTATTTTCAACATACATTTATACAGTTATATATTTGTAAATGTCACAGTTCCAAACTAAATATTTAATTACACAACTAAATATTAAGCTTGTTATTTAAATATTTAACTTGGAACTGTGACTTATAGATTCATGAATAACAAAAATATGAAAAACGAACCCTGCCTTTTATCTCTCATTGTATAACTTTACAAACGGAACCCCATAGACCTACCAGCAGGGATGTAAAAATATCCAGATAATGATTTACAGAGCGAACAAAGCGAAAAGACGGCTGTCTTCATGTAAAAGCATATGTTTTATCAAGAGCGACACAAACTAAGGAATAAGAGTTAAAGATTGCCAACGTAAACATCCCTCAGCTTACCTGTGTCTCTCCTCTTTGTCTCCTTGATTTAGTTTTTAATGGAACTTCGTAGCCCAGCCACTTTTCTGGCGTCATGGGTCTTCTGTCGGTCATTTGTCCACAAAATGAAAACAAAAAACATACGGTCGCTTCGGTGGTTTCTTCAAATTTACACCGTGTAAACATGACATGTCTACGATTACACCGTACGAGTGACCCTCTTCAACATAATGTATGCACTGCTGCAGCATATCTGGTTCTTCCGTCTGTTCTGTGAAATTTTAAAACTCCAAGGACCGACCACACGACAAACAAAATCGCGTTAATCTGCTCATATGTGTGCCGAAAAACGGGCAAAACGCAACTCGATTGGCGTCCATCTTGGTTCATGATGAAGGCTCCCGTTATCACTTCCGGGTAAACTTCGAAGACAGTCCCTCCCTTTCCGTTTGATTTTCGTCTTTTGTATGTGTTTTCTGAAATGTAAATGTGTTTCGAGATTTGTAAAAGTGTTTCGTGTTTTGTAAATTTGTTTTCTGAAATGTAAAATTGTTTCAAGTTTTGTAAAAGTGTTTCGTGTTTTGTAAATTTGTTTTCTGAAATGTAAATTTGTTTCAATATTTGTAAAAGTGTTTCAGATTTTGTATTTTTGTTTTGCACTTCCCGGCCACCGTAGTAACAGACCGCCCTGACGCTCACTCTCCCTGACGAGTCTTTGTTGGAAACTGTGGTTAAAACATTAAAACAGAATCTGAAACAATGGCTTTGAAGTTAAAACAAATATGTTATAAGTGAAAACGAGACAGTATATGTATGTACAGAATAAAAAAAAAAATACCTATGTAGTCAACATTGGCTCAGCAGTGACCGACTGGTACATTACTTACCTTCAAAGTTGTCAATGTAGTTCGACACGTAAAACTTGAAGCCTCTCTCTTTTTTACTCCGTGGAGCAGATGAGAAGGTTCGTATAAACCGGAGGACGTCATTGATTGTGATTTTTGGAAGGTCCTGCAGACAGCGAGTGTAGAACGCCATTGCTTGCCGTGGGTGAACAGCCTAACCGGAAGTATGCTCCCTTACCCCTTTCAGTTATCGGAAGTTGCGTAGCAACATCGTGCACATAGCCTATTCCAAACACGTCATCTCAAGGGATTTTACAAAGTCGACTATCGAATCATCCAGACAGATTGGTTGGGTTTTCTATCCAAGAAAACCCAGGAGATTGCATCGACTCATTGACTTGTAGCATTCACTCTACCTCGATGAGCATAAACATATACCGTATTTTCCCGACTATAGAGCGCACCTTAATATAAGCCGCACCCACAAAGTTTTTAAGAAAAATTGGAAATGTACGTATATAAGCCGCACCGGGGTAAAAGCCGCTTATATTGACTGAACTGATTACCAGTACCTAGTGTAACTGAACACAACTTAACTGATTAGTTTTGGAATGGTGCCTGTAGCATAAAAGTAAAAGTTCTGATCAAACAAAACAGAAAAGTTATTGATTGGTTTATTCATCGTCCTCCTGCGCACTGAAACCACTGAAGTAATCTTCTTCAGTGTCGGAGTTGAACAGCCTCAGAAGAGCTTCGTCACATACCTTTTCTGTGTCGATGTCAGTGTTGCTCTCCGTGTCGCTGTCATCCCGGGATGAACCCGTTGGTGATCGTAGATTCCTTCACGCTGCTCCACGCTGTTAGGATCCACTGACAGATTTTTCGCCGCTAGTCATCCAAGCCTCTAATTCACTGCTGCTTTAAATGCTCGATTCACACTGATGTCCAGGGGTTGTAAAAACTTTGTTGTACCTCCAGGAATTACAGCAGGAATTGAGTTGGTTCTCTTGATTACTGCTTTCACTGAATCGGTGATGTGGGCCCTCATACTGTCCAAAACAAGAAGTGCTTTTTTCCGGTAGCCCTCTGTTAACCAGTCCTTCATTAGACTTTCTAGCATACAATCCTTTCTGGTTGAATTTAACCACAATGTCCTTCGGGAGTTGGTCTTTCGGCACAATTTTGCGTTTAAAATAGACCATCGGGGGAAGCTTCTTTCCAGAGGCTTTGCAGCCCAGGACGCAGGTGAAATGTGTTCTCTCGTGTCCGGTGGTTTTCACCATAATGGATGATGCACCTGTCTTGTTTACGGTCCTGGTCAGAGGCAGATCAAATGTCAATGGCACTTCATCCATAATTATTAATATTGTCTGGTCCTAAGGCGTTCTCCGCAATCTTTGTTTCAACAAATTGTCGGAAATTTCAAACTTTTTCCTGATATTCCTGGGGGAGTTGCTGACAGAGAGTTGTCCACGCCCTGATGGACAAGCTTTTTCTTCTCATGAATCTGAAACACCAGGACGGTCCTCCCTCCGTCCGTCCGTCCTTTTTTTTGTTTTTTTTTTTTAACTTTCTGCTAAAGCACCCCCTGGTGGGTGACGAAAAATCCACAGAAATCCGCGTCTCATTATAAACAGCATGGTTCAAAACATGGGAAAAAAGTAGCGGCTTATAGTTGGGAAAATACGGTAATATAAACTTGATAGCTACAGACTGAAGTCTCTTGGAGAAGAGATAAAACGATCCAACAAAGAAGAATCCATTCAGAGGACCTATCCAATTAATTATTACTATTATTATTATTATGCACTTGGTAGCATCACTCCTTAACAGTACATTTTAAATTTTTGGCAATATTCCAGAAGTGAAAGAAGGAAATTCTAGGTGTCAGAATTGGAGGCCGCCCCTTAGCTAGCGCAGAGCCACAGAAATTAGCTTCACTTAGCGCTCCATCAGCAGTACCCAAGCAGCGAGTAACCAGGCCGGCTGGGTGACAATACGCAGGAAGCATAGCTCTAGATTCCAGCCCCAAGGACACCACCAACCCGTCTGCATTTTTTAAGAGATTTTCCCCACTCAACACACCCGCTGGAAAGCTGACTGGTAATTGGATGCTTCACGTGGCAATAGAGACACCAGCGACCATAGTCAAATGCCTGCCAGGGGCCAGAACGGGCGACATCAAATCCTACCAGAAACTGCTGGCTAAGGATAAGCGTAAATATAGTAAGATTGTTATTCATGCTGGCAGTAATGACACCCGGTTACGGCAATAGGAGGTCACTAAAGTTTTTCGGTCCATAAACCGCACTGGATTATAAAACGCACAGTGAATTAAGATTACCATAGGGTTTACAGCTTTCAGTTATTCAGCCCCATATCTTTGGAACTCTCTGCCCCACTACATTCAACACTCCACTTCCATAACTACTTTTAAAACTCACTTAAAAACGTATCTTTTTAGACAGGCATACTCTTTATAATTTTTAAATTTAATTAGATGTAAGGATCCCATCCTTCTTCTTCTTCTTTTTTTTATTCCTGCTCTTTGTTGATTCAATGTTTAATGGATTGAGTGTTTTATTGTTGATTCTGTAAGGTGACCTTGAGTGTTGAGAAAGGCGGCTATAAATAAAATGCATTATTATTTATGTGTCTTTGTCCACATATAAAGGTGCACTGGATTATAGGGTGAACTAAATATTCTTCCCAAGTGTGTAATATCACTCCGCCCCTTCACATACACAGTTCTCTCCTGTGAGAGAGAGCTATCCGTTTTCCTACAATTCCCACACATTCTGCCAGTGGGAAAAAGAGGCAGAACAGATGGTAAAATGTGTGATTAGTTAGCTGAGCATCTAGAGCTGTTTCTTTTCCAGCAGACTACCACCTGTTAGTGAGAACAGAGAGGGACCGCGATGCTGTGTTTCCTTGTGTCCGCCTGCTTGGAGCAGCTCGTGCATCAAGCTCGGTGTCACATATAAAACAGTTCAATGTAAAGACTTCTTGCCACCAAGAAGTTTATAGTGTCAAACCACATACACGGTCGTAAAAATTGAGCTCTGCAAGTAGTGCCTGTATGCGCAGTCCACCTCGAGTACGCGCGGACCTCCGGAGAAAACCATGCCCAAGTAGGTGGGGGCTTTTACATTACTGGCAGGCAGTTTTGTAGACAGCTCAGTGGTCCGATCAGGTAGTGACAGAGTACCGTAATGCTCCGAATATCCATCAAGCGAAGCGGCTTCGTTGCTTACCAAAGTCATACTTGCACATTTTAACAGCTTTTGCGCACATTGTACCACAAAAAATTGGTCAGTAAGCACAACGGTAAACATATATAACGCACACCAGATTATAAGGCGCACCATCAATTTTTGAAAAATTTAAGGATTTTAAGTGCGCCTTACGGTCTGAAAAATACGGTAGTGTTGCTTCGTTGTGTTTAAGTTTGCTAAAACAATATCAGACTCCATAATTTTCTCTGCAGTGTACCCTGCCTGATCTGACCAGTGATGACATGTTCAGCCGCATGTCATCATTCAACCGCTGGTTGTCTAGGTGGTGTGTCCTGATAACAACGTGGGCTACATTGATAACTGGTGAACTTCCTGGGGAAAACCTGGTCTGATCCAGAGAGATGGCATCCATACCACTTTGGGTGGTGCAGCTCTTCTTTCTAGGAATCTGGTTGGATTTATTAGTTCTCCAAAATGCTGAAAACCCAGGGTCCAAACGAGGAAGCAGAGCCATAGTTTAACACACCTCTCCGCAGCTTCTGTACTGTTACGCACCTATTACCCTATTGAGACGGTGTCGTTCCCACGGCCAAAACTGAATAGATTAAAAACTGATCTAAAAGGAGCAAATCATAAAAATCTCAAAAATGAATACTATCCAACTTGAACCAAAAAATAAAACAATTAAATGTGGTTTATTATTATAAAACCTCTCTCCCTCCCAAGACTCCGTTAGTTAATGAATTGATTTCTGATAATCAGATTGATTTATTCTGTCTCACAGAAACCTGGCTACATTAATATAAATGAGTCAACTCCCTCTAATTATTTAAATTTCCACATTCCCAGAACTCCGGAAATGGAGGAAGAGTAGCAACTATATTTCAGTCTGATTTATTAATTAGTTCCAGGCCAATTAATAACTACAAGTCTTTTGAACACTTAACCCTTAGTTTCTCTCATCCAAAATGCAAAACAATAAAACCTCTTCTCTTTGTTGTTTTGTATCGTTGTTAGGAAATTGGAGAAAAAAAGGCACTCTAAACATCAAGAGAAATCCTACCTAATCTGGAAAGACAGTCAACTGTTGTATAAAAAGACACTTCACAGAGTTAGCATATTTTTCATAATTAATAGAGAATAAAAATAATCCTAGGTTTCTCTTTAGTATAGTTGCCAAACTTACCCAGAGTTATAGCTATGTTGATCCACTCATTCCCTCAGCAGTAATCACTCTATGGGATTCTTCATAAATGAAACTGATTCTATTAAAAATAAAATCATTGCCATCCTCCCAAACACCATTGCTTCGTCCCCAGGAAGTGAGGCAGCGTTGGAGGAATCTTTAAAACCTGATAAGTGTTTTGACTGTTCAGCCCCAGAGGAGCTTTCTATTACCTAAAACCTAATATTTTAGCTTCATCTAAACCTTCAACTTGTATTTTAGAACCAATACAGACCAAGTTATTTAAGGAAGTATTCCATTTGAAGAGTTTCAGTAAGGCTTCAGAGTTCATCATAGCACCAAAATAGCTCTGGTGAAGGTCACTAACGATATTTTCATGGCCTTCACTAACGATATTTTAATGGCCTCGGGAAGTGGACTTGTGTCAGTACTTGTCCTGTTAAATGTCAGTGCTGCATTTGATATAGATGATCACAATATTCTCCTACAAAGACTTGAACATACTGTAAATATTAAGGGGAAAACATTAGGCTGGTTTAAATCTTCATTTTGTTCCAGTTGACCGTTTCTTCATGTTAACCATAACTCTTCAAATTCTAGGGTCACTTGTGGAGTACCACCGGGTTCAGTACATGGGGCAATTCTCTTCCGATTGGTAAAATTATCAGACAACGTGGGATTAATTTCCACTGTTACGCTGAAGAAATTTAGCTATATTTATCCATAAATCCTGATGAATCCAATCAATTACTTCGACTACAGGCATGTCTTGATTACATCAAAAGCTGGATGACTTTAAATTTCCTGCTTTTAAATTCTGACAAGACAGAAGTTGTAATCTTTTTTGCATTTGTTACTTCAAGGCTGGACTATTGTAATTCTTTACTATCATGGAGTCCACAGAATGCAGTTCAAAGCCTTCAGCTGATCCAAAATGCTGATGAAAATATTTCACAAAATTTAGCTTCCCTTCAGTAGCTTCATGTTAAATGAAGAATAGAATTTTAAATTCTCCTAACGTATAAAGCCCTTAATAATCAAGCTCCATCATATATCAAAGATTTTATGTTCCTAAGAAAAGCACTTCGCTCTCAGATTGCAGGTCTGCTGGTGGTTCCTAGAGTCTCTAAAAGTAGAACGGGAGGCAGATCCTTTAGCTATCAGGCTCCTCTCCTGTGGAACCAACTCCCAGTTTTGGTCCGTGAGCCAGACACCTTGTCTACTTTTAAGATTAAGCTTGTAGTTGGAGTGGCTTAGGTTTTCCTGAGCTATATTATTAGTTATTTTGCTATTGGCTTAAGCTGCTAGAGGACATCAGGGTCTATTTTTCTCACTCTGCTGAGTTCTTCTACTTTTGCTTTTTTTGTTGTTGCAATTTTGCATTGTTAGCTGTTACTTCAACATTTAACTTTTTGCTCTCTCGGTCTGTTTTCTCTTCATAGTAGGTACACCTGGTCTGGCATTCTGTTAGTTGTGACACCATCCAGGGGACACAGATTATCCGCCTTTGCCATATAACATAGAAAGGATTCCTGGATCCATATGCTACTGTGTTGTTGTTGTTGTTTTTTTTTCTAATCTGTCTTTTTATGTCTCTGCTTTGTCTTCTCTAACCCCCAGTCGGTCAAGGCAGTTGACCGTTCACACCGAGCATGGTTCTCCTGGATGTTTTCCTTCCTGTTAAAAGGGAGTTTTCCTCTCCACTGTCACTTCATGCATGCTCAGTATGAGGGATTGCTACAGACAGTCGTCTGCATCGTCAATGAAACCCCTTGACGATGCAGAAGACTGTCCACTGTGGCTCTATAGACCAATTCATTGTTATTGTTTTGATCCCGGTTTTTCGCGCATGCGCGCTTGACTGGTAGGCAAAAGGCAAACACAATGGCGGACGAAAACAAAGGAAACGACGAGTTCTCGACGTATTTTTGTTCTTTAGATAATGTATCACAAGATCGTTATAAGAGTAAGTTGATGGTTGATGGTATCAGATTGCCAGATTCATACAGCAAAAGCCTGAAGGGATGGAGCGAGTCTGAAATGCTGGCCAAGTGTTCCGTACGGCAACATATACAGCTACCTTAACACGCCAGGCCAGTACACACGACAGAGCATGAAAGCCATGAAATCACTTGACGGCTACAATTATTTCATATCGGGACATGTTCAGACATAACATACTGGAGAAGGACACGACTGTGTGCTTTGTGAAAGCCAAGGTATCCCCATCCCAACGGGCCAACGACAAGCCACATGAGCCATGGGTGTGCCTGAACAAGAAGCAGGGATACGTTGTGCAGCTACAAGTTTTAGCTGCACATTGTACATGTAAAGCTGGGTAAGTGAACAAAAAATATTTCCATATATTTATTCAATCTATATTTTTTCGTATATGTACGTATATTATTACGAAACGCACATTTACGTCTTGACTTAAGTATATATCCTAATTTTTATTTATATAATTATTTAAGTAGAACAATGACTAGTGCAAAATTAAGTTGTATTTACCGGAGATGAAGTGTAGAGCGCAAATTCTGTCGTGGTATGATGGCTCCCACAGTCAATTGGATTTGTCTGCCTGCATCTTTTTCATTGAAATTATCCATTTCTTTCTTCGTCTTCGGTATACGAAAGAAACGTACATCCGACAATTTGGAATGCCTCTGTGTGCAACCGGGAGCACAACAAGTCGTAGGCATTGTTTACAGTCTAAAAATAAACTAACAGTACGCTCTAATTCACCCGTTTTGTCACGCTGGTAGGCAAAAACAGTACTGTTTTTGTAAATGATTCTGCCCATTTTTGTGTAACAAATAAATTATTTTGATTCTGATTTCAAGATGTACCAGTTTTGGATTTTTTTTTTTTTAACAATTCAGTCACAAAATGAGCAGGCAAATTACTGTTTTTGCCTACTAGCGTGACCCGGATGTAGAAAGCACCTGGCTCGTGACGTCACACGTGAACTGGTCTATGCGCTTTCAAGAGGGGTGAATGCTGCTTGTCAAGTCTTGGTGCAACCTACTGGGTTTCCTCAAATAGGAAACTGTTTGCCCAATCTGTATGATTTGATTGAATTTGACATTGTAAAGTACCTTGAGATGACAAGTGTTGTGAATTGGCAAAATCTCTATGCTTTAATTTTGAAAATCCACATTAGATCTTGATGACCTTTGGTGAGCAACTTTCAGTCTGAAGTAAAATCAGTAACTGGAAAAAGACAGTTTTGTAGCAATTTTGAGCAATATTGCTGCACCACCAAAACTGAGCGTTTACATCTAAAGTATAGTATTGCATCTATTGTATTTTTTCATCACTAAACTTCTAAAAACAATTCCCGATTTTTGTTTTTCTTCATTTTAAACTGATAAAACTCTATTAATAGACTGTGAATTGTTAAAAAAAAAATTCCAAAACTGGTACATCTTGAAATCAGAATCAAAATAATTTATTTGTTACACAAAAATGGGCAGAATCATTTACTCATAGGACATTTAATGGCCTTTCTACAGGTAAAAGAAGCAAAAATATCCAGCGGAGCTTTTGAGGCTTAAGTGTTAATGAATTTTGGTCACTTTCTGCTAGGACATCTTTTAAAAATTAAATGTTAAACTTTATTTTATTTACCATTTAAATTAAGTAACAAAATGAGCAGTCTTAAAGAAGGAAATTAAATCCAGTTTGGATGATTGTTATAAGAATTATTATTCTGAAGTCACAACTCGGAAGACACAACTCGGATAGAGGAGGCCTGGAGACCTGATGTCTGTGTATAAGTTCCACTGTTTGACGAGTGCAAGGCTGAATGCTGCGTAGAATGATTGTTGTCTATGATAGACTGTCTTTGTTATGTCTCAAACCAAGGCCACGGTGCAGTATTAGGGGAAGCCCGAAAAGCGAGGCAGGCAGAGACAGGGCAGACGCAGACTGCAGCGGGACCGTGGGGTGCGATTTACTTTCCATCTATGTGATCTCTGCTCTGTTTCTCAATAAAAGTGCTGGAACGTCATCACCGCCGTCTCCTCATTTAGTAAAGATGGGAACTCAGTTACTATTGTTTAGAATTCCACGAAAAACTCCCATAACAATTTGGCGTAAACGAACAAGATCTCCGACCGACGAGCCCGGAGAGGTTATCCGGCCTCTGGTACCCCGAATGGATTTTCAAGGGATGTGGAGGAGCTCCTGGTCTCGGAGCGTCTCTGGGCGTCGGCGCGCAGATCCGAACCTTTCTTTCATGAGACGGTAAGGGGATTATTTTCCAGCTCTTTTAAAAACAAACGCAATTGGTCAAAAATGCTTGCAAGCTTTTAAAATTTAAACCCCATTTAAAGTATACCTCAAGAAATATTAAAATTTAAAACTGTAAACCTAAAAGGTAGTAAAAGTAAAAGCCGGTAGAAATAATGAATTATATTTAATCCTTAAGGTAAATAAAACAGGGTTTGCAATACCAAACGGTGACTAAGGTTTAAACATTAAACTAAAATTCAAAATTTAATTAAAATATGTTTTCAGCTGAAATACGGACTCTCATGCTGGGAGGAGGATGGGCAGAATGATTTTCACCTGGAGAACGGGTGACCGGCTGAGCAGTTTGCAGCTGGTCCATTAAAGTCCTCTTGTCTTGGTTTTGTACAAGAGGCTGTCCACTTCTGTTGTGGATGAAAGCGGCAGGGATGCTTAAGTCCTTGACTGTTGCGAAGACGTTCGCAGCTTTGATAAGTGGGGACCCCGACCATTATACCAAAAAGGCGACCATCACATGTGAGGCCTTTCATTTTAGTTGGTCGATCGTGCTAAGGACGAGTAGAAAATAATAATAAAAACACAAAAAAAGGATAAAATAAATAAAAACAAACAAAAAAAAAAAGTCTGGATGCAGAAGAGTCCCTAAAAGGCAGATTTCTCAGGGTCAAGCCTTGCCCCAGGGTGAGAGGTTCGATTTCATGCTGAAAAAGTAGGGGCCCAGAAGCATGACATGCATAAATTATTTGAAATTATTTGATTAAACATGCAGATTTCTCACATAGGGGTTATTATTGTTATTATTTATTTGATTTTATTGCAGTACTGCTACTAAATAATAAAAATAAAATTAAGAGAAAAAAAGAAAAGCGAAACTTTAATAAAATTGATAAAAAAAGGAAACGGAAACGAAACTAAAAAGGCGTTGCACCGGGGAAGCGTTTACGTGGGGACCGACTAGGACTTCCGTTGTGGATAAAATTGGTCTGAACTGCTAATAACGACGTATAACTTCCGAAAAATGGGTAAGCGTCCAGGTGTCTGCGAGACAAGAGTTGTATCCTTGCGGGACTGAAGCGTAAAACCGTGTGTGGACGAAACATTCGGGGGTGGTAGCCAGCGCATGCTCTCCCCTTTTTAAACCAAGCGGGAACTTAACACATTGAAAATACATCTTTCTGCGTAGCCATAAACCTTTAAAAAATTATGAAAAATATAGAACTATTTAAGATAGTGAAAAAACAGGCCTGCACGTGTTTGTCTGTCTGAATGTCATCGTTTGTATGTAACTGTACGTATGTATGTATCGTATGTAACTAAACGTTCATCTGTGTGAATTAATTCGGGGTTAAAAGTAATGTTCATGGTTTCAGAATGTTCATTTGTTTTGGGAGAACTGCAGCTCCGTAATTCAAATGACATTTTAAACATGGACTATATTAACAAAAAGGTAAAGGAAAAGAGATACTTCAATAATAACGTTTGTTTTTTTCACATTAAATATCCGGACCAAATTAAATTGATACACGGTGAGATTAACATGTCTTGAACGAAAATATTTCAGCTTTGTTAGACAATTGGAACTGGTAATAAGCTTTACATAAAGCTTCTTGAGTTTACTGTATGAAATTAGATCTTATAACTTGTTTTTTAGCCCTAAAGTAATTTAAAATTACTGAGATCTCATTTCTTATGATAATGATGATTCATCACAAACCAGTCCATGTGAAAGAAGTTTAGATATAGATGATTTTTGATTTAAATAGATGAGAAAAACTGTGCTTTGAACAGACCTGTATGGAACTAAATATGGTTGTTTTCTAAGGGTTCTCTATTCATTTATTTTATTTCTTTTTACTTGGGATTTGAATGCAACTAATGAGAAATTTTGAAAAGCGTCAAAATATCAGAAGGCCACGTTACACACGTCATCAGTTACAAAATCATCTGATGTTATTAGACACGCTGAACTGGGGTGAACCTCAGAGGGACAGTTTAACCTGAAACAGGACAATAGATATGATAAACAAATCTGACCATGATGTAAACATCTGAATGTTATGGCAAGGCTGGGTCTGTGTGTTCTGGTTTGGGTGCACGAAAACTATGTCAGAGGGAAAAATAAAATGAAGCCAGCTTCTGAAGGGTTGAATACTAATTCTAATCTCGGTTTTGTTTTGGGCAGTCTTCTCAATGTGCTTACGGGGAAAACTCTTATCATTTATAGAGAAACACTGGAAGCTCAAAAACTAAAAGGGAAAAAAATCATTGTTTTAAAGTTTCACCCTTGACCAATTTAGATTGAAAAGGTATATATGAATAAAAGTATTACTAACAGCAAATACACATGGTCAAAGGACCAGAAAGAAATCAAAAGTTGTAATAAGTTAATTATGTATGACATATTGGAAAAGACATAATTGTGCTCCTTGGAAGACAATTTTGTTTTATTTTTTTTGGTAATTTTTTGTTTTATTTCTTTTGGAGGCGTTTTGAACAGAGTTTCAAAGGAAAGGTGAAGAATAGATACCTTCCCAGGATCAGCGAGGAAAAAGCAGAACAACATCACGTTAAAGGGACACTAAGGGGACCAGGGTTTTAACTGCATGCTATTAACACTCTTGTTTTTCTCTGAGTTATTGCTTTCAGATTAAAGGAGACGCCACCTTTCTGCCAACAGAAGACTCTGAGAAGACAGTGCTAGCAGTGCGGTAAGGAGTCATAATCAGATTTGGACACTAAATTATACTTAGTTTTAACCATTTATGCCAGGAGATCTTCCAGCGGGAAAGGTGGTGTCTTAAAGATGTTTGTTGTTTTCTGCTATTAACAGTTCTATCTTTCTGCTTCTTTTTCTTTGCAAAGAAACCTGGTCAATATGATAGGAATGTGCTAACATAGAGATTTAGTCTCATTTTAGACATTCTCAGATGCGAGAGAATGCAGAAACAGTGCTGCAGTGCCATGGGGGTTGATCCTTGGGACAAGGAGAAAAGGTCATTGACTTCAGCCTGATGCAGTTTTGAGTTTTATTTTGTCAGAGACAAAGTTTGATTTATTTTTTTATCCTTTTATTTCTTTTATGTTTGTCATGTTAGAGGGAACATTGTAGTTAAAATGTTTGTTTGTGACTATTTTGCTGTAATTTCTTTTCAACCTATGGAGCGTTTCTTTGGCAAAAAATGCTGGCAGAATTCATTCTGTTTGCAGGCGTGAGGACTGGAGGATGGACTTGAAGGGAAGGGGAATGTTTGGCTGCTGATCTCAGACATTGGACTGAAAATGGACAATGAAGGACTATGACTGAGGCATCGGACAACCTTCGACAACTAACACAGATGAGTTCTGCAGACACGACTTCATGCATTTCACTTCAGATTTTGTTGTACACAATTAAAACAAAACACACATTATGAAACACATTAGGATTATGTAAATGTGAAAACTTTTAAAGAAGTAACTTGATGGAATCATAGAGCAACTTAATAAATTAAGTGGGTATTATATCAACAGTTAAATAAATAAATTAATTAATTAGTTTTCACTATATAGGTAGAGTAATGTGAACTTTTAAATAGCATTTCATTTAATAAACATCTTAGAGTAAGCTGATTTCTGCTACTCTGGCAGGCTTCAAAAAAACGCAAAGAAAAGGTTACTGGCTAAAATGGGTAATGTTGCAATAAAATTAGCATAATGACACATCCTACTAACTAACATGGGTAAATTTAGGATTAAAGCATCAGGGTACAATGGTTACAATATTTATGGAGATTTAATATCCTTCAACTAGAACACAAATAACTCAATAGTCTTTTTAAACAGTTAAACATCCTAAGGGAAAAAACACATAACACTGGGTTTTAGCTAATTGTTAACCTGAGGGCTTTTAGATCAGGATAATTTAATGGTTATCGTCTTACATACAGAATATTAGTAAGATTAATTTAATTAGATTAAATTATGGGGACATTTTGGATCTGGTCAGGATTGCTGGGAGGCTGTGATGATAAAAGGGTAACAGCTTGAAGATGTATCAGTGAATGAAGGTTTTCTCTGAGGAACATCAAAGCAGCAAAGACACCCCACATTGGAACTCCTGTTGTGTAAAGAACATCTTGAACAGGACATAAGGTGAGGTCCTTACAATGAGAGACGTTCCACACAGGGGGGTGTAGAGACCCCTGGGGTTTTGTAGAACCTTGGCATCCTTGAACGGTAACAGCATGGTATAAATATTTTGTCTTTTCGGTGCAGAACAGCACCTCACTTTCTTAAAAAAAAAAAAAAAAAAAAAAGAGGGAGAGAGGGAAAAGGCTTTCACATGGAAAGGCTTTCTTTTTCTTAGTTGGGTTTTTAAAATAAAATGGGAAATGACATGAAACCAATATGTTGATGAAATTATGTTGCAGAGAACTTCAACTGTCAGACAACAACAGTTAAGACACACATTGAAAGCATTATGTTAAGAATTACTATGAATTTACTGCAGATACATTTGAACTTAAAGATTACTTTTTAAATTAATAATTAAATTGCAGAATTCTGAGAGCTACATAATTGTGCACAGAAATATCTTGAATGTGAAAGTGCTTGGAGGATGTTTTAATAAATGACACATGAATGGGGTTTTTGATAAGAACACTAATTACACCTTGTTTCTGTTCCCCAGTGGAAACAAGGACTCGTGTCTGCAGACCATCTTCACAAAGTGTTTTATTAGAGAGAAATGCAAAATAAAATGCTCAGTGCCCATCCAGAACTGAACGCTTATTACCATCCAGCTCAATCGTCATGCCTGCGAGGAGGAACCAAGAAGAGGACTGGGGATGAAGAAGCCAGAGAACTCTGATTCCTTATTCTTCAACGTGAGGAGTTGCCTGAAGAGACCCTAAGCGCGATTAGATTATTTTCTGCCTTGTGCCATGTAAGGCCTGAAGGCTTTCTTAAAGGAGAAGTCCGGTCAAAATCAGAATTCAAACTGCTGAAAGTACTTTAAATATAAAACTACTACATACTGTGCAAAAAATTATAAGTTTTTTTAATTAATAATAATTCTCATTTAATCATGTTTATGTGGAGGAATCCATCTTGGTCAAGAATAGTACTGTCACCTCCCATTTTTTTACGTCACTCGGCGGACCCGCTGTTGAGCAAGTTTCAACGCTCTGTTTGTCACGGCGCACTATTTTCCAAGATCAAACTCAGTCGGGTCCTACAGTATATATCTATACACGCGTGTGTGTGTGTGTGTGTGTGTGTGTGTGTGCGCGCTCCGCGCAGCACGGCTTTGCATCTAACAGACGGGGTTTCAGTTTCAGTTTGCAGCAGAGCGCGCGCACACACACACACACACACACACACACACACAGCGGAGGAGAGATCGCTGAAGTGACTTAAGTTAGCTGATTATTATAGTATAAGTATTAAAATATAAGAGCATTCCAGCACATGCTGGGCTGATCACGGCTTTGCACCGGCGCTGCAGCTGAGCGCGCACACACACACACACACACACACACACACACAGCGGAGGAGAGATCGCTGAAGTGACTGTGTTGAAATAAGCAATGTTTTTTCCACTTTTACCAGTTGTGTTGGAACATCCGATGGCCATGCACGTGGGCATTGTTGCTTCAGCAATAGCTCTTGGGAATGTCAGCGGTGAAGTCCTCTGGAAATCCGAAATAATTATTGATGATCGCAGCTGTGTAGAACGGCTCCTATTGACTTTGCATGGAAAGCGGAGAGAAATGCTGTCGCCGCTTCCGCTCTTCCACGTCGCAGGATGTGATGTCAAACGCCCCTTACTGCCCATATTTGGGCAGTCATGTCAGCCCCCATACACAGTGATTCAGACGACAATTTATGTTTTTATTTTCTTATTGATTAAAGATAAGTTCATTAAATAACCACAAATGTATTAGTTTTAGTTATAGCTAATGATACCCTGATTTTTCCTTGTTGACCGGACTTCCCCTTTAACTTTGCGTTCTTGACGTTTTGGACTCTTCTCATATTGTGTTGCTGTTTGTTTACCTGCTCTGTTCCACTGACTCACATGTTTGTTTGTTTTTTGTGTTATGAGATCTACACTTTAATGTTACATCATGTTGATCAATATGTGTTTATGAAAAAAATGGAAACTGTTTGCTTCAGACACACAAAGATCTATGGTTTATGCACCTTTTTGATTTGATATAGGAAGAACCAGGATCGGATTGGCTCTAAAGATCTTTTAATATTAGCTGGTAATGTTAACACTGAGATTCAATACAGGGTTTTCAGGCTCAGATTGGCCGAGAGCAGATCACCCTGGGAGGGGGCCCTGCAGTTTTTACTACCCCCTGGGAGGGGTAGCTTTTTCTGGGGTTCCCCTGCCCGCACTGAACCTCTCCTGCCTTTGCTCCTGGTGTTGTAAGTTTGGAGTGGTGGATTTTTGTCCATCGTAGGGGTGAGTGGAGAAAGGAGTTGGAAGGTATTCAGGGTGGGTGAGAGTAGACGGATTCGACCTTGGTTACTGAACAGGTTTAGCTTACCATAGTCTAATGTAAATTTAAAATAATGTGCGCATAGGTACCTAAAACAGGCCTTACCTAATTAGATGATTCCTAAATTGTAGATGAAAGCTAAACCTTTGATCTTGTGTGTTAAACCCCTATGAAGCATTCATGTTGATGTGTACTAAAAGTTCCAGCACTACCCGGTTCCAATACGGGAACCCTTTGGGTCCCACTTTACGAGTTTACAGAAAAGGTTCCTCTGTGTTTTTTTCACATTTTCATATGATGGGTCATTTTGTTTTGTCTTGATGCTGACGACGCCATCATCAAAAAAAAAAAAAAAAAAAAAAGAATGAGAGGAATGTTATAAGAATTATTATTCTGAAGTCACAACTCGGAAGACACAACTCGGACAGAGGAGGCCTGGAGACCTGATGTCTGTGTATAAGTTCCACTGTTTGACGAGTGCAAGGCTGAATGCTGCGTAGAATGATTGTTGTCTATGATACTGTCTTTGTTATGTCTCAAACCAAGGCCACGGTGCAGTATTAGGGGAAGCCCGAAAAGCGAGGCAGGCAGAGACAGGGCAGACGCAGACTGCAGCGGGACCGTGGGGTGCGATTTACTTTCCATCTATGTGATCTCTGCTCTGTTTCTCAATAAAAGTGCTGGAACGTCATCACCGCCGTCTCCTCATTTAGTAAAGATGGGAACTCAGTTACCATTGTTTAGAATTCCACCAAAAACTCCCATAACAATGATTTATTTTTAATTGTATTTATGAGTCAAAGAAGCTGTAAGAAAATGAAAAAGCATTTCTGTGTCAATTTTAATTAGAAAATTGGGACACTTTCGCAGCGCGGTGAAGTTGGATATTGGACATTCAAACTCCGTGGAGTCAGCGGGATCTAGCTCACGGTTGATCCGATTGAGGGACTCTCTCAGCTGCTCCCCTCTCCCACTCCCGGTGGTGCAGTTAGGTACCGTCAACAAATCTTTGAACCAAGTACTCTTGAGAAACAAAAATTAATAAATTCCTTATCTTATGACCAGCTAAGCCGAAACTAATATAAAATCATGCCAATAGATAACATCTATAAAGGCACACTTGTATTTATTCCATTTTAAGCTATTTTCAATTTTTTAAGAGATTTTTAAAGACAAAAGTTGGGACTTTTCTTCAATAGCTTCCAGCTCATGTGACCCACTGACTCCAAATCTGTGTGAAATTGTTCTACTACATTAGCCTGATCGGGCACACTCATTTTTATTCCATTTTAAGTGTTGAATGTTGTTCGAAGACCGTCTGATTTCCCTACGTTAGTGGCGGTAGAGCTTGCTCCAGCTGCTGCTGTTTGCGGTAGCTAATGCGGACGTGACTGCGTTGGTTACAGAAAAGTAACTTGACATTGTTAGCTGTTGTCTGCCCCTTGGAGCTGATCTGTGTCTGGCTGCAGTGGTGTAGTGGTCCCTGGAGAAGTGGGTATACTCTCAATGTTTGCCCTTTTAGACACAGCTCAGAAAAATGCTATTTTAGAAACAATGACATGTAACACTGCTCTATTTAGTTTACCCAAAAATCCATCACTAGGGTTTAATCATTTTAGCCTAAAACATTTAGATTACAATATTTCCTTGAGCTACTACGTGAGCTGTGAAAATACTGTTGTCTCTTTTTTAAAGATTTTATCCAGCTTCTGGCAGGTAATGTAAAATGTTCTTTGGTTTATATTGAAGGAATTACTACACTACATCCAGAATCAACATTTCATTACTTTACTGTAGGTTTTTCAATATAGACGTAGAGGATAAGGCATATGGAAAGTCCTAAATTGAATGAGAAAGAGAATCTATAGTAAGAGATAAAGTTAATAACGTCGAGAACATCAAAACTCAAATCTCTTTGTCTTTGCAAATGAGGAATTGTCAAATATACCAGTTGAAACCAGGCGCACTGGAAGCTGTTTCAAGCGAGGGGGGCTGATGGCTCGGTTGGAAAACACGTGACATCATTATGTTGAGGGCTGTGGCTGACGGCTGACGTTAGGGTCACCCGCGCGTGAACAGGGGCGTAATGCAGCCGCTGTCTGGTGAACATTATTGCACACTGATTGCACGAAGAAAACTAAAATGATGCGGCGTGCTGCTGCTGCAGCACATCAACTCCGCTTCTCCGGCCCCGACTAGCGATCGCCACCTCCCCTCCGCTGCTATTTAAGTAGTAGAACAATGACTAGTGCAGAATTAAGTTGTATTTACCGGAGATGAAGTGTAGACTGCAAATTCTGTCGTGGTATGATGGCTCCCACAGTGCGCTCTTTTCATTGAAAATATCCATTTCTTTCTTTCTCTTACGGCCATTTCTGTCCTTCGGTAAACGACAGAAACGTACATCCGACAATTTGGAATGCCTCTCTGTGCAACCGGGAGCACAACAAGTCATAGGCATTGTTTAGATTCCAAAAATAAACTAACTTAACAGGGCAGTCAAACTTTTTTACAGTAGCAGGCCACACACTATCAGGTAGGAGGGTGCACTCATGCCGGTGCCCGAGCCCCGGAGGGGAGAATTTTGAAAAATAGTCTCCCTGATGTATTTTGGAAGCTTTCAAGACAGGTGATTATTCAAAGAATAGAGTCAGAGTGCATGTTTTAAATTGAATAAAAGGCAAAAAAAGAAGTGAATGATCAATTCTTCAAAAACAACCTTTGTTTTTTTATTATTATTCTTAAAACATTATTTTTTCACATGATGTTATCATCATGTTTTAACAAGGTAAGGTAATCTCCATTTGCATAAAATTAGTTTAATTTGAATTACTAGCACCACATAAAACAGATCAGATTAGGTGAGGTCTATTCATCTTAATATTATTATTCACAGTTCTGTTCTAAAAACGATCGTAACATTTCTTCACGAACCAAGTCGAATTTTTATGATAAAAATACAGGGTTGGAATTTGAAATTGAATTTACATGTTGAATTTATTTCAGTCATATTGCTCTTTCAAAATCTCTTATCTCAGTTTAATTTCACTTGCACTCATCACACACACGATATCATATCATCTACGAGGATTCTAGAGACGAACACAAAATGCATCCCCTGAAAAACTTCGATAATTTGCTGCTGTAATATTATATTATATTATATTATATGTAATATTATAGATTTTTCAGAATAAAAAGATAACAGATGTGCATAATCAAAAAATATCAGAAATACAATTATAGAGCATTCAGTATTGTAAGAAAGCCCACACTGTTTCTGGATAAATACATTACTGTATGAGTTCAGTTCTATTCCGTTTTATGCCTCTTTCCTTGTAAGTTTGAAATGTCCCATGCTCCTGAATGCACCAAAGCTTTCTGACGCTCGTGAATGCATCACACTGGTCTATGAACGCGGTGCTGTGTGCTGTGCACGATTGATCTTCCGCTTAAGACAAAGCTTTGCAGTTTCAAAACTCACGTCGGCTCTCACGGTTTTATTGCACTTTTCGGCACAACACCGGTCTGTGTTTTGATCGGAAAAGTAGCATCTCGGTTGGAACAAGGAACCCAATCACTCGTTAATGTTGCTCTCAGCGGAGACCGATGCTAAGGTGATTCTTGGGATGTATAATCGGGGATAAGTAGGCGGCGGCAGGAGCTGCTATAGACGGCGATTTGCCGCAGTTGACCGGCTACTTTTGACTGCCCTGACTAAAGGTACGCTCTAAATCACCCGTTTTGTCATGTAGTAGACAAGAACAGTACTGTTTTTTGCCTACCCGCGGGACCCGGATGTAGCGCTGACGTCACGTCACGCGTGAACTGGTCTATTATGTTACTCCACAGCCCCCGTAAAGCCCTTTGATATTGTATCTGTTTGTAATTATTATTGTTCTATATTGTTCCTGTATGTTCTTTATTGCAAAAAAAAAAAAACTCCACAGCCCCCCACCATGGGGGGCTGATGCTATGACGAGGGAGGCTGCAGCCCCCGCAGCACCCTCCTTCCCGCGTCTATGGTTGAAACACCCAAACAACTGTTGATCCTGTTGATTTAGACACCCTGACAATGAACGTTTAGCCCCTCGATTTTAAAATGGACGGTGATTCTAAACTTGACAGTCAAAAAGGGGCCTCAGTTAAGTCATTTTTATCATTTAAGGAACAAAGCAAAGGTAAAACCTATTCTTTCAAGGCAAAAATATGGAAACACTACTCCAACCCAACATTTCATCATGGCTGGATTTGTGTAATTAGGCCCGAGCAGTGGCCTATTGTATCTGTAGTGTTTAATTATTATTATTAATCTGCCACCCCAAAGTGTCAGGATGCAGCTTGTAGGCTGCATGCTGAGTCTCTCTCCCTCTCTCTCTTTCCTGCGCAGCCTAATTGGTTCCACCTGTCAGGCTGCAATCAACCTCCAACTGCTCCCACCTGGTTCCACCCTTATTTAAGACTCACCTCATTCTGCTCTCATTGCCGGTCCGTAGTGTCCACTCCTGCTCAGTCTCTGCCAGTATCCTGTGTCAGCTCAGTTTTTGTTGCAGTCAGCCTGAAGTCGTTGCTTCAACATGGTTTTTGTTCAGTCATTTCTCTAAGACTCTGCTCAGCTCTGCTTCATCGGACGTTCTCAAGTTCCTGAGCTGTTTCCACGTTCTCAAGTTCCTGCTGCAGTCCTACGTTCTCAAGTTCTGCAGCTGTTTCCACGTTCTCCAGTTCCTGAGTTGTTTCCACGTTCTCAAGTTCCTGCTGCAGTTCCACGTTCTCAAGTTCCTGAGCTGTTTCCACGTTCTCAAGTTCCTGAGCTGTTTCCACGTTCTCAAGTTCTGCAGCTGTTTCCACGTTCTCAAGTTCCTGAGCTGTTTCCACGTTCTCAAGTTCCTGCTGCAGTTCCACGTTCTCAAGTTCTGCAGCTGTTTCCACGTTCTCAAGTTCCTGAGCTGTTTCCACGTTCTCAAGTTCCCGCTGCAGTTCCATGTTCTCAAGTTCTGCAGCTGCTCGACGGTCAAGTCCGCAACTGCTCCACGCTCTCAAGTTCTGCAACTGTTTCCACGTTCTCAAGTTCCCGCTGCAGTTCCACGTTCTCAAGTTCTGCTGCTGTTTCCACGGTCTCAAGTTCTCCGCTCCAGAGTTCCTCCAGGTCAGTCTCTCTGCGATCCTCCTGCCGGCCAGCTTCTGCACCCTTCATCTCCGTCCATAAAAGACTCTGGTTCCTCTCGTCATTCACCTTCCATCCTGTTCAATAAAACTCACTTTAAGAACTAGCTCTGTGTGTGCGTGCTGTGTCCGGGTTCATCCAAAGACAAATCATGACAATTACGGACCGGCCAAAAGGATGAACCCGAGCACGCACAGAGCTTGGTGCAGAAGTTGGCAGGGTCTGCTCCACCTTTGCTCGGG
The DNA here is from genome assembly GCA_037039145.1 of Fundulus diaphanus. NCBI lineage: Eukaryota > Metazoa > Chordata > Actinopteri > Cyprinodontiformes > Fundulidae > Fundulus > Fundulus diaphanus. Next base: position 55,090,216 of record CM073134.1, read on the forward strand.
GACTTCATGGATGCCCCGCCCGTGGTCCGTCTAGTTTGGCTCGCTGTGTTGCTACGTCCACCTCCAACTGTGTTTCCGGGTTCGCTTTCCGTGCGGCCCACCTCGGACGTAGCCTAGCGTCACTTCCTGTTGCCCAGCGTTTTCTAGTGTCTGTTTTGTTTTGAATTATTTTTTGGGTCCTTGTGTTTTGAGTTACTTAACGTTCCTTAGTTTTTCAGTACCCCTTAGATTTCTTAGAGTTCTTCAGTTTCGGTTTTTTGTTTGTGTTCAAGTCCCGCTTTAGTTCTAGTCTTGCCTTTTGTATATTCTTTACTTATTTAGAAGATTTGTTTCTGCTTTCTGTTAATTTATTTAGGCTTAAACCTTAGTTTTGGTTTACCTAGGATTTTTTGTTTTTGACTTATTTAGGAGTTTTTCGTTTTCTTTAAAGTATTTGAGTTTCTATTTTGCTTTGGTTTTTCCAGTTCTGTTCTAGGTTAGCCTTTAGTCTCCGGGTTTAGCTTTAGAATTTTAGTTTTTACCCTAGTTTCCCGGTGTTTACTTGTTATTGTAGGTTAGTGATCTAGTTTTACATTAGTTACCAGTATTTTGTCCTTGTCTCCCGGTTTTGTTTTATAGTTTCTCTCTGGTTTTTGGGTTCTCTTCCTAGATTCTTGGTTTGGTTTTGATTTTCTAGTTTTAGTCCTGTGTACCTGACATTTCTTAGAGTGATTTTTAGTTTCGACTTGTTTTGAGTTCAAGTTCTGCTTAACTTACTTGAGTTTTTGTTTTGCTTTTGGTTTTATTTTTTTCAGCTCTGTTTAATTGTTCTAGGTTTGCCCTTAGGCTTTCGAATTTTGGTTCAGAATTTTAGTTTTCACCTCAGATTTCCTGGTTTTCTCGTGTTCTTATTTCTAGCTTTAGTTATCTAGTTTTTTTAATTAGTTTAGCTGAACCTGCCCTCGTCCCCCTGTTTTGCTTTGTTTATAGTTTAGCTCTAGGTTTCGGTTCCCCTCCTAGTTCTCTGGTTTTGTTTTGTTTTCCCTGTCTAGCCCCTGCAGTTCCTCTCGAGTCCTGTCCTAGTCTTGTAGCCCCTGTCTTAGTCTTGTAGCCCCTGTCTTAGTCTTGTAGCCCCTGTCTTAGTCTTGTAGCCCCTGTCTTAGTCTAGTTGTCCCTGTCTTAGTCTAGTTGTCCCTGTCTTAGTCTTGTAGCCCCTGTCTTAGTCTAGTAGCCCCTGTCTTAGTCTAGTAGCCCCTGTCTTAGTCTAGTAGTCCCTGTCTTAGTCTGGTAGTTCCTGTCTTAGTCTTGTATCCCTGGCGTCCTCTTGTCTTCCTCTGTGTTTAGGCGCTGCCAGAGCCCTCCGGCGCTTGTAGTCGCCGGCTGAGCCCTCTGGAGCGCCAGCCTGTCGCTGCCCAGCGCATGCAAGCCGCCGCCAGAGCCCTCTGGCGCGCGCGGCCAGTTGCTGCTCGGCGCACTCCCTGTGCCCTGGCGTGTTAGGACGCCCTCCGTTCGTGTTCCCTGGCGTGTTAGGACGCCCTCCGTTCGTGTTCCCTGGCGTGTTAGGACGCCCTCCGTTCATGTTCCCTGGCGTGTTAGGACGCCCACCGTTCTTGTTTCCCCTGACGTTTCCATACGCCAGTTCTTTCCCCAGGCGTTACCCTACACCAGTTGTGCTCCAGCGTTTCTATACGCTGTTGAGCCCTGGTGTTATGGTCCGCCTGTACTTTCCCCTGGCGTTTCCATACGCCCGTCCTCTCCCCTGGCTTTTCTGTACGCTAGTTGTGCTCCAGCGTTTCCGTACGCCGTTGAGCCCTAGCGTATCAGTACGCCTGTCTTGCCTCTCTAATGTTCCCGTACGTCTGTCTTTCCCCTGGCGCTGTGAGCGCCCGCTCTTTCCCCTGGCGCTGTGAGCGCCCGCTCTTTCCCCTGGCGCTGTGAAGCGCCCGTTCCTTTCCTCTTGGCGTTTTCGTACGCCCGTACCTTCCCCTTGGCGCTGTCGTGCGCCCGTTCCGCCTCGGCGTTTACCTCACGCCCCGGCAACCTTTCCCTTGCGTCTCGGCGTTTACCTCACGCCCCGGCAATCTCTTCCCTTGCGCCCCGGCGTTTCCCTCACGTCCCGGCGATCTCTTCTCTTGCGTCTTGGCGTTTTTTCTCACGCCTCGGCAATCTTTCCCTTGCGCCCCGGCGTTTCCCTCACGCCCCGGCGATCTCTTCCCTTGCGCCCCGGCGTTTCCCTCACGCCCCGGCGGGTACCTGGCATTTCGTTTCACTAGTAGTGCTCCAGCGTTTTCGTACGCTGTTGAGCCCTAGGGTTTCAATACGTCCGTTCCTTTCCCCTGGCGTTCCCGTACGCCCGTTTCTTTCCCTTGGTGTTTTCGTACGCCCGTTCTTTCCCCTTGGCGTTTCTGTACGCTAGTTGTGCTCCAGCGTTTCCATACGCTGTTGAGCCCTAGCAGATCAGTCCGCCTGTTCCTTCCCTTTGGCGTTGTGTGCGCCCGTTCCTTCCCTTTGGCGTTGTGTACGCCCGTTCTTTCCCTTTGGCGTTTTCGTACGCCCGTTCCTTCCCCTTGGCGTTTCTGTACACTAGTTGTGCTCCAGCGTTTCCATACGCAGTTGAGCCCTAGCGGATCAGTCCGCCCGTTCTTTCCCTCTGGCGTTGTGTACGCCCGTTCCTTTCCCTTTGGCGTTGTGTACGCCCGTTCCTTCCCCTTTGGCGTTGTGTACGCCCGTTCCTTCCCCTTTGGCGTTGTGTACGCCCGTTCCTTCCCCTTTGGCGTTGTGTACGCCCGTTCCTTCCCTTGGCGTTGTGTGCGCCCGTTCCTTCCCTTTGGCGCTGTGTAGCGCCCTTACCTTTCCCTGACGTGCCGCGCCCTGGTTGTGCTCTGGCACGTCTGTGTTCTCTAACCCCTTTGGTTCCTCGTGTTTTCTGACCCTTTGGTTCCTCGTGTTTTCTGGCCCTTTGGTTCCTCGTGTTTTCTGGCCCTTTGGTTCCTCGTGTTTTCTGGCCCTTTGGTTCCTCGTGTTTTCTGGCCCTTTGGTTCCTCGTGTTTTCTGGCCCTTTGGTTCCTCGTGTTTTCTAGCCCTTTGATTCCCCATGTTTTCTGGCCCTTTGGTTCCTCGTGTTTTCTAGCCCTTTGATTCCCCGTGTTCTCTAGCCCTTTGATTCCCCGTGTTCTCTAGCCCTTTTGGTTTCTCCGTGTTTTCTGGCCCTTTGATTCCCCAGTGTTCTCTATCCTTAGGTCCCTAATGTTCTCTAGTCTCTGGTCCTACGTGTTCTTGACCTTTTGGTTCCCTAGATTCTCTGGTCCTCTGTTTGCTGGCTCTTTGGTCCCTCAGTATTTCAGTTTTGACTCTTGCCCGCCTTCCTGGGCCCCCTCCACCCACCCAGCGTGGAGATTCTGGGCCGTCCGGTGTCCGGCCTTGGGGGGGGGGGTACTGTCAGGATGCAGCTTGTAGGCTGCATGCTGAGTCTCTCTCCCTCTCTCTCTTTCCTGCGCAGCCTAATTGGTTCCACCTGTCAGACTGCAATCAACCTCCAACTGCTCCCACCTGGTTCCACCCTTATTTAAGACTCACCTCATTCTGCTCTCATTGCCGGTCCGTAGTGTCCACTCCTGCTCAGTCTCTGCCAGTATCCTGTGTCAGCTCAGTTTTTGTTGCAGTCAGCCTGAAGTCGTTGCTTCAACATGGTTTTTGTTCAGTCATTTCTCTAAGACTCTGCTCAGCTCTGCTTCATCGGACGTTCTCAAGTTCCTGAGCTGTTTCCACGTTCTCAAGTTCCTGCTGCAGTCCTACGTTCTCAAGTTCTACAGCTGTTTCCACGTTCTCCAGTTCCTGAGTTGTTTCCACGTTCTCAAGTTCCTGAGCTGTTTCCACGTTCTCAAGTTCCTGAGCTGTTTCCACGTTCTCAAGTTCCTGAGCTGTTTCCACGTTCTCAAGTTCCTGAGCTGTTTCCACGTTCTCAAGTTCCTGAGCTGTTTCCACGTTCTCAAGTTCTGCAGCTGTTTCCACGTTCTCAAGTTCCTGAGCTGTTTCCACGTTCTCAAGTTCCCGCTGCAGTTCCATGTTCTCAAGTTCTGCAGCTGCTCGACGGTCATGTCCGCAACTGCTCCACGCTCTCAAGTTCTGCAACTGTTTCCACGTTCTCAAGTTCCCGCTGCAGTTCCACGTTCTCAAGTTCTGCTGCTGTTTCCACGGTCTCAAGTTCTCCGCTCCAGAGTTCCTCCAGGTCAGTCTCTCTGCGATCCTCCTGCCGGCCAGCTTCTGCACCCTTCATCTCCGTCCATAAAAGACTCTGGTTCCTCTCGTCATTCACCTTCCATCCTGTTCAATAAAACTCACTTTAAGAACTAGCTCTGTGTGTGCGTGCTGTGTCCGGGTTCATCCAAAGACAAATCATGACACAAAGAGGGGCCTTTTTGAGGGCTTTATCACATTCAAAAACTCAAACTTGGCAGATGCATGAAGACTGTTTAAAAATTTTGTATTTTAAGATCGTCACAAAAATCAAAAGAAAGATGCCTCAACGGCGCCACCTAGCAATTTTCAAAGGACCCTTTGCTATTCACTTACTTCATCGTAGAGACATGAGATTTGGTACAGTGGTAGAGCTCACCAAGACGCTCAGAATTTACAATTAATGTCATAGTGCAAATATCACAGGAAGTCGGCCATTTTAGATTGAAGGTCTGATTTTGACCCCATTTTCTACGTTTACAGCATTGGTATTTGATCGAACTCCTCCTAGAGATTTTGAGCGAGCGGCTTGAAACTCGGTCAGTCTGATCATAAGGCATGGCCAATTAAAAGTTATCAAAACGGTGAGTTTTTGAGCTTGTTGAAGGGGGGTTAGCAGGGGTCAAAGTTCACCTACTCGCCACAAAAAAATAAAACTGTTATATCTCCTACACAGAAACACACAGAGGCACCGAACTTTCTGTGATTGATCATCATCGGGTCTCCTACAATATCCAATGTTCAAATGATGACATTGCTTAGGCCACGCCCCCTGACAACAGGAAGTGTCATGTTTTATTGTTAACAGTCGCTATGTTACCCCTCTGAGCTAATCAACATGAGACTGTGTTTAGAAACAGAAGACATGTTAGTGTGTTGTGGATTCCAGGCCCAACTGGATTCCATGTAGCAGTGCAGCGTGGTGGCGTGGCGAAGTCACCTGAAACGCCGATGCCATATGTCCAGACTTCCATAGGATATTGACAAATTTAATGAAAAGTAACTTAAAATTACCTTAAAAGGACAACATTTTTAAAAGTCAAAAGGCTTATTTAATGCTTTGAGAACATCTCTTCTATTCGGCTACAAAATCAACTGGATTTGATGGAGCGGGGCAGCGGGGCAGCGTGGTGTCGTGGCGAAGTCACCTGAAACGCAGCTGCCATATGTCCAGACTTCCATAGGATATTGACAAATTTAATAAAAAGTAACTTAAAATTACCTTAAAAGGAAGACATTTTTAAAAGTCAAAAGGCTTATTTAATGCTTTGAGAACATCTCTTCTATTCGGCTACACAATCAACCAAAACAGGATGATCTTTTAAGCTATAAGACCATTTTTAAGATGTCAATACATAGATTTTAAGCTGGTGGGTCGCCACTGCCTCCGGTGGCCAAATGCATCGCTGCATCAACTGATCTGCACCAGATTTTTTGCGAGTCATGGGGGAGCGCTGCTCAATGCCTTCGTGTGTATTGCCCGGTGGACAGGCGGGGAAAATGCGTGACAGCTTCTGCCGTGGCTGGCGGCCGGCGGTGCGCGAACCCCTGCGGTGGCCAATAGGCCGGAGCGGAGCACAATAAAGATTTAAAAAGAATTGTAAAATATTTTTCTGGAGCTTGACTCAAAGCAAAACAATGTTTATAATTATTTGTAAACATTTGTATACTCTATGTTTATCTTGTTTTTAAGTATTTTATATTTACAATAAAATGTATAATTTATTTTTTAGACTAGTTCCATATGTGGTTGCAAGAAATCTTGTAACTATACTGAATTTGCAGCTTAAGAAGATTGGGTTTGACAGACAACACCAACTGTCCCCTCAATCCAGTGCACACAATACCACAACAGACCTCATCACGCTCTACAGTACATCAAGAAAACTAAATCAACTAAAACAAGTTCACGAGTGCACATGAAATGAAGTTAATCCATATTTGTGTGTCAGGGTGTCTAAGCACTCTCCAGAATTTGACATCTCAGCAGAGCCTGTAATAATTATAGAAAGTAACGTTATAGTTGTTCTGCCTTTTGTTAAGACAGCAAGGAATTCATGTCGTGAATACATTACATAAATAAGATATAAATTAATTCTTAGTCAGAGGAAATCCAAGACAAAAACAGTTAGAAAAGTTTTGAGTTTTATTTAACATATTTAATCAGAGTGAGACATCACAACTTTGTTAGATCTCTATGTGAATTACGTGACATAGTGAGTGCTCTCACCTTAAAAAAGATCTTTGACGTATTTTGCTCCGGTTAAAAGCTGCTTTTCAGCGATGAAGCTAGGGAAACTGCTGAAGTTGAATTTGTTCTACACGCTTCTGCCTTGGAAAAATATTTGTCTTTTTACAAAAACAATGTTTAAAGCCAGATTTGGGAACAAAGGTTATTCAGACAACGCAAGAAAAGGAAGCTTTGTGTGGGGAACTTTTGTCCTAGCTGTCTAGCTGCATATGGCCCCAGGACAGCACAATAGTTTTCTTGAAGTATAATTTTGGAGAAGTAGAAACAAGTATTCATTTCAAAAGGTAGGTAAAAAAGGAAAAAAGTTTTTACAAAATCTTAAAATGTTGGATAGTCGTTATTTCCATCTTGCTGTGAAAATTGGTGAAATATTATCATTTTTAATGCTTAGATATAAAATTGCAAGGCAATTACTAAAATTGCCTTTTGTTGAAAATGTTTTTTGGCATACCATACTTTATATTTGTAGGTAGCCTAGATGTGCATAATAAAAGAGTGGAACGAAAACCTGGTCTAAAATTATTATGGAGCTTTAACTTGCTAAGAGTAATAACGTTAGATGATTATATCTTTAAAATGAGATAACTGTCTCATAAAATGTGATAGTTTACTTGGTCTAAAGAGATGATGCAATTCAATGTTATTTATATAGCGCCAATTCATGAAACATGTCATCTCAAGGCGCTTTACAAAGTCAAAATCAATCAGATTGTACAGATTGGTAAAAAAAAATCCTATATAAAGGGAACAAGTTCATTGCATCAAAGTCTTGACAAGTAGCATTCTCTCCTGAAGAAGCGTAGAGCCACAGGGAGAGTCGTCTGCATTGTCCATGGCTTTGCAGCAATCCCTCATACTGAGCAAGCATGAAGCGACAGTGGGAAGAAAAACTCCCCATTAACGGGAAGGAAAAACCTCCAGCAGAACCAGGCTCAGTATGAACGGTCATCTGCCTCAATCGACTGGGGGTTACAGAAGACAGAGCAGAGACACAACAAGACAGACAAAAAAAGCACAAAAGCACACATTGATCCAGTAATCTGTTATATATTAGATGGTAGTAGCGGGTGATCTGTCTTCCCTGGATGATGCCACAGCTAACAGAACGCCAGAGCTGGTGTGCCTACTATGAAGAAAAAAGAGAGAGAATAAAAATTTAAAAGCTGTAATGACAACAGTGATGCAAAACTGGAGAACAGTAGAACTAGGTAGAGTGAGAAATATAGGCCCTGATGTCCTCCAGTAACCTAAGCCTATAGCAGCATAACTATAAAGGTAGCTCAGGGTAACATGAGCCACTCTAACTATAAGCTTTGTCAAAAAGGAAGGTCTCAGAAGCCAGCTTCTAGTGGAGGAGTTCAAGTATTTTGGGGTCTTGTTCACGAATGAGGGGAAGATGGAGCAGGAGATCTACAGGCGGATTGGTGCAGCGTCTGCTGTGAAGCGGGCGCTGTACCGATCCGTTGTGGTGAAGAGAGAGCTGAGCCAAAAGGCGAAGCTCTCCATTTACCGGCCGATCTACGTTCCTACTCTCATTTATGGTCACGAGCTTTGGGTCGTGACCGAAAGAACGAGATCCCGGATACAAGCGGCTGAAATGAGTTTTCTCCGTAGTGTGTCTGGGCTCTCCCTTAGAGATAGGGTAAGGAGCTCAGTCATCCGGGGAGGACTCAGAGTAGAGCCGCTGCTCCTCCACGTCGAGAGGAGCAAGTTGAGGTGGCTCGGGTATCTGGTCAGGATGCCTCTTGGACGCCTCCCTGGTGAGGTGTTCCGGGCACGTCCCACCGGGAGGAGGCCCATGGGAAGACCCAGGACATGCTGGCCTGGGAACGCCTTGGGATTCCCCCGGAGGAGCTGGCCCAAGTTGCTGGGGAGAGAGACGTCTGGGCCTCCCTACTGAAGCTGCTACCCCCGCGACCCGACCCCGGATAAGCGGAAGACGATGGATGGATGGAAAAAGGAAAGTTTTAGGATTAGTCTTAAAAGTAGACAGGGTGTCTGCGTCACGGACCAAAACTGGGAGTTGGTTCCACTGGAGAGGAGCATGATAGCTAAAGGATCTGCCTACCATTCTGGTTTTACAGACTTTAGGAACCACCAGCAGACCTGCTTTCTGAGAGTGAAGTGGTCTGTTAGAAATTACTAAAGTTTGTACACAACATACACATGTGGAATATTGCTAATGTGTTATTTTAGCAATATTCCAATTGCTAAAGTGTTACGTTTACATTATTACTTTTGGGTGTGTATCCACCCATTTAACTGTCAAACTTTCATAAAAGCTGTCTTAATGCAAGAAACGAAACCCTTAAACACATGAAATAATTAACTTTAAATAACTATAAAGGTTTGGTTAACTTTTTACATGAAGCTGGATTAACAGCTAGTAAGATACCTTTGACTAAATTTGTGTACTAGTGTTTAAACCAGGGGTGTCAAACGTACGGCCTGCGGGCCGGATCTGGCCCGCCGAACGATTTAGTCCGGCCCGGTGGCCAAATGCATTATCATTATTCAATGTCTGTGTCTCCTCGGTGCATCGACCGATCTGCACCAGATTTTTTGTGAGTCGTGGGGGAGCGCTGCCCAACGCGTACGTGTGTATTGCATGGTGGACTGGGCGAGGAAAATGCGTGACAGCTTCTGCGGTGGCTGGCGGCGGGAGGTGCGCGAACCCCCACGGTGGCCCATAGGCCAGAGCGGCGCTTGGCTGCGAGGGCCGATCATCACCGCTTGCGGTTTTAATTCTCTTTATCTCTGAATCGGTCAGTCCTCACTCAAATGTCTGCAGCTGGTTCAAACGCTGCTGCACACCTTTTAATGGAAAAACATAAATAAAGCACATTAGCTCATCCTGGCCTCCCTTCACTGGTTGCTTGTTTATCTTAGAGTTCAGTTTAAAGAACTTCTGTTTGTTTTTAAGGATTTAAACACCTTATTATTATTGTTGTTTTAAACTGTTGATTCTTTACTCAAGTCATTTTATTAGATGTTATTTTGTTTTACCTCGTGTTAAAGTGCTCTTTAAATAATGATGACAATGTTGATGATTATGATCACAACAAACGTTTGCATCATCACCCAGAAGCTGGGAGGAAAAGAGACAAAAAGATTTTTCACACCTCACTTAAGCCGGGCATACACTGTACGAGTTTTTCAGTCGTGGTACTTATATACATCTCAAACTGTGCGACGGAACCGCGGGGTTTAAAGTTCACCGCTCACGATCTGTGTACGGCGCGACGCTCGGACGCGACCGGAGTGCTCACACTGTACGTCCGAACGTAGACAGAAGAAGACAAAGACGACGAAGAAGAAGAAGACGGAAGAAGAAGAAGACAAAGACGACGAAGAAGAAGAAGACGGAAGAAGAAGAAGAAGAAGAAGAAGAAGAAGACAGAAGAAGAAGACGGAAGAAGAAGACAGAAGAAGAAGAAGAAGACGGAAGAAGAAGAAGAAGACGGAAGAAGAAGAAGAAGACGGAAGAAGAAGACGGAAGTGTCGATGGCTACTGCAAAGAAACGCGCTGCTTTGGCAATAAGTGCAATTTTGTGTGCAGAAAGCCCTAAAAAGAAAAGGCGAGGACGTATTTGGACAAAGACATGGCTGAGGAAACGTGACATCTACGGTCTGTCTGTTTTACAGAAAGAACTTGAGGTAAGCTGACGTTGTGCACATTTAACACCCCCGCCTTTTCCTCTTTGTTTATCAACAATGTCACGATAGTCAGTTAAATGCAAAAATAAATGTTTGGTGTCTATAGCCTGCTTTTGTTATAATTAAACTACTGTTATGCTGTGAATTGCATACCTTTTCACCAGATGTGTGGATGTGATGTCGACCTGCATTTTATTTTCACTGATTGTCTAAACACTAAACATGTTTTAGATTTGCATTGCATAAGTCATTTTCGTTTGTATGGCTTTAATAGCATCAGAAGTATGTAAACATAAATATTCAAAGTTCTAAGTGTGTGTATTTAATGACAGCCCTATCTAGGTAGATGATATGGCGGGATTTCGGGAGCTTCTGCGGATGTCGGTTGAAGACTTTTCTTATCTCCTGGAGAGGGTGACACCACACATAATAAAGAAAGACACACACCTAAGAAAAGCCATCAGCCCCAGGGACAGGCTCTCTGTGACCTTACGCTTTCTGGCAACAGGTAAGTGTATTTAAAAAAAAACACTTCTGCAACACTGCTCATTACATTTAACAGAGGTGAACATGATGCAAAAAAAAAAATCCTTTAACCACATGACATTATAAATCACTTCGCCCAAGTTCATACAATTACAGCTACTAATGCCCAGTGAGTGGACATCTGTCCTTTATACTGCCACTTTATTCTATTCTAGACATAGGCAAAATTAACATGACAGCTGTCCCATGTTGGCATCATAATGCGATAGCTACTGCTATTTTGCAACACTTTTCCCTAGATGGCCTTTTTTCAAATGTGCCACTAAAACTAATAAGTCATTTAAAATAGCACAACTTAATATTGACAACATCTAAAGGCATACAGTAAAATATAAAAACATCTTAAATTGTTTCTTGTCTTATTTTGGCATAACCAGAGTTGTGATTTAAAGTCTTACTAAAACTGGTAAGACTTTAAATCACCAGGAAGTGAGTTCCACATTACAGATCCTTGTATCCCTTTTTATGACACTACACCGATAAAGGAGCGCTGTTTGAAAAAGGTTGGTGACGCCTGATCTAAATCTACCTATCTAAATCACTTTCTTTATTTTGACAGGCGAGACCTTCAAGTCATTAGGTTTTCAATACAGGATTGGAAGCACAACACTGAGTCGGATAGTGATGTAAACGTGCACAGCCCTCACTACAGTGCTGCGTGATGTTTACTTGAAGCTAAATTTCTGTTACAGCCATTTTTATACTGCTTAACGGTTTACTGAACATTTTTCAAATATGTTCCACAAGTAAACCAAAAGTCATTACTTTTTTTCTCCAGTCTTTGTGAAATGAGGTAAAAAAAAAAACTGTGTTTAAGACATAAAAACGTGTTTTCCAAAAATGTTTATTTCATACATCATATTTTGTGTTCCACAGACGCCATCAACTGACTGAGTGGACGGCCATTGCCAGAGACTTTGAAAACAAATGGCAGTTTCCACACTGCTTAGGAGCAATAGATGGGAAACATGTATTCATTCAACCCCCTCGCAACAGTGGAAGCATGTTTTATAACTACAAGTCTAGGTTTTCCATCATACTCATGGCAGTTGTTGACGCAAACTACAAGTTTGTGTATGCAAGCGCAGGGACACAAGGAAGGGTGTCTGATGCTGGAGTGTTTGCTCATTCTGACCTTAGAGATGCTATGGACACAGGCACACTGAATTTCCCCCCCGATGACTCCCTGCCAGGCACGGATAATGTGATTCCCTACATGTTTATTGGTGATGATGCGTATCCCCTCCGACCAGATCTGATGAAACCATATCCCTTTCGGAAACTTAACAACAATCAGCGGATCTTCAACTACCGTCTTTCCAGAGCACGGCGTGTTGTGGAGAATGCTTTTGGAATTCTTGTGAATCGGTTTAGGGTTTTCAGAACAACCATTTGCCTGGATCCAGACAAGGTAGTCACCATTGTGTTCACATGTCTCTGTCTCCACAACTTTCTCCGACAGCAGAGGTCTGAGGCCTACGTACCACCTGGTTATGTAGATTCAGAGGATGCTAACAACCAGCTGATTAAAGGAGCATGGAGGAGGGAGGGGGCACTTCAGTCCATTTCAGCAGGCCAAGCACGCAACCCATCAATGGAGGCAAAGAGACAAAGGGAGGTCCTCTGCCAATACTTTGTCTCACCTGCAGGAAGCGTGTCATGGCAAGAAAACATGGTGTAGGTCCAGGACCAAAGTTAAAACTATTGAGTGTTTCTTTTTTTTTTTTTTTTGGAATACACTGTGTATAGAAAGGAAAATTATAAACAGAAGTAGTTCACAAACACCCATATCATCTACCTAATAGGAGTGTTACTTTGAAAATGTGGAAATGTCCGTACTTGTGTTTGCAGCCTTCTGATGTCATTAAAGCCATACAAGTGACAACAATGTGTCGCCTGTAATTTTATTTTAAACTTTACCTATTATAAAGCCTACTTAAACATGTTTTGAAATATTAAAACAAAGTAGAAAACACTACTGTACATTATTGGGAAATAAGTGATTTACTCATTCAGAAAAACCTTTATTTACAAAATGTGCAAACAGTGCTACATTCAAGTAGATGGCACATCAAGAACAGTTCGACTGTTCTCTTTCGTACCCCGGACAAACCTGTGTGTAGAAACTGAACATGTAGATTAGAAAAAATCTATGTTGTAAAGAATAAACAAAAACTATTAGCTTCAGATATTTAGAGAAATGCAAAATGTGGAAATTCTCCAAAACCAAAGTGGTTTCTGTCACATAAAGAACTTTGATCTCTCTTGACACATTTATTTTTTACAAACCAGCTAATCAGAATTTAACATTGTTGTAAAAGACATAGGCTGGGTAGATGGGGCCTGGTAGTCTTGAGAGTTCTGTGTTGTCCGAGAGGAAAACGGAAGCAGAATCTACTTGTTTGCGCGTGCGCACTGCGCGAGGTTGGGGGAAAAACGGCTCGTAAACTGTCGTAGCTCTGCTTCACCAGCAGGATGCGCTCACGAAAACCCCACGACGGCCGACTGAATTTCAAACATGTTTGATTTTCACCGACCGTCCGATTCCTGATCGGGAGGTAGTCGTGAGAAGCCAGTCCCCCCTCCTCCACCCTCTACGATCAAGCTGAAATTCGGCCCGATTCAAAAAATGCTCGCACGGCTGAAGAATCGGCCCGAAAAGGGGAAAAACTCGTACAGTGTACGCCCGGCTTTAGTAACTCAAGGTATTATTTTAAACTAAATATTTTAGGATAAAATATTAAACTGTTTATAGGTTGTTGTTTTTTCTTCAATCCCACCGTTATGTTTAGTAATTTCTGCCAAAATCTGCAGCATTTTCATTTAATCCATCTGAATGCAGTATTTGCAAGCCTACTCTGATTGGATGGAAAGAAACCTGTCTGTGATTGGCTGGTGAGGTGGACAGTTTTTTGGGTTTTTTTTTTTGAAGAGAGAAGAGTTTTGAGCACGCACGCGTTATGTTTAAACGCTGAATACCTGTCTCACTGCGCGCTCAAACAAAATACACAAATATCGCTCCAGAAGTTGATATAGGCAATGCCGACTGAAAAATAAGTGGGTATACGGCGTATAAGTTACTCGCGTATACCCTGGACTACACTGTCCGACTTCATGTGAGACCATAAAGCATTGACACCCATTGTGCAAAGCTTAATTTCTTTTACAAACACGGCAAAGTTCTTCGTCATCTTTACCGTCGACAGGCTGCAGCCATGTCCCAAATTCCTCGTTTTCCATCTGCTTTTGTTGAAGTTAGCATTTTCCCCATTCTCTAGCTCTTTCTCGAGTCCCTTTTCCGAACATTGTAAAAACATACATCTTTACGATCAAATAGAAGCAGTTCCGCGCACAATATATACAATATATCTATATAATATATCTGACGAAACTGTTTTTATGACCGTATTTTGTTTTAGAAAAAAATAAGCCATTTTTAATGCGACAGATAATCACATTTAATGACTTTTAATGCCAATTAAGGCCTTAATTTTAAAAAATTTCATTTAATGACTTTTAATGCCCCGCGGAAACCCTGGGGGCTATAGTCCTTCTAGCGTGTCCTGGGTCTTCCCCTGGGCCTCCTCCCGGTGGGACGTGCCCGGAACACCTCACCAGGGAGGCGTCCAGGAGGCATCCTGACCAGATGCCCGAGCCACCTCAACTGGCTCCTCTCGACGTGGAGGAGCAGCGGCTCTACTCTGAGTCCTCCCCGGATGACTGAGCTCCTCACCCTATCTCTAAGGGAGAGCCCAGACACACTACAGAGAAAACTCATTTCAGCCACTTGTATCCGGGATCTCGTTCTTTCATTCACGACCCAAGGCTCGTGACCATAGATGAGGGTAGGAACGTAGATCGACTGGTAAATGGAGAGCTTTGCCTTTTGGCTCAGCTCTCTCTTCACCACAGCGGATCGGTACAGCGCCCGCTTCACAGCAGACGCTGCACCAATCCGCCTGTCGATCTCCCGCTCCATCTTCCCCTCATTCGTGAACAAGACCCCAAGATACTTGAACTCCTCCACTAGGGGCAGCACATCCTCCCCAACCCGGAGAAGGCACTCTACCCTTTTCCGGTCCAAGACCATGGTGTCAGATTTGGAGGCATTGATTCTCATCCCGGCCGCTTCACACGCAGCTGCGAACCGCTCTAGTGAGAGCTGTAGATCACGCCCTGATGAAGCCAATAGAACCACGTCATCTGCGAATAGCATCCTAAGGCCACCAAAACGGATCCCCTCAACACCTTGGCTGCGCCTAGAAATTCTGTCCATAAAAGTTATGAACAGAATCGGTGACAAAGGGCAACTTTGTCATATCACATTTTTTATTATAAGAAATCTTAAAAAATATAAAAAGGCTTAAAATGGAATAAAAATTATTGTGCCCCATCAGGCTAATGTAGAAGAACAATTTCACACAGATTTGGAGTCAGTGGGTCACATGAGCTGGAAGCTATTGAAGAAAAGTCGCAACTTTTGTCTTTAAAAGTCTCTTAAAAATTTGAAAATAGCTTAAAATGGAATAAAAACAAGTGTGGCTTATAGATGTCTATTGGCATGATTTTATATTAGTTTCGGCTTAGCTGGTCATAAGATAATGAATTTATTAATTTTTGTTTCTCAAGAGTACTTGAGAAGGTTCAAAGATTTGTTGACGGTACCTAACTGCACCACCGGGAGTGGGAGAGGGGAGCAGCTGAGAGAGTCCCTCAATCGGATCAACCGTGAGCTAGATCCCGCTGACTCCACAGAGTTTGAATGTCCAATATCCAACTTCAAACCAACTTCACCGCGGTCACATTCGCTTCCATACAAACTTAGCGCTCTGTGAATAATAAAGCAGAGCGCTGCCTACGTTGGTCTCGTCTGTCAGATACGTTGTTCTAGGAGTCTGGTGGTTCAGCCAAATGCAAATGTACTAACTTGACTAGCAATTTAATCTGTTGTGTTCTTAACCGCTGCACTGACTCACTTTCAGTGTTCCGCCACTAAGCAGAGGCACTGAAATGAGAAAAATACTTACCTTTTAAGCCCTGAAGAAGAGAAGAAGTCCTCCATTTCTCGCTGCAAAGAATGTGTCCGTGCGGAGGAACAGCATTCACTGCTCTTTTAGGTTCCATTAGTGATGTTACGTTATGTGCCGAGCCGAGTAACTGCAGAGCTGTGTGGGCGTTCCGATTGGGCGGTCCTTCTGCGCACAGACATGTATACGTAGACGCCGCGTTGTCGGGTGGGAGGCGTGCCGACAGAGCGGCCATCTTAGGTCAGACCAAGCTGCAGTCAGACAGAACAGAATACAAGGAAAATGTACTTTATGTTTTCAGACACTCTGTATCCGGTGTATTCTCACCCGATTTCCAGATAAATCAACTGACTGAAAACGTCACCCCTTTAGGGGCTACATGGGACCAATTGATTGAATTAAATTATTGTCTAACTTTATAAATGATTTCGAATTTGTATTGAAAGTAAGCAAACTTCCAGAGCTCCGTCCGAGGATGGCCGATTTTTGCTCCGCTTATGGGTGCGCAAATAAAAGGACACTAGGACACTTGTTTTTTATTAAACAAACCATACATTGAAAAATGTTGCAGAGTAACACAAAAGCATCCGAAGCTTTCGTCCGTCATAAGGCAGGTGACAGTCCGGATTTTGAATGCCCCACACGCATATTTGTCCTTCTTTTTCAGGCTTTATGCTTGGAAGCGGATTTTTTTCCCAACTTTGCCCGGCTCCATGCAGCAAAATGTCCAATCGCCTACTCGCACGGATCTGGTTTTTACTGGGATTACATGTAATTAATACGCTGCAGCTGTGTGACAGAAGCAGAGCTGTCAACAGGGCTCCCACACCTCGGTGAACATCAAATTCAAGGACTTTCCAGGACCAATTTCCTCAAATTCAAGGACCACACGTGGCGGCATTTACCTACTGTGACCGCTGAATAGGTTATCATATTTTAATACAATGCAAATTCAATAAAAGACTAAACGGCATAGAAGTTGTTGGGTCAGAAGCAATGCAAGAAAGTGGACTTAATTTATAGCCTACATTGATATTGGTCATATTCATAGCCTACATTTATATCCACAGTACATGGCTATGCCATACTACATTACATATAAGATGTACATTAGCCTACCGTTCAGGGGCGTAGCCAGAATACTTTTACCGGGGTGGCCAACATGGGGCACAAAGCTAGCGAGGGGTGGCCAATAGAAAACCCTTTACAAACATATATACTATACTATATACAGTACACAACCTAACCCCTTCTTGCTAACACTTAACAGGAATAAGTAGGTTTAGAAAATAGCTGAAAATGCCTGTATACATAAAATAATCGACTCAAATACTTGTTCACACAAATGTACTTTATTTAAAGTTCAAAAACAGACAGTCACAAAAAAAAACACATCAAATTGTGGCATGAACCAATAAAAAAGTAATTTTCTTAAGTCTTGCAGTAACCAAGACATTTTTGCTGTTACAGTGCTTGCGTATGAAATATTTAACAAACAGGGTATGGATTTACCTTTCTTACATATGAACTATTAAATAAACAAGTAAATCATTTATTTATCTTGCACATCGTTAGCCTCATTGTATAATTGACTAAGTCATATTTGAAAGCTTTTGGAAAGCAAGGAGAAAGTATTATAGGAAGAAGCACATATTTCATGTAACAGCAATTTCAGGGAAAACAGGGAACAACAGTCATATTTTGACTACAAGGTTATGCTGTATGTGTAAGAAACAGTTATACCTTTACTTAGTCTGAAACAAAAATAATTACTTTTACAAAAATAACTTCCCAGCAAAGATCCATAGTCTCCAACTCTGGTTACCAGACTCAGTTCAAGCCATTTATATGTGTTGCACCAGTCTTTAGAAAAGCATCTTCTTCTGTCCCCTTGACAGGTTCGAGGGAAGATTTTTATTTTTTGCTGCTTGGGCCGTTCTAGTCTTGACTGGGAGATATCTATAATGAAACAGGAGCAAAAGTCTGTTATTCTGACATTAAAATGATGATGACAATAACAATAAATAATAATAATACCAGCCTCCCCATAGTTATGATCATTTCTAGCTGTATTAATGGCCAATAGGCATTTCAATTCAGACAAATAAAATATATATATGTATGTATACAACGCATAATTATTTATTTATTTTTTTTAAGTGTATATATTTAAGTGAGTCCGTCACAATAAAAAATAAATACACTTAACAAAACATACAATTCTTCCAAGGATATTACTTTCTAGACAATTCATTAATTTCATTATTATGGCCACATGGTCATAACTTCACCTGTCGGTGCAGGAACACCTGCTTTCGCTACAGTTTTAATACACTTTAATACATATGTGGACACACTGTATATACCTTATGCACCTTTTCCTCCTTTGGCACCTTCTTTTGTTTATTAAGCCGATGTGTGACAAGAGAATTTCTCCACTGTGAGATCGATAAAGCCCTATCTATCTATCTATCTATCTATCTATCTATCTATCATGCTGCTCTCTGTTCCTCTCCTCCATCCACCTCCTCTTTCTCCTCCTCCTCCTCCTCCTTCGTTCTCTGTTGCTCCCCTGTCATCTCTTTATCTCCTTCTGCTGTTATTTTC